>OY776116.1:48267135-48867135 GCA_963675035.1 Allygus modestus
TTGTATAATTTTGTTATGATGTATTTTTATAACACAACAGGTTTTATATCAAATTCCAATGATAAATAACCAGAATTTGCATACATTACAAATTTGTACAAAAACATTTTGTAAAATGTTAATTCATTACATTCTGTCCATCACATTTCTAACAAACATTCTGACACCAAAACCCTGTTAGCACTAACAATGATCGGTAAATTCATTTTAACTGGCTAGCAAAAAGTAGGCTAATAACAACCAATAATTATCATTAGTAATAATACAACATCCAATAAAAAATATAATTAATTCTCTATGTATTTATTTATGGACGTAAAAGTAATTCGTTAAGAGCGCTCCTAAATCATGGTAACATTTATATGGAATTAATAATATTTTAACTTGTTTAATAATCGACGTAAATAATAAAAGAATTACTGTCAAAACAAAAAATGCAATAGTTTACCTGTCGTTGGTGGTAACTGACCTACGATAAACAACTGATATGAAAATGTCAAAAGCATATTTTCATGTTGGTAGTTTTTAGAAATAGCTTTCTGTATTAAAGTATAAAAGGTATGGATTTGTGATAAAGTATTGTGTTCATTCGAATTCAATCGTGATTTTTCTGAAAATAATTTGTACTCTTTCTGCCGTTAGATTAAAATAAATCCAAAGCCATGCTAAACAAATTTTAGAACCTTGATGAATATGTTTTTTTCATCTTAATGGATGAAAACTCTTTTAAATCCAAGACCTATTTACAAAACAAACACGTTAATAAGTCCTTTGATGAGACACGTTGTGCTCTAATGCGTATTTTTATGAGCCTATTTACAGATATATTAAAAATCTTAAAGATATTTCTAGGAGCTCTTAGGAAAATGTAATCTCGATTTACGTTTATTAGCAGCATGTTTTAACTGAGAGGTGTTTTAGTAAAGTACAGACATATTCCCAACAATGATATTAATAATTTTGGTTCATAAGTTAGTCAACTTAGTGATTAGCATAGTAATAAGTTAACCACTTCTTTTATCGTATTAAATTGTATTCCAAAGAACAAGGTATTTTCTAATAATTTGTTAAATCAAAAGTTATTTACCGTATGTTTTATGATAGATTTAAAGGCCAAGACCATAACCTTCCGTTACGAGGTCCCAATATACCAAGAACACCTTTATTTTAACTATAATCTACGAGATCTACAATACAAAAAGGCAATTTTTGTGAACAGAACTCCTCCGTTAGTTAAAATAGGTGTGAACGAACCAGGTGTTACGTTGTTTTCTCGAGTTTCTGCTCAAATTAAATATATCACTAAGCTTGTACTGACATATTATAAACCTCTTTCCTAGCTAGAAGGCCAACAGAAGTTTTAAACTACTTAACTATCCTTCCCATCTGAAAACTACAACAATGGATTATGAAGTTAAAGGAAATGGGGAAGATACTGCAACCACCCGAGGAACAGTCTGCAAACAAAGGTTTTGCCAGTTTGAGCTGACAAAGCCACGCTCTTCCTAAGATATAAGAATACAATGGAGCTTTTTTTGCCTCAGTCCCATTCTTAAGTACCTAGAGATTTTTAGACTGAACAATATCATAGGTTATTTAGTACTGAGAACCGAACTTTGTATGTAAATGCAGTGTTACGTTTATAGGAAAGGTTTAATAAACGGGAGGAAATACATTTTTAAAGACAAACACTTTACCAAAATATAAACGTTTGAATCAATGCTAACTTCAATTATGTTTTGATACTCGAGTTTGTTTTATGGTTAAACCAGTTTTTAAGAAATATTTGCTTATAACAGCGTAATTCTTATCAGGCTAATATTATAATGTTACCTAAAATTAATTAATATTAAAATATACTGGATAAAAGATTTAATGATTTATTTACTTTAATGGCGATATACAAAATGTGACTATACAAACTTTTTCAATTATCAAACAGTCTTAATAATTTAGTTCTATTTTTATTTTGAATTACAAGGAATTTTATATTTAGATAATCTATCCTCCTGGTTTGATAACTCTTTTTTATAATAAGCAAAGCAGGTAAATTTTTTCCTGCTATTAAAGAATGAATGAAATAAGTTACTGTAGGAAAGTTTCCCCGAGCAAAACATTCATCAGCGTTCAAAATACTCAAAATACGAGATTATTGGTTCTTTGTAATGCCCTCATACAATATAAAAATATATTTATGATACAATCTTGTATTTCGGGAATTTTATGTATTTGCAATAATAATTATATTATTTCTATTATAATCTATACTGGTATTACTGTTATTATTGCTTTTGGCAAACTTGTTTAGTTTTTTTGAGTTAAAAGAGATCAAATTTTCTAAAATAAATCCAACCATTCCATTAGATGAACATTGGAACTTTGAAAACCCTGGGGACCGAAGCCTGAAAAGAGATAACATAAAAAATACAAAAAAAAAAACAAAAACAAATGTATCATATGAAGATTCAAAAAACAAAATGGAAGGAACATTAACTTTGTTTGAAAATGATGTAACGGCATGCTGTTGATTGTACACAGTCTATTCAGTATTGTTACATTTAGCCTACGTAATGCGCAATGTTTATTTCACAGATAAATGTTGTTTGTGTTACCTATAGCTATATATATATATATATATATATATATATATATATATATATATATATATATTCTAATAATATGTCCGTTTAGTTCATAAAAGTTTATAAAATACTAAGTCCATACAGAAATTAATATCTGTCAAGATAAACCATTTAAAAATCAATACTAAAATAGTATTCAGTATTTACTAATTTTATTTTATTTTTCATTATTTACACAATAAAGGAAAACTATATTTAATAGACTTTAGCATTGTATTTGAAATTATGTAACAAATAAATAAACAAATTAACATATTTGTTTATTAGTAGGTTTTTAAAATCATTTTAAATGGTTTTGGCTTGATGAGCTGATAACATTTCCATCAATGAGAAGCATTCAAGTCAGAGCAAGTAATAAGAAAGATGGAGCTGAAAGACCAGTCAAGCAAGAGACCTTTGATACTCGGTCTTGTACTTGCCTTTGATTGTAGACTAATGATTACTTACAGACAAGTTTATAAAGAAGTAGCACAGTTACGGTACAATAATCGTTATATGTCAAACACATAAGGCAAAATTGTCAATTTGCTTTTTAATGATTCAAGGAAATTGTATATAGTAATAAAAAATAAGCAGTACATCGGTACAAGAGAAATATAATATGAGGGCAGACAACTTTATTATACGAAGTATTTCCTTGGTTAGACCAACATAATGATACGTAATTATTGACGTCCCACTCAATCATTTATAACAACAAATATTTTGTATAGTTGTATGTTTTATTTTCTCTTGAACACTGGAACGTTGTCAAGAAAACTTAACAAGTTTTTCCGTCCTGTAGACAAAAGAAATGCGGAAAAGCGAACAACCATTACCCACAGTGAGGCGATTGAGCTCAGCGAGACTCCCGCCTTGTGTTGAAGCCGGAAAATTGTAAATTCTTCGTTAACTCTCCTATGGAAATGTGGTACACAAGTAAAACGAGCTCGCACGCAGCACGCTGATGTGAGGGGAGCGAATTTCTGCAATAAAATCATAAAAAATCAAATAACGGGTTTTTGGAAATTGGAATATTTTTAATTTGTTTGCTGTTCTGATGGTCCTGGTTCTATTTAAAAAGCAATATTGGGAAAGCAATGTTGTGCATTATAAGGTTAGGAGGAGGTCCCATCAGGATCGAAAGTTGGTATAGTATTGGGGGTGAAAAAACTACATCAAGATTTGGAAAATAGCCTTTTCCAGTGAGTTTAGGAGATTTACATTTCCTTCATCAACTGACTTTGATATTTTGTTATTATTTCTTTAATAGATTGGTCCTACAATCATGAAGGAAGGCTTAGCAAGTTTGGCTTTTTTCTTTCCATCGTTTATTAAATAAGTTTAAAATCGGGGGCTTTTAACCCCTTTTAGACCCTAAAACCCAAAGGGCTTAAACAAAATCCGAGAATTCAAAACCGAGAAAAAAGGGATTACAGTTTTCCGATTCCATTGTTCAACAAACTTGTCCAACTGATATGAAAATGAACATCTTCACCTAATTGTAAGTAAATCAAACAAAAAATGTGACCACTAGAGTGCAAACACAAATATAGATAATTTGTATCAACCACCATAATATATACAGAGGGTCACGTTAGGAACCTCTATGGTGGTCCCGGACTTAAGTTTCACCGTGGAGGTCATGTTAATATCTCAATTTTCTAAAGAAATTCACTAATGAAGTTTTGCAATACTTGAAAACATTTCGGCATGCAAAAATATATGATCATGATTCATATGTACATATTTTTATATAATTATTTAGTTCAAAAAGATGCATATTACATATTAAAACGTTACTTTACTTGATCGATATTTATTTTATCTTACGAGAGTCTTAATTTGTTTGATCAAATAAATTGTTTTGTTTTAAAAACGCAAATGCAAAAGACTGTTAATATTAAGGCAAAAACATAAATTAATAAGATAAAAATAAAAACTGACATGTCGGATGAAAATGTTTCAATTAAACCAGAGAGTCGTGTTGTTCGTACAAACTCTGGGTCTTACTGAATGTCCTTGAAACAATTTATCCACTGAAGTAAATTTTTGTCTCAATATGCAACTCTTTATAAATATTTTGGTCCAGAGTACGAGTGTAAGAGAACTAAATGCGATAGTACATACTCTCCGTTTAAAATATTAGTCATTTAACTGATAATTAATTAACATGGATAAGGTAAAGACTGTCCTCTTGAGTAACAAGGTTCTCATTTTAAAAAACTTGCTCAAGTGTAACTGTGTCTTTAAAACGATTACTTTAATTAATGCTAAAACTTTAAAATGGAAATTTAAGGACCCCGAGAGAATCCCGGTACTTATTGCAGAGGTTAATCGGAAAGTTTTCAGTCGTTAATGAAAAGGAGAATTTGATTGTTAAGATAATGGAATCGACCTCTCCCCCCTTCTTCTGAAGGTAAACTGTTCCATCTAAGAGACCCGAAATGTTGTTAAGCTAAGTTCAACTTGGACGGCAATTTTGCCAATACCTGGCTACAGAATTAGATTAGTCCTAAAAGTATGTTTTAAGCACGCAACCAGTAAGCATATGAAGATTCAAAGCGTATCTTCGTAGTGATTATTTAAAATAATCTCGTTCCATTATTTCACATTCATGATAGAGAACCAAGTTTTTATTTGAAAACTGAATCAATACTTTAAGTCTTGTCATATTTGATATGTAAATACTATATTATTCAGATAGTATATTATATTGCCAAATATTAGTAGGCCCCTGGCGAAATTCGACGGATAAAATATTAAGGCTGACAGTACTCTGTAGGAACAATCACCAACAATGAAAACTTTACTTAAAATATCACAAATTATGAAAATGCACTCGTATATGTGGCACAATATAGCTAAAAAGTCAAAATACTATAGCAAACATTAAAAAATAAGTTACTTTTTATAGGTTACAGTTGATGTTTGCTACAGACGAAAATAAATCAAAACCTTGACGAGCTGGTCAGCTGTTTAGTGAAAATCCCAGAGTCAGGATTATAATCAGCTGCTTGTTGTAAACAAACCACACTATCAATCCCACCAAAACGGTTTGTATACATTTACATATTATATCATTTAACAAACTTAAAAGGAGAAAATTATAAAGCTAACAATTTTGGGGATTACTGGAATGTTCAGCGTTAAATTGGTTTAAATCCCATAACCACAAACCCTGGTTTTCTCAAACTAAGGCCGAGTTCCTGGTCAAACTTTCTCCCTAAGGAATAAAGAGGGGAAATTTGAGTACTTTATACTTAATATCATTAAAAAACTTGAAGAGAAAAAATTCTAAATGTGACAGCTCCGGGGGGTATCGGAATGTTTAAGCTTCAAATTGGTACAAACTCCATGACGACACGTTTCCTGGTTTTCTCAAACTAAGGCTGAGTTCCTCAAAGTCCTAGATAAAGATTCTCTCATATGAATAACATGGAGAAATTTTAGAACTTTATACTTTGTATCATTTAATGAACTTTAATGGGTAAAATTATAAATCTTACAATTTTGGCGAGTATTGAATACTTAAGCTTCAAATTAGTACAAATCTCATGACCTCACGTTTCCTAAGGCCAAGTTCCTTTAGAAATATTCTCCCATTTAAATAACATGGATCAATTTTTTAACTGTCAATAATTTAAAAACTAAAGCAGTATTATTGCTAAGTTTTCTATTTTTCTGATAATTTGTAGGGAAAAAACTTTAAAATGACACATTGATTGTCCAAATCAGTTGTGAAATAACGACGTAGTGAGCCGAAAACTAAATTCCTTAGTTAACTAACATATAATATTAGATGGGAGACGTTAATTTCTGTAATTAATTAACTACACGTTTAGTTATTCAAAACATATTAAGTTGTATACTTGTTAGTGTTACCGAATTGTTCAACAGTTTGTGCACCTGGTTAGTGGTATCATGTCGTGACTACAGAACATATCCGGATGCATGAAAGTTTGCATCCGACTTCAAACATCCGGTGTGCTGAAAGCTTCCGCTCACTACCTCATTTCATAGAACGCTTAAGAAGACATCATTCTTAATCTAGATTTTTATTTCATGATGGTGAAGCCGCTAGTTAGAATTTTTTAGAAAACACGATGTAACGACTTATAACGTTTTATGTTATAGCAATTTGTAAGTTTGATTTCATTGAGTCTTATTCTAACTTATAACGTTTTATGTTAAACAAATTTGTATAAGATAATAACGTATTATATTTCGTGTTGGCAGAGGAGGAGTAAACGGTTGCATTTGAACATACTGCAATTATATGTATTTAATTATTAAATTCAAATGTACACTCTTTTGTTGCATATAAAAATACGACACATTAAGTTTTCATATGTGTTTACATATGGTCGTGTTCTCTTACAGTCATAAAGAGCTTACTAATTTGAAAATCAAAATCTGTCTTTGATTAATTATAAACCCATCTTACATATTACACTGATATGCATGTAAATCATCCTTGTTAGTATCTAGTACTGCACGTACATTTAAATACCAAATTTATTTAAAAAGACCAAAAAAAACTATAGGGTTACAACTCAACTGTAATTTCTTGTACCTTTCATTTGGATAAACTATTCTAGAAGGGATTTTTATTTTTTTTATTTTTTATTCTGATAAAGATAGTATTATACTGTATAATAAGAATGAAGATGACTTAAAATTATTAAATAATTGGTGTGTATAAAATAAAATGCAAGTTAACGTTGATAAAACAAAGTACATTAATTTTGGTTTAGTAAATAGTTTTAGCTTTCAATACGATCTCATTTATCACACTTTAGGTTGTACATCAAATGTATGCAAATGTAAAAAGATTAAAAAGGTTAACTGTTTTCGTTATCTTGGAGTAATGCTGGATGGAAATTAAAATTGGGAAAAACATGTTTCGACTTTGCATTCCAATTAAATTTAGCATCAGAACTTTTTATTTCTTAAAAATTATTTGTAACACCTTTTTGTTACGAACGCTTTATTTTTCTATGATTGATTCAAGATTACAGTATGCTATTTACTGCTGGGGGGACTTATAAATGTCACATTGAAAAACTAAGAATATCGCAAAATGAGTTTTTGAGAATGATTACAAATAGTCATAAGAGTCATAAATTTGTCATCTCAACTCACACCATGTTATTCATTGTTCAGAAATTATAAACTAAAAATATTTTATTCTATTTAAACATGAATGTAATAGGATTAAGATATATTTAGTTAACTTTATATTATTTTAGACGCCACGGAGATTGGCATTATTTGTTTGTTTTTTTATATGAAAGACTGGACTCAGATTCAATGTTATTAAAAGTGTTTATTTTTTAATTTTTTAAACGTTGTCACAAAAACTGGATGCTGTGACAACGTAATTCCGAAAAATATTTCTGTGTAATCTAATTATGTAAATATTAGAGAAATAAAGTCATTATATTTCATTATTTAAGATTACCATGAAATGTCCTATGTTATTGTCCCCATTTTATACGAAGGTTTAGTATCAACTCTTGCTTTAGTGTATTTTGTAATTAAACCACGGAGAATAACATTGAAAATATCAACGATAAACAAATACTTTATTGAATCTAACAGATAAAAAATTATACATTGATTGTATTTAGCTTCTTATTTGAACTATGAAGTAAGTTAAACTATGTGCACATTGACAAACACAAGTTAAGTTGGTTTAATTGTAACAGTAGTTGTGCACATTGACAAGCACAAGTTAAGTTGGTTTAGTAGTAACAGTAGTTGTGCACATTGACAAGCACAAGTTATGTTGGTTTAGTTGTAACAGTAGTTGTGTACATTGACAAGCAAAAGTTAAGTTGGTTTAGTTGTAAC
Source organism: Allygus modestus (assembly GCA_963675035.1). NCBI lineage: Eukaryota > Metazoa > Arthropoda > Insecta > Hemiptera > Cicadellidae > Allygus > Allygus modestus. Next base: position 48,275,613 of record OY776116.1, read on the forward strand.
AGTAGTTGTGCACATTGACAAGCACAAGTTAAGTTGGTTTAGTTGTAACAGTAGTTGTGCACATTGACAAGCACAAGTTAAGTTGGTTTAATTGTAACAGTAGTTGTGCACATTGACAAGCACAAGTTAAGTTGGTTTAGTTGTAACAGTAGTTGTGCACATTGACAAGCACAAGTTAAGTTGGTTTAGTAGTAACAGTAGTTGTGCACATTGCCAAGCACAAGTTAAGTTGGTTTAGTTGTAACAGTAGTTGTGCACATTGACAAGCACAAGTTAAGTTGGTTTAGTTGTAACAGTAGTTGTGCACATTGACAAGCACAAGTTAAGTTGGTTTAGTAGTAAGAGTAGTTGTGCACATTGCCAAGCACAAGTTAAGTTGGTTTAGTAGTAACAGTAGTTGTGCACATTGACAAGCACAAGTTAAGTTGGTTTAGTAGTAACAGTAGTTACTCTCTTACCCGAGCCCACTCTTATAGTAGTTTAAGATGCGAACTGAGGTGTACTATCATTTATAGATATGATGTCAATGTACGTTATTTATATTTTAAATAATTATGATTTTTTCATTAAATACGTCTATCAACACAAAACTTAATTAAATTTACACTCTCACGCAAACAATACGGTAAAAATACACATAACATGGTACAAGGCCATCACTTAAATTTTCTCATTTGACCTGATGATGGTGATGTGTGGAATTGAAACCGAATACATTGTGCTATCTTAACTGTTCTCTCCCGTCTTATATTTGAGTACGGTGTAAGCGTGAACATATTTTAAGGTTTTGTAAGACGTATTTAATTACACCCTATAGTTGTAAATACCCCCGTAGCAGAAACCCTGCGTACTCAGTGAATTAACAATGCATATATATGTATCTTGATACCACATAAAACCACATACCAAGTTTCATCAATATACATTCATAAATAAACAATTTATGACATTTTAATTATTCTCCGTAAGAATAACATGGTGGCTGAGTATGAAGGGTTGCTGAAGCAAGGAACACAAAAATGGGGTTTTATACAAATATAAATATAAATCAAGAAGGTAAAGCCACATATCACATTTTACTAATTTATGTTCATAATTAAGGGAGATAACACTTACTTATTCTCCATAAAAATAAAATGGGAGCTGAGTACGCAGTTTTTCTGCTACGGGAACTATCGGCCAAAAAATGTTTTTTGGTGCAAATGTCAATAGACCACAACGATATCAAGCAATATACCAAGTTTCATCAGGATAAGTTGATAAATAAGCAAGATATACAATTTTTCTTATTCTTCATAATAATAACATTGGACAACGTACTGTATTTAGCACTTTCAATATATATGTAACCTTTTGATGTAGAGTATTGATCAAAACACCATATTGTGCGTATTTTTAAGCTGATTCCTATGGAAAAAACTAAAATTTGACCTTTTCAAAAATTATATGTAAAATATTAAAAAAAAAAACATTTTTGGGATACAAAACTCCCCCAAAATAACCCTTCGCATAGGTCGATCTGCTTGGTTTTCAAACTTAAAGTCATAAATGCTGCTTTGCACGTTTAAACCAAATTTTGTCAAAATCGGACTATCCTTACGAGAGTTATCGTGCTCACGGACACACACACACACACACACACACACACACACACACACACACACACACACACACACACACACACACACATATACATTTTTGAACGAATGGTGTTTTTGGCATCTGGGGACCCCGAAACGAAAAGTTATCATGGTCCCTGGCCTAGGTCTTACCATGCCGACTACGGTAATAGCTTCTTCCCTATAGAGGAAATTCGCTAAAACTTCTAAGAACGCGCATAATGTGGTTTTGAGTTTGTATGACGCTTGTTTCGGATAACTAGTATTTTCGGAGAGCTGGATTATATACACATATGTTCAAGGTTTTGCTTCCTTTATAAGGAGAAACAAAGTTAGAAATATTCTTTAAGTTTACTTCTTATCATTATATTTGTAACAAACAAATAAAGCAAGACTTTTAGCTGTGGCTTTGCTTAACAAGATACCATACTTTCTTAGCATTTATCTAATAATAGAAAAGCTTGATATTATTATTTTATATTATAATATAATATAATAATATAATATTATAAGTAACACTTATATTTTTTTTCACAAACACCAGTCGATATCAGATAACCATTGAGATCATGCGATTGACATCGTTTTCCCGGATGGAATCAGTTCAAAACCCCGGATCCGTTTACCTCCTTCCGAAGGATATCCGAATCATCTCAAGCCCTTGAACAATGCACATGTTACTCAACAAACATTTTAAACGTTACGTTGATACATAAAAATTCAACTAACTGTTTAACTTCATACACAGACGGATGTGTTAACTGTACACAACGATAGTCTTATAATTTAATTCGATAGATCATTATTAAATCTAAGGAAACATTTGTTATTACAACATCTGGCTATTGAATGTCGGTTTAGTGAACCCTTTAATAATATTGTTCAATAGTTTAATGCTGCTAATAAGTTTTTCGTCGAGTTTAAGTTTCTAAAGGTGCAAAATTACAAATTGTAGTTTAATTAGATTAGCTCAGGTAACTACTAATAAAATTATCTGAATGAAATATTCTTACTGTTCACCACCTCGATCATTCAACAACTGTCCCCTTAACTCTTATATCACACCATATCTTCCTATCTTCTGTGAGTTAAAATGTACTTATGTACTAAAAAAGGACAACCTTCGTGTTCTTAGATTATGTTATTATTTAGGAAAATTTGAATAACTACTTTTATTGTTTTAATCTAAATCTTTAACAGTAAAGCTTTACAAGCAATAAAGTACCACTGTTAAAGATCTGGTAAAAATATAAATATACGGAAAATAACTTTCCGCGGAAAAATATAGTTCACATTTTATATTTTTAGAGTAATATAGAGACGAAAAATTTGGTTATTGTTAGTTTGAACTTTACAATTAATTATAGGTCTAAGTAGTATTTCAATATGATGTCCTTTATAGCTTATCTTACAAACACGGTAACCTACACATATTGCGCTAATTTATACCTCCTTGCCCTTTTTTATGAGATAGCATCTTTTATTTTGTACAACAAATGTGTCAAGTAAAGATAAACCAAATAGGATTCATATTTACAAATTTGCCCTATATAAATGTCATTGTTTTGTTGTGTTATTGTACGTATTTTAATTCAGTTGCTTAGGAAGCCATTAAAAAAAACATTCCATGGTTAAAATAATTTTAAATTTTTACTATTCAAAGAAAACTACTATTTAATAACACTAATATAATATTTATTTAATTTTTGCATATCTAAATATTAAACTTTTTACATTTTGAAATCTCCGAAGAGAAGGTTATTGCCAATGAGCTGGAAAATCTTACTCAAGAGTCATAATTAAAAAGCAGTCAACCGAAACAAAGGGGCTAGTCCATTCCGTCTATTCCCGCCATTCCCACCGCGCCGCCCAGTAAATGGGCGTTGACGCGCTACATTGTGTCTTGGGTCTGGAGCTTTAGAAATACTCTTTCCCTTCATCACCATAAAACTTAAAAGCAAAACTTAAGATTCTTAGGTTAATAGATATTTTAATAATAAATTAATTGTATTTAAAACCTGAAGCTATAACTATTACAAATCTTAAGAGGTTTAAACACAAATGTTTCCTGCACAACTAAAGTTTATGTCAATAATTGAACCTAAGCCAGAGCTATTTTTGAAAGTGAGTTTGTTTGAAATCCACTGAAATAATCTCCACACCAATGGATCATCAAATGGTGACACATGACCATAATCATGGTGATATATTTAATTTGTAAACTCTACGTTAGTATATACTAACACAAATTATTTTGAATTTTTATGGAAATGTTTCAAGATCACACTTTAGCTGCATCTAAATATATTATGTTTTCCAGCTGTAGCAGTATATTACGAAATATATCCTGGATTATTTTGCAGTAGCATACATTTAGTACTTTAAAGTAACGAATGAAATAAAAGCATTATTTTTAGTTGATTTACAATAAATAAGCCTACTTTATATTTCATTTAGTAAACCATTTGTTAATACATGTACTACAAGGATATTGATTAAAATTGTTAAAAAAAATTGTGAATAAGGCTAGATGAATTTACAGTTTTGCAAGAACACAAAAGAAATTGAGGTTCCAACACATTTCAGAGTCAAAATAAAATGTAAACATGCATGCAAGATTGCCAGTATTGAATTAGTTTAAATCTAACTAGCAACATTATTATACAGTATATTGAATAAAACAGTATCCATTAAATCATTATTAACTGCTTATGATGAGTTATTGTTGTAATCTGAACGTGCAATTTACTTGTAACTGTTTGCATTAGTTGAAATTTTGATAAAATCGTATTCCCAGTGAACTAAGTTAATCTAACATGAGAGCCAATAACAGTTCAATAATGATTCTAACTAATTTACGTTTTTGTAATAGAATTTACAACCCATTTTCCTTTTAAGGTTTCATCAACTATATTAAACTTGATCAGACCTGTTTAGGTGAGTTTATCAGGCCTGATCAACTATATTAAACTTGATCATACTTAATCAACTACTGAATTAGGTTTATCAGACTTGATCGGGGGATCATTTAAGTATTAATTAAATGATGATGATGAATAATGATACGTATTTATTATTAATTTTCATATCCTTAGTTTGTTTTTATACACACAAACCCGACTTTATCTATACATACATCTACCACGCATCTTGAGTACAGTACAACAAAGTATTAAAAGTGAAGACTAGTTTTAAAAAGGTACCAAGAAAATTAAAAAGAACGTAATATTAATCATTAATTATTTATACCTATGCCATCAAACAGTCATAACGATCAATGTCGCCTCATTGGGCTTTATTAATATTTATATTCTACAAATAACATAATTTCAGAATAAAGTCGAAGTGTGTTAAACTTAAACTTAAATCGTGGTCCTATACATTTTATCTTATTTGTAATCACTTCTCTTTCTCATTTAACAAGCATCACCCATGGGGGTTAGTGGGTACGTGAACGGTCTTCCATCGCTGGAGTCGTTGATTCAAATCCCGACCGTCTCAATGATACTTATTTTCACAAAATCTTTTAACTTTTTCATTTGTATCATATTTTTAATGCATAGTTAATAAATTTCAGTGTTATAAAATGTTATTTTTTGTATTTATTTTATTTATAAAACATTTATTTAATTAAAATCTGATTGGGTTCCGATCAGAACCTGATCTTGAATCGTGCTATAACTGGGTCCAATTCTGATCAGATTTGGATCAAGTCTGATCAGGCAACTTTGATCACACATGCAAGAAAATGTTCATATGGCTATATTTTATAGTATTTCAGAACTTTCCATGTGTTTGTATTGCATAGTTTTATTCAGGTCTATAAGTGAGATATGTTATGTACTAAGTGATACTTTTGATTTTGGTTTGATGTTTGTATTTCAAGTGTCCACATGTGTCTAAAACTCAAACTATATTATACAAAACCAAAATCAAACATTTGAAGTTGATCTGATAACTTTGGTTAATTTTTAGCACTAATTGGATACTAATGATGAAATATGAAAGAGTCGGGGGAAGGGGAGGGGAGTGAAAGAGCTTTAAAACCCTCTCTTAATAACATTACACATAGTAATTACTGAAATGTTATGTTTACCAGCAAATTAATTGCCCAGCGTCGACATTCTTTTCACAGCAGTTGGCACAGCTAACTAAGAAGATTAAATCATAACGTGGATGCGATTTCCACCTTCAAGAGCAACTTTTAATTTCAGGAAGGTAATATTCCCTAAAGCACGTTAAAGTTATAATAAAACATTTCTCTTTCAAAGGAAATTACATCTATTTTAAATGTCCAGTGTTAATTAACAAAATTCTAATTAACTTCTTGATTAAAAAAAAACACTTTGTATACACAATTTGTATTTATTTTTGTTTTATTTCCATCCAAAGTTACTTGAATATATTTATTTATTTTTGCTGCTGTTTTTTGATATATATGTAATTAAAATTTAAGTGTAGGGCTAGTAATATAGTGTAGTATGGTAGTATTGTAGTAAACATTTTAAAACAAATTACCCTTTTATAGTAAAAAATCTTAGTCAATTAAAATTGTATAAATAAATCTTTCTTTATTTGAAAATTGAAATTAGAAAATAATAATGAACACGTATTAATGCACACATCTACATACATATTTTATCGAAGTAAACACCCGTGTGGTTTAAATTGAAAACGTTAGGGCTAAGAAATCACTCTGCCAAATAGTATTTTTCTTAGTAATACATGTTGTTCTATTCCTTAGTTTTCAGTGAGTAGTAACCAAATCACTTCTTCTATGACTTTGTGAAATCCCAGCCAAGGGAAGATCTATAAATAAATAAATGGTAATTTACAGGTCCCTACCACCCAAAGCTCTCGTTTGTTGACCAAGTTATCCTATAATAATTGATGTGCTCCATTCTGTCTGTGAACCTCGTAATTTGTTTTTTAAGCTGTTTATTTGTTTATTATATGTTGCAATTGTGTATTATTTATTATTTATACAGTATCCTTCAATTGAAAAAGCTTAATGGAAATTGTATTTATCTGGATGTTACAGATTCGACATTATGCGGGGTAAATAAATAAACTTATTTTTATTTTTGTTGAATTCCACATTGGGTTTTGACCTTGCTGTTCATTTCAACATGAGATAAAGTAGTGGATTCAAAACCCCGTTTTTTCAGCTAAATGAAGTTTTAACATAAAAATAAATTAATAAAATGGATCAGTTGCAAATCACAGTCGGATAACTGGATCATCTTGGAATACACGTTGAATTTTAGACTATCGTTATTTTGAAAGGTTAAACACTTGACCTTGTCTAATAAAATGTATCCAGAAATCGGTAGGGAAGTTTTAAGCTTGATGACATTACAGATTTATTCACACGTATAAATAAAAAAAACGTAAAATACGTCATATTTACCTCCATATCACATACTATGAAATAAAATAAGAAAATAAATGTGACTAAAGAAAAATTATAAGCTCCAAAAAAGATTTGAGAAGGTAATTTAAAATTCGTGTAGCTGTAATATAGGTACTAATACTTAGTAATAAATTTTCAGACATTTCAAAACTGGTTAATTTTTGGGATCCCTTTCCCCTTTCTTCAGGCACGTTAACACACAAAATCACGAAGGGTGTTTGTTAAGAATTATTATTATTTTATACTATTTTTGTTGTTGAAATGTGTTAACTGTACAAGACATGAGGGAATTATATACAGTTTGTAAGCGATTAATAAGTGGAAATAAGGGGAAAAGGGGACATAGGTTTCATTAATACAAGGTCATTGGGGAAGCTGTACAAATTCTAAAATACTATCACGTTTTGTATTGTTGGAAAGCTATCTATGTGAATAGAAATTTTAAAGGATAAAATTTATTTGTTCTATTTTCATTATTTTGCTTGTTAAAGAACATTTTTAAATGATACATCATTTATTTTAATTGCGGTGCCCTTTGTAACGGTAAGGTAACTATTCTACGTACATTTGTTTTTTTCATGACCGATAACACGTTGGTGTCGCGGTCCCGCAAATATGGCAATTGAATTGCGGCTATACAGCAACCGAACGCATACGAGAACGCGTTGTTCCCTCGGCCTCATCCATCAGAATCGCACCAGTGATGAGTGTTTTCAAACAAAATATATCTCACTTGCATTGCTTAATTATTTGCATCGAGTTAAAAGTGGTTATAGAGCACATTCTCTATACTTTGAACTCTTTTCCGCACCCACACTGTGCATAAAACAGCGCTAGCATGTCCTGCAAGTAATTAATATTCGTTCGCATTGTGTCACGGAAACGGTTGTTGCATGTCAAAAAACACGTCTCCGTTATATATAATTAATTAATTTTTAAAAGCTTTTACAATCTTACATTTTTAATGACTACTAAACCTAATTATTTAACAAATCCTTAGTGTGAAAAGGCTTCAAAATTATGCGAGATATTTTAATTTCATTTTGACAAAAACTAAAGTAGCACAACAAGTAGTACACAACAAAATAACAATCATAACTAAATATTTACTTGGCAGTTTAATCTTTATTATTGACGGTTTGAATTTTAATGAAGCATTAAAAAATGTTAAGTAAATAAACCGCTTCCAAATTAAGAATAAAATGTATATGTTTAGTTTTAGTTTTATTGGCAAATTATCGATAGTATATGCAGTTTAAATAAATGAAACTCCGTTTTAAAGAAATAATAGCATCTCTTAAATATGAGAGGGACTCACCAACGAACAACTGGAAAATGTCTTAATTTGAATCATGTTACTTTTTACAATATTATAAAGGTCAATGTATTTTATAAAAGTTATAGACCGCATCTGTATGTGCTCGTTAGAACATACATGACTTACCCTAACACTAAACTAACTAAGTAACTATATTAAAACTAAAAGAAACCCTTATGATAAAAATACAATATTCTGCTGAAATTATGGTGAATGACGCAAAGAGAGGAATGCTAATAAGTTCTCTCTAGTAATCGGACCGATTTATGTCTCCCCAGGCTGCATGTCGTAACTTATGTCTTATGTCGTATCCTGAGACTCTCCGAACTGCGAACTTATGTCTCTCAGGGAAGTTGTCATATATTGTCTTATTTATTTTTAATTTATTAATTAAAAGCTAGCAAAGGAATTAATATTTTTATTCTGTAGTTAGATAGAGTGAGGTTATTAATTGTGAAATCAGTGTTTATTAATCGGTCTTTAACTTAAAATTTAGAGAACCTTCCTAAATGCTGCTACTGACGTGTCATGACGTCAAGGCCTTATACACATAATGATATTTTAAAAAGTTACCATACCTATCATGAAAATGTTCAAACGCTTTATACCACAGACGTTAATGTTTCAAACCTTATTTGTAATTCTTTATTTGAATATCCTTTCATATATAATTACCAATAAGATATTTTGAATTATTGCTCTGTCGTTAACCCTCAAAACAATTGTTAATACAAATATTAACTTTAAGTTAAGTGCCTTTGTTATGATAATATAAGTGGACTATTTGTGAATTAAAAGAAGACAGGGATTGATTACGTATGCCGAGTGTCTCTTAAATACGTTCCAAACATCTTTCATAAGGTTTTATAAGTCAAAATATATAAAAATATTCTTATGAATATCGGCCTTAATATGTTTGGTTTTCCGTCAGTCCATCTATTTTTTATTTTTAGTAATGAAACGTATTTTATAAACCACTTGAGTTCTTCGTAAAAGTCTAATTTAAGTTTAAGTTTATTTGACATAGAATTAATGTTTCTAGTTTACACAATAGCGGTCATTACAAATTTTTAAAGTTAAATATATTAATTAGCCACCATTATGAAACTGAAAAAAAACTAGAAACGTCAAATGGCATACCAAATCATTTTTAACATACATCAAGACATGGGCCAAGTTTCAAGAAAAAGCCTCAAGTGGTCCTTAAAATATTATGGATTTATTAAAAAAACGAAAACAGACGGGCAGACAAAAAACCAAACACTTTAGGCTCATCATACGAATCTTTCTGAAATTGGTTTGATCCTAAAAACATTTTTGGACTCATTTAAGGGACAAAGATATATATATATATATATATATATATATATATATATATATATATAGCTTTTAATTCCCATTTTAGAATAGTAAATCTTTGAGATGTCCTAACTCATTCATATCTAAAAAAATAATAGTGAACCTTTAATACGCGTAAATATCCATGTGATTTGCTGTGAGATTTTAAATTATTTTGGGGTCAGTGATTGAACTGATTAAATAAATATAGACTTATTGAATTTCCTTTGTTCAAGGGCATATCATAATATCCTTTTGTGTAATATCCGTTCCACAGAAATGTAGCGTGGAATTACAGATAATTATAGTATTACAGACAATGAAGTTATCGGAGTGACGTGGGATGGGTTCAACTCTATGTTATCAGCTCTCAATGTGAATCTGCCGTTGTAATCCCGCTTGATAACATGGTGTCCTGTTTCTTTAACAAAAACCGCACACATCTTAATTAGTCCGCACCGTTTCTCCTCGTCTGTAGTTTTACTCAAAGCAAAACAAACATTCATTTAATGTAGAAATATTTAGAATATTGTTTATTTATGGTTTATCCTTTGGGGTTTTTCATTCTGTCGTAACAGCTGATTACCATAACGACTGTATATGTTGACATTTTTCTACTTCAGTGTTAGACTATTTAGATAGTAACGCTAGATTTGATATAGTAACACTCTAAATCCCTTTCCTTTTAGGTAAACTAAATTTATAAGAATATTGAAGTACCCATAAAAATCAATTTTTGATGTAAGCTCTTAATAATTAATTGTAGGAGCATTTAACATCCATGAACTTTGTCTATTGGAATATATTTAGTTTAAGTTTAATCCTGCTACAGTGTTATGGGAGTTGTTAAAATGAAACATTGGCTATGTCAAAAATGTCCGTTCGAGGCATTTCGAACGTTTAACATATTTTACGGTAGGTAAATTAGCGATATTCTTTACAAATGAAAGATAACTAGCAATAGTGTTACATTCAGAGCCTATCGTAGTCAAAATGCTGTGCGACCTTTAACATTTCATTCAAGCCTTTCATAACTGGAAAAAAATGTCCTACTAACAAGATTTTCCATTACTAAAAAGTCTTAGTAAATTCTATCATAAACTAGTATGATAGAATACCATGTCAGGAGAGTCGCTGGCATAGTAGTCAAAGCGACGGTCTTCGGAACCATAGCAGCGGTCTTGGGGTCTATCTCAGACCAGGCTAATAACGTTTGTCTAGGTTCTGCCTTCTTCTGTCTTAGGTCAGTACTATCTATCTTATAGTGGAGCAGTTCACCCCTTGCTTTCCTTGATACGTTTCACGCACAGGCCCGTGGCCCATGTGAACGAGCAGAGTATATGGAATGAGACAGACCGCCAACCTGTTAGAAAACATCTTCCAAAATAGGTATAGCGGTTAAAATATTAAGATTTTAAGGATTTTTGACGTAATTAAGTCAAAATGTAATAAAACAATATTTAAAATCAATAACATAGTGGGGAAGGAAACAAATTAATGTAATACCATAATAAAGAAGAGTGTGTGTAAATAAAAACAAACAATGCTTTATACGCCCCCATAAAACAGTTAATTCTTTATAAGTTACTCTAATGGGGTGCAAAGAGAATAAATATATGTTTCCCTGTTTAACTACTTTAATTACGGGACGAGACACACTTTAGAAGTCGGAGCGAATGAATGATTTAACGGGATGATTTACAACCGCTTCCGAGGTGGGTTCAAAAATAATTTTACTAAATATCACTTTAGGCGCTTATTGGTAGAGACTAACCAATTTTTCCGTATTTTTCGTATTTTTGGATACGTACCAAGTATTTTTGGCTCGCAATAAACAGCTGATTGATTGTTGCTTTGCACCAAGCTATCCAAAATTGCAGTTGTAGGAATAATTATGTATGCCATTCAAACTTTAAGGGTCTTTCTCGCTTTAAGAAGAGAAATACCTAGTTTACGCTCTTATTACATATATAACTATTTTAGCACGTCAAACAGCAAACAGCGCATTTAGTGCAGTAAAGGTAAGTCAATGATAAGCTAAACCTAAACAAATTAGCACAACCTAGGACTTTTGTCATATGTTGTCTCTACCTTCCTGTTTAACATACTAAAAGCCCCCTAAAATTAAAGCTGTGCTACGGTCGCCATCTTGGAAAATGGCGGCCAGTATTCACTTTTTAGCTTATAACTCTTTTATTATTGATGATAGAGAGAAATGTTTCAAAAATGAAATGTTGAAAATCTCAATATGCACAATTTTGACTCTGATCACTTTTGCTGTAAATCTAACGGTTTTGGAGTTATCAATGATTTAATGTTATAAATATACAGGGTGAGTTTCTACTGACGCCCATAACTTCGCCAGGGGATTCTAATGATAAAAAGGAACAAAAAAGTTCCAGTAAACGCTAGTTCGATTCCGAACCGTTTGGTCATAATTGAGAAATCTGTTTTTTCTACAAAATATTGGACTTTTTCCTACAATTTACTTTATAAAAATGAAACCAATTAACCTAGCGATTGATATTTAAAATAATTAGAAAGCGCATTAAATTTGCTATAAAACCAAGGTTACATATAAAAATTACATTTCATACATCGGTTCCTAGCCAAGTTGAAATTAAAAATATGCTATAATTAATTATTTAGGTTAAGTTTAAAGACCCTTTTTTGTTACTTTAACCTGGTGCAATGCGATATCCAACTAGACAAAAAACTTCCTCTTTTAATAAGCTTTAAATTGATATGCTATTTTAATCTTTTGTAGGTGGGAATGACAGAAAAACTACTATCAACCTAAATAAAAACACGGTTTACGAGTGAAGGTATTCTTATTAATAATACAAGGCAAATGACCACAAAATTGTAATACGGTAACTCAATGTTTACTTTGAACTAACAAATTAATTACAAACCTTCAGAATGAACAATGTTGATTGCTTCTTGAGTAAGTTTTCGAAATGACCACCACTTTGTCTGATGCAGATGCGGACACGTTTTCTCGGCTCTCTCACAGTAAATCAGTGAGTAGATTATTATTAGTAGGTTTGTTACCTCGCTAAAACCAAATCAGTCAACAGTGTTTTACTTTAGTTTGGTGGTAGTTTTTCTGTCATTCCCACCTACAACAGTTTAAAATAGCATATAAATTTAAAGCTTATTAAATGAGGAAGTTTTTTATCTAGTTGGACATCGCGTTGCACCAGATTAAAGTAACAAAAAAGGGTCTTTAAACTTAACCTAAATAATTAATTATAGCATATTTTTAATTTCAACTTGGCTAGGAACCGATGTATGAAATGTAATTTTTATATGTAACCTTGGTTTTATAGCAAATTTAATGCGCTTTCTAATTATTTTAAATATCAATCGCTAGGTTATTTGGTTTCATTTTTATAAAGTAAATAGTAGGAAAAAGTCCACTATTTTGTAGAAAAAACAAATTTCTCAATTATGACCAAACGTTTCGGAATCGGACTAGCGTTTACTGGAACTTTTTTGTTCCTTTTTATCATTAGAATCCCCTGGCGAAGTTATGGGCGTCAGTAGAAACTCACCCTGTATATAGGATGAGTCAGACCACACTTCCAGCATGTATAAGGAGAGAACGGTTTAGTATAAAGACATCAAACACAATTATCTGTTATTAATCGCATACGGGAAACCTATTAAAAATATTTTTATCGAAATCTATGTTCAGGGTGCTCAAAATCGTAGGTCATGAGTTTGATCATTTTGGCGAAAACAGAATCCACTTATCTTTAACCGTTTCAAAATAGCGGCTATGTTTGTGAAACATAGTGACATTTACGGAACACTCTGTATTTTCTAAACCAATATATGTTTCTTCATTCCGATTGAAATTTCTTACTCGTCGTAAGCTCAGGTTTACTCTTATATGATATATTTCAGTTAGTTTAGACCAAAATAACCATTTGAATAAAAGTTTTTATTTTATTTTTATAAGGCCAACATTTAAAACAGTATAAAAGTAGCATAATAATATGGCAAAAAGCATACAATTGTTAACTTTTTGCAAATCCTAGCAACTTTCTAATTTACAATTTTAAATCATAAAGCTGCTTTGATTTGCAAAAAGTTTACGACTGTATACTTTTTGCCTTATTATTATGCTACTATTTTAATTTTTAAAATATTGGCCTTATACGAATGAAATAAAATATTTTATTCAAATGGTTATTTTGTTCTAAACTAACTGACATTTATCATATACGAGTAAACCAGGGAGGTTTATTGCATAACTGGAGGTAACACTGCTTCACTATTTTGGTCGAAAAAGCGAACCGGTGATTTTGTCAGGTTGGTACACTGGTGAGGCAGATTTATCGTTCTTTGAACTATCCTGAATGGTTGTTTTATTCCCAAAAATGAATCTACTCATGCAAATCACTGGAATAAAAGTAGTAAAGTTGGAACAAATTAATTTTTTTGTTTGATTTATGCTTCTACTCTTGCCGTGAAATATGATAAATTATGAACAAAGAAACAAATACAAGTTTATTCATGTTAAAATCATGAGTAAGTATTTGTTTGAATCACTTTGCCGACTCGTTCAATTTCAACGAATAGTTCTTTGCCTCACCAAAATTTGGAAAGAACGGCTCGCAATTCAACAGTGGTACCTCCAGTAATACCAATAGAACTCTTTGGAGTTATCCTGAGCTTGCCACGAGTAAGAAATTTCAATCAGAACCAAGAAACATTTATTGGTTTAGAAACGGTTAAAGATAAGTGAATTCTGTTTTCACCAAAATGTTGTTTTGACGAGACCTTTAAAATGATATATAATTCGTCTTATGTTCATGTAATATAATTTTGGGATTCAAACTCAAGACCTACGTTTTAGAGGACCCTGTATATGTATTTCGATAAAAATATTTTTAATAGATTTCCCATATCCGATGGGTAACAGATAATTGTGTTTGATGTCTTAATACTAAACCGTTCTCCCCTTATACATGCTCGAAGTGTGGTCTGACTCACCCTGTTTGTATTTATAACGTTAAATCATTGATAACTCGAAAACCATTATATTTAGAGCAAAAGTAATAATAACCAAAATTGTGCATATTAAGATTCCCAACATTTCTTGTTTTTAACATTTCTCTCTATCACCAATCATACAGAATTATAAGCAACAAAGATAAAATTGGCCACCATTTTCCAAGATGGCGGCCATACCACAGCTTTAATTTTAGGGGACTTTTAGTATTAAAAAGGGAGGTAGAGACAACATCTGGACAAAAGTCCTAGGTTGTGCTAATTTTTTTGGTCAAACTTTATTATTCTTGCACTAATTATTGAAGAACGTTATTGAAGCTTCGTGAATTTAACAGGAAATCTCACAAGTTGATAAGATAAATATAAATAGGAATTTTGCTCCTAAAATGCCACGAAGAGTGGAGAATTGTGTCCGGTAAACCTAGTTGTCAAGTGGATCAGGAGACTTTTGTAATCCTTTTATCTTTTACAGACTTATCTGGGATTAGAGAAATGGAAATGTTTTGTCTAAAGTTTGCATGGAATTGTAGATTGTGGCCTGTACTTAGAAGATAATTTTTTATATCTTATATTTAATATTTGTTTGACTTAAATATTGCTTAAAGCTTGTAGGTTTTGAGACAGTATTTGTTATTTGTATGGAATAATAGTAATAATAATAATAATTTCCAAAATTTAAAATGTATACTATAAATTTCATTTTGTAATTAGATCGTTCCTTATTTAAACTAAGTTTCAAAGTGTTTAGTGTACAGCAAATTGAATTTAAATTAACAACTAAAAATGCAAACGTGAGCTATGAAATTATGGTAGGTTAGGAAGAAGTGCAAGAACCTTAGTTAAGTTCTCCAGCAATCGGACCAGTTTATGGCTCCCCAGACTCCGGTTCGTATCTCATGAATCCTGGGACTCCCCAAACTGGGCTGTAGGGACGTTCCAGCATCGTACTATTACGTGTTCCATATGTATCTACGTATATTTTAATTACTAATAACAAATACACTCACATCCTTCCTGAATAATTAATTAGTTTTTATTCTGTATCATCAACCTGTACGGTTTTTATAATGATTTAGTATTAATATTATAATGCCCTATTTAATGTACGAAACTCAAAAACTAAATTATGAAGTGAGCTAAACCTAGATTTAATTAACTGCAAAACGTACTAAGCACAGTAAAGTGTGAATAATACAAACATTTTTTTAAATTTTTGTGCAGACCTATACTTACAATGTTTCAAGAACAATAAAACAGAATATTCGAGCCACTCAAAATGTACATATAAAAATGGTATGGTTATGTAGGGATTCCATCCGAGAAGGGGATCTAGTACAATATTTATACTTAAGTAACTTTGTGAATAGTTCACTTTATACCCAAGACCAAATGGTTCATATTGTATTTAGGTAATTAATTTGAAATTTTCATTACGTTCCAGCTAAATTATTATTATTTTCGTAAAAATAAGTTTGGTTTTACTTTATAGTTAGGCCTAATTATGCTACTCGTTGTGTAACTAATGTATGTAAGAAAATGTATTCCATGTTAAACGAATGAAAATTGCCTGGATTAGTTGACTGGTTCCAAAGATGATTTGTTCGGTCACACCACTTGGCAATATCTAGACATTTTTGGAGTTAAACCTCTTCTTAACGGCTTAAATCGTTGTATAAAATCCCTCACAACAGTCCAAATAGTCCATTTCTTAAAACACCTAACATTGAAATAAATTAAAAACAATTAGACCTGCTCTGAACTGTTAAGCCAACCAAAATTATTTTGTAGTGGCCGATAGTGTTATTTTTTACAAATTTCATATTCAGTAGTATTAAAGCTTATGAAATTATAGGCGTAATCCCTTGCAAAATTAAAAACGAATTAATATTACTTTTTCATTTTGAATTATGAATATTATTTCAGGGCGTACTTAACATTTACTTTAAACTTAAGATACCTTAAGCTTAAGCTTAACCTTAAGCTTAAAAAATAATTCCCTGCATAACTGTCAGGTAAGTTTGAGGTATAACGTTTATATGATGTAACTAAGTATAACGTTGTATTGCAGGTTATTTCTTAACATAAAAAGTATTAAGTGTCATGACAACATTGTGTTCAGAGAACGAACATTATCATCGTGCAAGGTCCTCCACTCAAAGGGTAATTGCAATGTCCTTTAATAATTCTGTGATTCTTTTCAGTATCGAAACTCTGTATTTGTAATGAAAAACTCTCTTTGACAGTGAATTCATATATATTCGTGGAATTGAACGCTGCAGGAAGCTTTATGTGAAATGGCATGTTGCTTTTTTAGCTTATATTTTGTAATATTACTCACCAATACTGAACACAAAATAAAAGAATATTATAATTGCACATTGAAATACTGTTTTCATTTAGTTCAAGTTGTCACTGCGAGATGGATACACCAGAATGATAAAAATTAATTATTGATAAACAACACAAATGTATAAATCTGATGGTTTTGAATGATGTGCTTATTTTTCGCATTTAGTACAAGATTTAGTGGCTGAATCATTGGTTTTCATGAAGTGCTAAGGGAACCATGGCGGACTGAAAAACATTTAACTCTTATTTTACAAACTATAACATATTTTACATTTTGTGGGAGAAAAATAGTGTTATAAGAATCAGGTCAAATCACAATTATTTAATATAATCTTAAAGAATATGTAATTGAAGTTATAAAATTACTTAAAAGTAAAAAACCTTTTTTGAGTGTAATTCAATAATTATGTACATAACATTGCAAGTTATCCTTATTGAAACCTAACTTTGTATATTAATCAACTATGGAGAAAACTGTTTTGGTCATATCTTGCGTCCGTTCAAAACTTATCTTTAAGAGATTATGACATTTAAGTGCCACTCGGGTAATATTATGATGAAAGGCAGCTTGATATCTCCCTTCTCTACAACTCAAATGTATGTAAGCTAAAAAGGAAGAACATATCCCTCTATTTCAATAAAAGCTAAACCAAACCGAATTTTCTCCCCATGGAAAAAATCAAGCGTATAATATCAGTAAAGGCGAGTGAGGATAGTAAAATATGCTCCATTTAAAGTTTAATTGATTGGGCAAAGTGTAATTATTCTCCTTGCCAGCACTGAACATTCAAATGATGGAGGAAGAGGTATGAGTTTTAAACCCGGCATAATGGAGCTTAATCTTTGGTGACAAATGTGGTGCAATCTGTGAATATCATTTCTGTTAAATAAAATTGACATATCTTGTTGGGTTCTTAGGCTTATTATATTATTATTATAAAATAACTTAAGTGGTAACGAAAAATCATAATTAATCCATTCTTAAATTAATAGTCATGTTAATTCCCTAGCCTTATATTGAAAGTTCAAAATTACATTTCACTTTTTCAATTCCAATATACATATTTTAAACTGATTAAAAAAAGTTAATTAAAAATCATACCTCGATATTTATTTTTGAAACAAGAACCGATGGAAGGCTGACAATTGGGTTCGTTTGACTTGGAGCAATTCTATTTGATCTGTGATACTCAATATATAAGACAGACCGTATTTGTGACTGACGCAATTTATGTTGAACTGATATCTTTTACTTTACAAACAAAAATTCAAATTTTCGAGAATTTTTTGATTGAGTATTAATTTTATTATTGTTGAAGTAATTCATTAAACAATATTTCTGATAGTGAAAGAAAACAACACGTGTTGACTTGGTTCGTTTGACTTGAAGCAATTCTATTTGATTTGTGACACACAGACATATTGTGTCTGTCGCAGTTTATGCTCCGTTGAACTGATATCTTTTACTTTACAAAAAAATCCAAGTATTTGAGAATTTTTGATTGAGTATTAATTTTATTATTGTTGAATTAATTCAGTAAACAATATTTATGACAATGAAAGAAAACAACACGTGTTGACCTGGTTCGTTTGACTTGAAGCAATTCTATTTGATTTAGGACACTCAGACCGTATATTGTGCCTGTCGCAGTTTATGTTCCGTTAAACTGATATCTTTTATTTTACAAAAAAATCCAAATTTTTAGAATTAATTTTATTATTGTTGAAGTAATTCAGTAAACAATATTTATGACAAGAAAGAAAACAACACGTGTTGTTAATTGCAAATAAAAATGCGGTGATTATTTAACAGATTTAAACTTTTCTGAAGTCAGCATTGACATGAACAATTTAAAAATAATTTCCATTATCACCGAATGTGTGGTTTTCATTAACGCTATTTTAAAGTTATATTATTTTTGACGGAATGGAGGCAGTGAACAAACAGGTCACAAAAGTATATAATTATTAAGGAAACGTGAGGAAGGTTTCAGTAGACTCTCCCCTTTCATATAGTTGGCTGAGTGGAATTAGCTTACACGGCCTGCCACTTTTTAAATTTTAAATTAAATTTTGATCCGTCAATTAATTCCGACAATTGATTTTTTAAATAGTAAATTAAATTTTAATAAATTAAGTTCCCGCACCTACAGTATTATTGGACGCTTACAGAGAACTGAATTCGGGTTGTACGGTTTTCCAATTAATAGAAAAACATAAAACAAATTAAAACCTAACTTTACAAATAATTCTTAAAACCAATAAATATTTTATAAATTACTTTAATAGCAAAATTACACAATGTGTCAACTACTGAATATCCTAAACATTACATTAACCATAAAAAAGTAAATACATGAATTGAAAATAATAATAATCGGATCTCATGTTTTACCCCTGCATTGTCACAGTGAAGACGTTCCTTTTCTTTATTACGCTATTATGTTTTACAACTTCACCGCGCCAACGACTGGGATTCTAGCTGTTGTCCTCCCCTGCTCTCTCAAATTATTGATCTCTCTATTAGGTCTATTTAAAAATATACATATTTTTACTAAATTATAGTGTATTAATATTTAGTGGTAAAATTGCAGTACTCAGTTTTAACTGTTTGGTTTGTATAGAATTTATGTAAACGGAATTCATTAATAAGTTTAAATGAATATGTTTAAATTAATGCTAGCTTCTAAACAAATTTATTTATACAGCAATAACATAGACGATAATTCTTTGTCAATAGAACAAGTTTAAGTTACGACACCATTGATTGGAAATTGTAATACAAATAAAATTTATCTCGATTTTGAGTTGCACTTGTTTTTTAAGAGTATTTTTTTCATCTTAAGTGAAATAGTTGTACACAGTTCTTCATCAAAATAAACACGCAATGTCGAGCTTTTTCTTGCATCAGTTTGCTTTAAAAAAGTGTTATACAATTTAACTTAATACACAAAAAAGTTTACGCCAACAACTCATGGTCCTTAGTTTTTTACTTAAATGAGATTGTCACTTTCAGTGGTGTTCAGAGAGAGTGTCTTACTGTTGGTTATACGTAAACGCATTGAATAAAAAGTAGGGGGCAAAGACCGATTCAAAACCAGCAAAGGCGTGCGAGGAGGAATGAGGAATCAACCCCCCCCCCCCGGTGACGTCAGCCCCCCCCCCGGTGACGTCAGCCCCCCCCCGTGACGTCAGCCCCCCCCGTGACGTCAGCCCCCCCCCCGGCCGCCAATGACACTTTTCGTGATGACCTTGAACATGAGGAAAAAACTTTCGAAAATTAATAACTAGCCTATTTATCCACCGATTCCCACGGGACTTTTTCCAGAGTGTAGGCCTAGCCCAGAGGAAGCGAATGACGTAAGAACCCCATAGATCCGCCATTAAACAAGGCCGCTATTAATTTATAACCGCGTTTTCCTTATGGGATCTCAGCTGTTTACCGGCCGATTTTGACGAAACTTCACCACATGTCGGGCGACGGCCTAAGTAAACCATCGCTTAAAGAAAATTGAAAATCCACTGTTAAACGGGCCCGCTATTAATTTTTAAACGTGTTTTCCTTATAGGATCTCAGCTGTTTACCGACCGGTTTTGATGAAACTTCACCACATGTTGGGCAGCGGCCTAATTAAACCATCGCTTAAAGAATATTGAAAATCCACCGTTAAACGGGCTCGCTATTAATTTTCAAACGCGTTTTCCTCATGGGATCTCGGCTGTTTGCCGACTGAATTTGATGTGACTTCGTTACACGTTGTATGCCGGCTTGACTAAGCCAAACTGCGAGCGGCTCCACGGAGTCACGTGTCGAGGCGCGTGCTAGGGCCTACGTGACCGCCTGAGGCTGTTTACTCATCAGCGACCTCCTAGAAGCTTCCAGAGTGTCGTGGACGTTATCCATCATTTTTCTTTTATATTCTTTAATATATTTATTTTATTCATAAAAGTTATGCTTAACCTACCCTCCATTTACTACAACCCTCGCATATATCGGGGGATTAGCTTCTCGAAGGAGCCAAACTATGACGTTGCGACATGAGACGTGTGTCGCTATTGAACTCACGTCTCCCAGGTCAGCCCGAAGCTGCCGACATTTGTGTGAGGCTAACGGTCTATCCAACCAGAAGTCAATATATAATCTACCGAAGAAGCATCTCGTGTAATAATACACCGTTTGTAGAAACACCTCAGCGTCTATTGAATCTACTTCTGTTATTGTGGAATTGATGTGAAATGGCTTTGTTACGAGGTAGGGCCCGACTGGCTCTGTAACTATCGCAAACAAGTGGAACATGGTGTACCGCTTGTCAGTAATGCTAGAAGGAGACTGGTGAGTAGGACCGAAGCTGTAAACAACTCGGTAGAAACCTCCATGACGTCATCCCTATGCCTACGTGACGCCCCCCCCCCCCCCCGTTGACGGAGAGTATAGATACCCGATGTTGCTGATGGCTGTTCCTCGTATGTGTGAGGTCTGTGGACGCGTCTTCGCGAACGTTGGAAACCTGGCTCGTCACGCTGCATTCCTCACGTTCAAGCGCCAGGCATGGTTTTTATGTTAAAAAAGAAACCGCCAGTACTAATGACCTGTTTTCGAGAGAGAGTAAACGGCTTTAGCCGAGTAAACAGATTCAAGTAGTAAACAAGGGGCTGCCAGCCTCTGTACAGTTCCTCACCCTTGTATTACTGGGCTCAAACTGGCGATCGAGATGAGGAAGAGGTCGCCAGGCCTCTGTACAATTCCTCACTCCTATATTACTGGGCTCAAACTGGCGATCGAGATGAGGAAGAAGTCGTCAGCCCTCTGTGCAATTCCTCACCCTTGTATTTACTGGGCTCTGGTAAACTGGCGATCAAGATGAGGAAGAGGTCGCCAGGCCTCTGTACAATTCCTCACTCCTATATTACCGGGCTCAAACTGGCGATCGAGATGAGGAAGAGGTCGCCAGCCCTCTGTGCAATTCCTCACCCTTGTATTTACTGGGCTCTGGTAAACTGGCGATCAAGATGAGGAAGAGGTCGCCAGGCCTCTGTACAACTCCTCACTCCTATATTACCGGGCTCAAACTGGCGATCGAGATGAGGAAGAGGTCGCCAGTTCCTCACCCTCGTGTTTATCGAGGTAACTAATAGGACTTGTTTTCCTGTTCACAGGCGGTGCATCCTCCCCGACGGCATCCACACTCTACCGTGAGGCATAAGGACAGGGCCAGCGACATACTGACTCGACCATGTCGGAATTTCCATATAAGAATATGTAACTATCTAGTTTCAAGAACCCACTGTGCCCTCGCTGGTTTTGAATCGGCTACTGGCAAAATGCATACAAAACCCAGTTAACCATTTAATACCTCCAATAAAAAAAATAAAAAAAATCAGTACCTCGTCTGGAACGGAGGTAGTTGCATTCAATGAGTAACTAGACATGTTCGTGCTCTGGACAAGTACGGTTCACTTTTACCTAGTTAACAAAGCCGAGGATAGATGATATTTATTTTCATCATGAACTTTAAACGTGTTTCATAACAGGCAACATTTTAATTTAAATTTAATATTTTGTTTGAAAACATTGAGAACAGTGTTTAATCCATGTACTAGAGAAATATAAACACCGCTGAAATTAAAATAACAACTCGAGGCGTGAACGAAAACAATTAACGAGTGGAAAGTGACTTTGCCCTAGAGGAATGGAATGTCTATTCTCCACCTACAGAAAGTTTCACTTGCCTCAAGGCATTGTCATTACCGTCGCTATGTATAACCCGCAGTCCTTTAGTAGACGGTACATTAACCTTTAACGGTTTAAAAACGTTAAAAACAAAACATAACCACCTCAAAATGAAATAAATAAAAAGCTTTATTCCTTTATCCTAATCAATACAAAATAAATGAAGCATCTTAAATTCTCTGAGTATGTAGGTTTGCTACAACGTTAAAAAACAAAACATAGCTTCGACCTCCTCTTCCTCCGCTGCGACGCCACCCGCCAGAGACCTGCGGCCCGGGTGGACCTACCTCCGTATACGCGACCTGGAGATCCGCGTCAACCTCTACACCCCGTTGGGAGAAGGCGGAGCCCGGTTCATCCAACTTCCCAGGGCCATCTGCGCGAGGCGCGCTGTCATCAACGTGCACAATGACATGTGTTTCATGTACGCTATCCTGGCCAACTTCGTCCCGATGAACCCGCAGAGACCCGCATCTTATACCTTGGACATCATCGCCCGTTACGACTGGACCGGCCTGCGCTTCCCCGTGGCGCTGAAGGACATCGAGTCCTTTGAGCGCAAGAACGCCATCAGCGTAAACGTTTACGGGATCGAGTGGGTGATGGTGGGGAGACGCCCCGACGGGACGCCAGAGTTCAAGGACAAGGTCTACCCGTTGAAGATCTACAAGCGGGAGTTGGAGGATCACCGGGACCTGTTGTACGTGACTGCCGGTGGGGAACAGTCACTACACCTACATCGTAAACATGAGTAGGCTAGTGCGTTCTCAGCTGACGTCCCACGCCAACGCTATCCACGTGTGTAAGCGATGCTTCGCTTACTTCCATAATCGACCCAACTAACTGAATCTGTCCGGTGCCGAGCGTCTGGAGGAGCACAAGCGATACTGTACCGCCAAGGCCCTCCCTCCGCTTGGACATGTCCGGGAAGCAGCAGATCCGCTTCGCCCATCCCGAGTACACTCGGCGCGAGCGTTTTTGCGTTTACGCCGTTAAGCTGGTGTGTACCCCGGAGAAGTTCACCAAGTACGTGGCCAAGTCCAACTTCCTGGACCGCACGTACTACACGGAGGACGTGGCCCTGGTGCATCTGTCCAAAGTCAACATCGTGTTGGACAAGCCCGTCTACGTAGGCATGACAGTCCTGGAGCTGAGCAAGTGGTTCATGTACGAGTTCCTGCGGAAGATGAAGGAGCACCTGGAAGACTTTGACACCAGCGGCTACCCGAGGTCCCACCCCTGCTACAGCCCCGTCAACGCCAAGGTCATCGGAAAGTTTAAGGACGAGTGTAACGGCCTATCCTTATTCGAGTACCTCGGCCTGCGGTCCAAGCTGTATTTCAGGGGCATCGAGGACGCAGCGACAGGCGGCAGTAAGGCTCTCAAGCGAGCCAAGGGGGGTGGCGAAGGGCGTTGTCAAGAACGTCCTCACCCCCCGACGACTACAGAGAGTGTCTGTTTGACGGGGTCCAGAAACACACCACCAACGTCCGGTTCCAGTCCCACTTGCACCGGGTGTACACCGTGCAGGTGGACAAGCTGAGCCTCAGTCCAGCTGACGACAAGCGGTGCGTCCTCCCCGACGGCATCCACACTCTGCCGTGGGGACACAAGGACTTCCCGCCGCTACCGCCAGCCAGGAGGAGAGGAGAACATCCGCAGCGGATGGAAGTGGACGGTGAGGAGGAGGAGGAGGGACAGCGCCAGGACGAAGACGAGGAAGAAGAGGAATTCCCCGTCTAGTTGTATATATTAGTTATAAGAAAAAAAATTGTAAATAGTATTTGTAAGAAAATAAATAGCTTTATGTACAGCATGAACCCGAGTTGTTTATTTCCTCCCTTTGCTCACTCAAAAGTCACAAGCCGTTAGGCTCGGAAAGGCGTTATGGGCCGTTTGGCCCGAGCCGTGCAGCTTAAAAAGCCCCCGCCAACCGGGAGCGGTTGGCGGCGCGTGTCGGGGACGACCCTGAAGGAGTTGCCCAGGAAGGAGTTGCTAAGTGGTTTGCTGATGTCCGAGGGGTCACCCTCGAATTACTCAGCGGTTTGCTGATGTCCGAGGGGTCTCGTGGCGCGCCCTCTTTGGCGGCCTTCACTGCCGCTTGGCGGGGGCTCAGCCAGTGACACGCGCCGCTGGTATATAAACCTGAGGTCCAGCCCCGCTGCCTCAATTTTGCTAATTTATTTTTTTTATCAAAATTTAGTAAGGAGAAAGGAAAAACACAAGCTTTATCATAATGAGACATGTATTGTACAGTAATAAGGTTACATACACACACTACAAAAACCTTACAAACTAGTTTTAAGCGAATATGGAGAAGCAGTCCGCACCGGTTGTGCGATACCTTCATTACCACCAGTTGCACACTTTATCACCACCGGCTTCACTGTGTGTGTCAAACCAGCGACTCTGGGGACTCCTGAATAACGGTCCACCCAAAGGTTTTCCAATCGCGTTATGATGTCCATAATCATAATGTAGATTTCACAGTCTTTATTTTCATCCAAATATAAGTTGCAACCATGTGTATGCTGACCTCTATGATGTAACTGGATGTCCAAGAACACATTACCCTGATTGGCGGGATTTTGCACCGTATGTTGATAACCGGAATCGACCCAACTGACAGTGGGTGGTGAATCGTTCGAATCTTTTTCCACAAGCTCCAAGTCTCCAGGTAGTTTCGGGGGATTGACACTTCTACTGTTGTCGTTCATGCAACTACTATCGGCACAAATGCTGACGTTCTTGGAACCTCCTCCTTCGGATATTTGGTTGGATGATGGTGATGCAAAGTCTTCAGATATCTCCGGAGCATTGCCACTTTCAATGTCGTTTATGCAACTGCTATCAATACATGTGTTGACTTTCTGCGGACCTCTTCCTGCTGAGGTTTGTATGAACGATCTCGGTTGTGAGGAACGATTGTTTCTTCGCTTCCTTCTAACACAGAGGTGGTGCTGACGATGATGGAGACGAAGTCCATCTCGCGACGTGAACGACTCCTCGCAGTATGGACATTTCCAGGTCGCCAGCTTCGATGGCGTGGCGACTGACCGTTTCAGTGATGGTGCTGGCGGTGGTTGTTCAGGACTTCGTGGAGAAAAGTACATGGTGCTGTAGCCTTCCATCGCTTCCAACTCCTTCAACAACGTCTGGACTGATTCATCCACTTCGATTGCACTAGCCATGTTTGTGTTTACTCTGCAACATCACTAGACAAACTGAAGGTGCGCGTCTGCATTTATATTCACAAAATCCATCTCAAGAAGTGTTTCTTTAATTCGACCAATCGTAGGGCAGAACGTCTAATTTTAACCACTCAGAGGGCAGGATATTTCCACCAATCACAGTACCCGCATTTGCTTACACGATTTAGGGTAGGTCAAGAGTCAGCAGACAAGTGCACGCAGGTATAAGTTAGGTTTGAGGATGCATAAACGTCGCGTGAAGTGATGACAATCACTGAAGTAACAAAGCTACGTACCGTACAGTAGAAGGCGGTGGACAATTCTCGAAATCGCGGCAATTATCGCTAATGAGTAAACAGCCTGGGGCAGTCACGTAGGCACGGGGTGATGACGTCACCGCGGTCCACGACTACACTATTTAAGTTAGGTCAATGCGTGCGTGCGTGCGTGCGTGCAGGTTTTAGTTAGGTTTACAGACGCAGGTTTAGGTTAGGTTTACAAACGCAGGTTTAGGTTAGGTTTACAGACGCAGGTTTAGGTTAGGTTTACAGACGCAGGTTTAAGTTAGGTTTGAGGATGCATAAACGTCACGCGCGCGACGTTTATACATATTCAAACCTAACTTAAACCTGCGTCTGTAAACCTAACCTAAACCTGCGTCTGTAAACCTAACCTAAACCTGCGTTTGTAAACCTAACCTAAACCTGCGTCTGTAAACCTAACTAAAACCTGCACGCACGCACGCACGCACGCATTGACCTACCTTAAATAGTGTAGTCGTGGACCGCGGTGACGTCATCACCCCGTGCCTACGTGACTGCCCCAGGCTGTTTACTCATTAGCGATAATTGCCGCGATTTCGAGAATTGTCCACCGCCTTCTACTGTACGGTACGTAGCTTTGTTACTTCAGTGATTGTCATCACTTCACGCGACGTTTATGCATCCTCAAACCTAACTTATACCTGCGTGCACTTGTCTGCTGACTCTTGACCTACCCTAAATCGTGTAAGCAAATGCGGGTACTGTGATTGGTGGAAATATCCTGCCCTCTGAGTGGTTAAAATTAGACGTTCTGCCCTACGATTGGTCGAATTAAAGAAACACTTCTTGAGATGGATTTTGTGAATATAAATGCAGACGCGCACCTTCAGTTTGTCTAGTGATGTTGCAGAGTAAACACAAACATGGCTAGTGCAATCGAAGTGGATGAATCAGTCCAGACGTTGTTGAAGGAGTTGGAAGCGATGGAAGGCTACAGCACCATGTACTTTTCTCCACGAAGTCCTGAACAACCACCGCCAGCACCATCACTGAAACGGTCAGTCGCCACGCCATCGAAGCTGGCGACCTGGAAATGTCCATACTGCGAGGAGTCGTTCACGTCGCGAGATGGACTTCGTCTCCATCATCGTCAGCACCACCTCTGTGTTAGAAGGAAGCGAAGAAACAATCGTTCCTCACAACCGAGATCGTTCATACAAACCTCAGCAGGAAGAGGTCCGCAGAAAGTCAACACATGTATGATAGCAGTTGCATAAACGACATTGAAAGTGGCAATGCTCCGGAGATATCTGAAGACTTTGCATCACCATCATCCAACCAAATATCCGAAGGAGGAGGTTCCAAGAACGTCAGCATTTGTGCCGATAGCAGTTGCATGAACGACAACAGTAGAAGTGTCAATCCCCCGAAACTACCTGGAGACTTGGAGCTTGTGGAAAAAGATTCGAACGATTCACCACCCACTGTCAGTTGGGTCGATTCCGGTTATCAACATACGGTGCAAAATCCCGCCAATCAGGGTAATGTGTTCTTGGACATCCAGTTACATCATAGAGGTCAGCATACACATGGTTGCAACTTATATTTGGATGAAAATAAAGACTGTGAAATCTACATTATGATTATGGACATCATAACGCGATTGGAAAACCTTTGGGTGGACCGTTATTCAGGAGTCCCCAGAGTCGCTGGTTTGACACACACAGTGAAGCCGGTGGTGATAAAGTGTGCAACTGGTGGTAATGAAGGTATCGCACAACCGGTGCGGACTGCTTCTCCATATTCGCTTAAAACTAGTTTGTAAGGTTTTTGTAGTGTGTGTATGTAACCTTATTACTGTACAATACATGTCTCATTATGATAAAGCTTGTGTTTTTCCTTTCTCCTTACTAAATTTTGATAAAAAAAATAAATTAGCAAAATTGAGGCAGCGGGGCTGGACCTCAGGTTTATATACCAGCGGCGCGTGTCACTGGCTGAGCCCCCGCCAAGCGGCAGTGAAGGCCGCCAAAGAGGGCGCGCCACGAGACCCCTCGGACATCAGCAAACCGCTGAGTAATTCGAGGGTGACCCCTCGGACATCAGCAAACCACTTAGCAACTCCTTCCTGGGCAACTCCTTCAGGGTCGTCCCCGACACGCGCCGCCAACCGCTCCCGGTTGGCGGGGGCTTTTTAAGCTGCACGGCTCGGGCCAAACGGCCCATAACGCCTTTCCGAGCCTAACGGCTTGTGACTTTTGAGTGAGCAAAGGGAGGAAATAAACAACTCGGGTTCATGCTGTACATAAAGCTATTTATTTTCTTACAAATACTATTTACAATTTTTTTTCTTATAACTAATATATACAACTAGACGGGGAATTCCTCTTCTTCCTCGTCTTCGTCCTGGCGCTGTCCCTCCTCCTCCTCCTCACCGTCCACTTCCATCCGCTGCGGATGTTCTCCTCTCCTCCTGGCTGGCGGTAGCGGCGGGAAGTCCTTGTGTCCCCACGGCAGAGTGTGGATGCCGTCGGGGAGGACGCACCGCTTGTCGTCAGCTGGACTGAGGCTCAGCTTGTCCACCTGCACGGTGTACACCCGGTGCAAGTGGGACTGGAACCGGACGTTGGTGGTGTGTTTCTGGACCCCGTCAAACAGACACTCTCTGTAGTCGTCGGGGGGTGAGGACGTTCTTGACAACGCCCTTCGCCACCCCCCTTGGCTCGCTTGAGAGCCTTACTGCCGCCTGTCGCTGCGTCCTCGATGCCCCTGAAATACAGCTTGGACCGCAGGCCGAGGTACTCGAATAAGGATAGGCCGTTACACTCGTCCTTAAACTTTCCGATGACCTTGGCGTTGACGGGGCTGTAGCAGGGGTGGGACCTCGGGTAGCCACTGGTGTCAAAGTCTTCCAGGTGCTCCTTCATCTTCCGCAGGAACTCGTACATGAACCACTTGCTCAGCTCCAGGACTGTCATGCCTACGTAGACGGGCTTGTCCAACACGATGTTGACTTTGGACAGATGCACCAGGGCCACGTCCTCCGTGTAGTACGTGCGGTCCAGGAAGTTGGACTTGGCCACGTACTTGGTGAACTTCTCCGGGGTACACACCAGCTTAACGGCGTAAACGCAAAAACGCTCGCGCCGAGTGTACTCGGGATGGGCGAAGCGGATCTGCTGCTTCCCGGACATGTCCAAGCGGAGGGAGGGCCTTGGCGGTACAGTATCGCTTGTGCTCCTCCAGACGCTCGGCACCGGACAGTTTCAGTTAGTTGGGTCGATTATGGAAGTAAGCGAAGCATCGCTTACACACGTGGATAGCGTTGGCGTGGGACGTCAGCTGAGAACGCACTAGCCTACTCATGTTTACGATGTAGGTGTAGTGACTGTTCCCCACCGGCAGTCACGTACAACAGGTCCCGGTGATCCTCCAACTCCCGCTTGTAGATCTTCAACGGGTAGACCTTGTCCTTGAACTCTGGCGTCCCGTCGGGGCGTCTCCCCACCATCACCCACTCGATCCCGTAAACTTTTACGCTGATGGCGTTCTTGCGCTCAAAGGACTCGATGTCCTTCAGCGCCACGGGGAAGCGCAGGCCGGTCCAGTCGTAACGGGCGATGATGTCCAAGGTATAAGATGCGGGTCTCTGCGGGTTCATCGGGACGAAGTTGGCCAGGATAGCGTACATGAAACACATGTCATTGTGCACGTTGATGACAGCGCGCCTCGCGCAGATGGCCCTGGGAAGTTGGATGAACCGGGCTCCGCCTTCTCCCAACGGGGTGTAGAGGTTGACGCGGATCTCCAGGTCGCGTATACGGAGGTAGGTCCACCCGGGCCGCAGGTCTCTGGCGGGTGGCGTCGCAGCGGAGGAAGAGGAGGTCGAAGCTATGTTTTGTTTTTTAACGTTGTAGCAAACCTACATACTCAGAGAATTTAAGATGCTTCATTTATTTTGTATTGATTAGGATAAAGGAATAAAGCTTTTTATTTATTTCATTTTGAGGTGGTTATGTTTTGTTTTTAACGTTTTTAAACCGTTAAAGGTTAATGTACCGTCTACTAAAGGACTGCGGGTTATACATAGCGACGGTAATGACAATGCCTTGAGGCAAGTGAAACTTTCTGTAGGTGGAGAATAGACATTCCATTCCTCTAGGGCAAAGTCACTTTCCACTCGTTAATTGTTTTCGTTCACGCCTCGAGTTGTTATTTTAATTTCAGCGGTGTTTATATTTCTCTAGTACATAGATTAAACACTGTTCTCAATGTTTTCAAACAAAATATTAAATTTAAATTAAAATGTTGCCTGTTATGAAACACGTTTAAAGTTCATGATGAAAATAAATATCATCTATCCTCGGCTTTGTTAACTAGGTAAAAGTGAACCGTACTTGTCCAGAGCACGAAAATGTCTAGTTACTCATTGAATGCAACTACCTCCGTTCCAGACGAGGTACTGATTTTTTTTTTTTTTTTATTGGAGGTATTAAATGGTTAACTGGGTTTTGTATGCATTTTGCCAGTAGCCGATTCAAAACCAGCGAGGGCACAGTGGGTTCTTGAAACTAGATAGTTACATATTCTTATATGGAAATTCCGACATGGTCGAGTCAGTATGTCGCTGGCCCTGTCCTTATGCCTCACGGTAGAGTGTGGATGCCGTCGGGGAGGATGCACCGCCTGTGAACAGGAAAACAAGTCCTATTAGTTACCTCGATAAACACGAGGGTGAGGAACTGGCGACCTCTTCCTCATCTCGATCGCCAGTTTGAGCCCGGTAATATAGGAGTGAGGAGTTGTACAGAGACCTGGCGACCTCTTCCTCATCTTGATCGCCAGTTTACCAGAGCCCAGTAAATACAAGGGTGAGGAATTGCACAGAGGGCTGGCGACCTCTTCCTCATCTCGATCGCCAGTTTGAGCCCGGTAATATAGGAGTGAGGAATTGTACAGAGGCCTGGCGACCTCTTCCTCATCTTGATCGCCAGTTTACCAGAGCCCAGTAAATACAAGGGTGAGGAATTGCACAGAGGGCTGACGACTTCTTCCTCATCTCGATCGCCAGTTTGAGCCCAGTAATATAGGAGTGAGGAATTGTACAGAGGCCTGGCGACCTCTTCCTCATCTCGATCGCCAGTTTGAGCCCAGTAATACAAGGGTGAGGAACTGTACAGAGGCTGGCAGCCCCTTGTTTACTACTTGAATCTGTTTACTCGGCTAAAGCCGTTTACTCTCTCTCGAAAACAGGTCATTAGTACTGGCGGTTTCTTTTTTAACATAAAAACCATGCCTGGCGCTTGAACGTGAGGAATGCAACGTGACGAGCCAGGTTTCCAACGTTCGCGAAGACGCGTCCACAGACCTCACACATACGAGGAACAGCCATCAGCAACATCGGGTATCTATACTCTCCGTCAACGGGGGGGGGGGGCGTCACGTAGGCATAGGGATGACGTCATGGAGGTTTCTACCGAGTTGTTTACAGCTTCGGTCCTACTCACCAGTCTCCTTCTAGCATTACTGACAAGCGGTACACCATGTTCCACTTGTTTGCGATAGTTACAGAGCCAGTCGGGCCCTACCTCGTAACAAAGCCATTTCACATCAATTCCACAATAACAGAAGTAGATTCAATAGACGCTGAGGTGTTTCTACAAACGGTGTATTATTACACGAGATGCTTCTTCGGTAGATTATATATTGACTTCTGGTTGGATAGACCGTTAGCCTCACACAAATGTCGGCAGCTTCGGGCTGACCTGGGAGACGTGAGTTCAATAGCGACACACGTCTCATGTCGCAACGTCATAGTTTGGCTCCTTCGAGAAGCTAATCCCCCGATATATGCGAGGGTTGTAGTAAATGGAGGGTAGGTTAAGCATAACTTTTATGAATAAAATAAATATATTAAAGAATAAAAAAGAAAAATGATGGATAACGTCCACGACACTCTGGAAGCTTCTAGGAGGTCGCTGATGAGTAAACAGCCTCAGGCGGTCACGTAGGCCCTAGCACGCGCCTCGACACGTGACTCCGTGGAGCCGCTCGCAGTTTGGCTTAGTCAAGCCGGCATACAACGTGTAACGAAGTCACATCAAATTCAGTCGGCA
This sequence comes from Allygus modestus, assembly GCA_963675035.1. NCBI lineage: Eukaryota > Metazoa > Arthropoda > Insecta > Hemiptera > Cicadellidae > Allygus > Allygus modestus. The sequence continues at coordinate 48,307,973 of OY776116.1, forward strand.
AACAGCCGAGATCCCATGAGGAAAACGCGTTTGAAAATTAATAGCGAGCCCGTTTAACGGTGGATTTTCAATATTCTTTAAGCGATGGTTTAATTAGGCCGCTGCCCAACATGTGGTGAAGTTTCATCAAAACCGGTCGGTAAACAGCTGAGATCCTATAAGGAAAACACGTTTAAAAATTAATAGCGGGCCCGTTTAACAGTGGATTTTCAATTTTCTTTAAGCGATGGTTTACTTAGGCCGTCGCCCGACATGTGGTGAAGTTTCGTCAAAATCGGCCGGTAAACAGCTGAGATCCCATAAGGAAAACGCGGTTATAAATTAATAGCGGCCTTGTTTAATGGCGGATCTATGGGGTTCTTACGTCATTCGCTTCCTCTGGGCTAGGCCTACACTCTGGAAAAAGTCCCGTGGGAATCGGTGGATAAATAGGCTAGTTATTAATTTTCGAAAGTTTTTTCCTCATGTTCAAGGTCATCACGAAAAGTGTCATTGGCGCCCGGGGGGGGGGCTGACGTCACGGGGGGGGGCTGACGTCACGGGGGGGGGCTGACGTCACGGGGGGGGCTGACGTCACCGTGGGGGGGCTGACGTCACCGGTGGGGGGGGTGATTCCTCATTCCTCCTCGCACGCCTTTGCTGGTTTTGAATCGGTCTTTGCCCCCTACTATAAAAACATGTTTTTAGTATTAAAAATTAATTAAGGGTTTAATTTTTTATAAACAGGAAAATAAATATTAAAATAAATACTTTAACACATTTTAGTGGAGACCAAGTTGTGAGATTGAGGTGGATCAAGTAACGATAGTCAGACGTGCCTCGGTTGCGAGACATAGGACGGACTACTGCACCTCTACTGTTTGATAACCTGTAATTACTGTAATGTACACATTACTGTAATACACTATAACTAACTACACTAACTATGTGCTGGTGTAGTGGGCATATAATCGAGGGCTGCAATCACTTCGCAAACAATTCATATTTTAAAATATATAATTTCTAACATCAAAATAAAAGATCTTTGGGATATAACGATACAATTATGTTTCTTTGTGCACGTTGATGGGTACTGTAAGGAAGGAAACTGAGCGGATTCATTGGCTGTGGGTTGTGTTAAAGTGTAAAGGTGTAACGCAAAAGGTGGCTGTACCATACAAAAGATTTAAAAAAGCTGCGAGGTATTATTTTTCAATAATTTTCTGATAAACTTCCGTATTCTTCTTTAGATTAAAATTAATACAAAATGTCTTTGTTTCTCTTTTGTACTCTTTTAAATTATGATAATCATAAAACCCCAATAGTTTCACAGTTTCACTCTCCGCGACTTCCTGAGTTAAATTGAATAACTCTCGCTTTTAAAGCCAGAATCAATAAGTTTATGAACAATGGTATTATATCCCCGTTATTGTTTAGACGTAAGTAGAGAGACGTGTAGGTTATTACTCAAAAAACGTTGAATTTGAGGACTACCTCTTTATCTTTCCTAATTAATGAATTTATTAAAAAACATAAACACAACTAACTGTTTAAACTTTTATCTTGGTATAAGCTAAGAGGGATGTTGCATGGTTAATTTAAACTCAAGCAAAGAGCTTCAAGTTTGCATATTTTACCCCTGAGCGCGTAAAACCTCACTTCTCGTCTTAACTCCGCCGCTCCCTTTTAATATTCTAAACAACAAAATATCTCCACCACCCACATCTTAATTCCAAAGAAAATTAATCCTAAATATTTGTATATTAAATGCTTGAGACTTGGATGGAAAAGAGTATTCACACTACTTAGTTTGTGAAAAGCTCTTTATGCATACATGAGTTAATTAGGTTTAACGCTATAAAAGCAATCATGTTATATTTTAATAATACATGCAAAGTGTTTGAAATTTTGTTTTCTCATCTATGGTTGTTATGTGATGAGCTTATTTTCGAGTGAGGTAAAGATTTAGGCTAGCCCTAGGCTGCATCAGAATCTAGGCTAACCTTCAAATATAGGCTATTGGCTAAAGACAGGATTCCAATGGGAAACTGGGTGAGATGAAGTTTTATTATTTCAGAAAATCTATTCGACGAGTCTCAAACTCACCACTATAATCTTGAAGACGATCGGCGATTTTCAATCGGTCAAAGCCTATGTTTACCATAAAGGTGATGACTGCCGGGTGATTAACCTAGCACATGAACGCGTATAAAACTATGACGAACGACATAAATACCTTATAGAAGTCTATAAAACGGCCGCTCTCGAACATAATAACCATTTTAACAGGGATAAAACGACGTATAAACTCATATTTACGTTCATTGCATTGACATCACCCTCATTAGCAGATGTGTTTACAAAGTTCTGGGTGACGTATACTTCTTCTTCTCCTCGCTTACCGAGCGAAGAGGGGGCTCCGATATGTAAAGACAGAACAGCTGATTCAAGAGAATCTAGAAACGTCTAGACCAGATCGCCATCAACGGCTGAATCCTCGGCGAGGAGAGGACAGGACTTCATTCGTTCACCAGATTTCGTCGGCAGAGGACACGGAACTAGAGCTGAGTGTCAGTAAACCTTCGTGTGCGGCAATGACGTGACGTGAAACTTTGTAAGTAAAGTTGATTTCATTTTCAGATGAAATTATAAACCGAAGGTGAAATAAACAAATATATTTTAGAACATAAATGAATTGACGAGACTTAATTGCTTAATGTGATTGTGAAATTGTGTGAAAAGTGACATGCTAAGCCTGGTTTTTACAAGTTGAACGAAGTTTGTAATCATCATTAAAATTGTATTTGTATGTGTTAAAGTGTGAATAATAATGGCAGTGATTGTGATTTACAGTGGAAATTATTGAATAGGCTGTTTTTATCAAATATAAGGAAGGGTTATTGGAGTGACTGAACCCAGGTTTTGAACATGTTGTGAACATGTCGTCCGGACTACTGCTTTAACGATACGCTTATGAGGTTTCAAACCTGGCTCGCCTATGCCAGGGTGCTCAGACCTTCATCGACACGTGAGGTTCTAACCCAACTCGCTTGTGCCTGGGTGCTCAGACCTTACTCGACTTGTGATTTTTTTTTTAAGTGACCGAAATCCAAACACCGATTGAAATGGGACTTGTGGGTTGACGGAGTACCGTGGGATCATTTAGTTAGTATTATACGGGCTGTTTCTTCAAGGATGTTCTAATGGGAAATCGCATAGCTTATTAGGACCTTGGAATAAAACCCAAAACCGTCCTGAGCGACTCCGAAAACTTTTATATATGTGATCTCGCTCTCCCCAAGGAACTTAAATTTTAACCACGACTGGTTTTGTTTCTTGCAGGGAAAGTTCCTCACAGTTATATCAACTATGTATTTTTTTAAATTTTAGATAGGTTTGTCACGTTTTTATACTGTGCGTGGTATGAGTTTTATTTAGCATTTACTATGTTAAGGAAGTCCAATTTCGATTCTTACACAAACGAGGTGTGAAGGTGATTGAATTTACTAGCCTCAGAAATGCACTGACAATAAATCCGATTCGCAGGATATGCATTTACAGATATTAAAATATATAAATTAGCATTAATAATGATTTCTCAAATCCCATTTATATATAGCATGATTAGACCGCGCGTAACCCTAATAGTTGGTTGTAACATTTGTCTCTTTCCCAAAGCAAACTTAGTGAATTATCATACAATTCCGTTTTATGGTGTTTTTTATCGTTTCAAACTGATATTAAAATGGTTGATTATGTTTATAAAGTTTCTTATACTAAATTCCATAAAATAAAGTTAATCTACGTAAATAACCATTTTTTTCGAATAATAATGACTATTTTGATACTGGGTGAGTTTGTTAATTAAAATTTGTATGTAAAACCAGAGTTGTATTGTACCTTTAGTAAGGAATCCTCCTCCGTGATATGAGTTAATTACTGGTACACCACAGACATGGCGTCTCACCTTGTTTGGCTCAGCTACACCTGTCTTGTATTAAATCATGAACATAAGATACTGGGAGCTATGAAAATCATGTTAACAATTTTCGCATTTTTAATGAACCATAAAATATCAAATTTGTGGTCAGATTAATGAAGAAAATAGTCGTCTATAGATTCTCCAAAATAAATGTTTTGTAACTTAAAAACAACGTCACTTTATTTTACTAAACTCATGTTTTTATTAATAGAAATTAGAGTTTCTTAGATATTTTTTATCCGATATTCAAAATCTGTATACCATTGTTTTGGGGCAACAAAATATAAGGTTAGCTTATTTTTATCAAATTTAAGGTTTTCAAGATATTTTCCTTTGAAAAAAAGTGGCTGCCATTTTTAATCTATTAGAGTTTAATACTTTATCTAAAAATTTAATACCGAAATTTAATTTAGTGATGGTATAACGTACGCCAAAGTACAAGTAAATATACATTTTTTGAACATGAATATACTGTATCTAGAATTTAGCAACGAGTATGTCCAAAGTAAGGGATTGGATAAAAAAAATTATTATACTTTTTATGTTCTATTTTAAGTTAAAAATCCTAAAATATATAGCCAGTGTACCTTTCACGTAACACACTGCCATACGTAATATATATTATGTAAAATATTTAATACTCGTATTTCAAATTCACATCTTATCAACTACTTTCAAGTGGATTCTTCGACATTCACTTTTTCTAAAGTAAGAACAAACCTAATACTCAGTTTTCTTGATAAAAACTATTAATTATTAACGTACTCCTCAATCTTCCAAGAAGAATATAAAGTTCAGGTACAAAATATCACCTTTCACTAACTTTCCTTTATTAAATCGTGAAATTCGTGAATTGATTACTTAATTTTCTTGATCTTGATAAATTGTATAACGCAATAACATAAGCCTTCATTTTGCATGGATCCACGTTTAGGAAATGTTTTAAAATAAATCGTTTATCAAAAACTTTGTAGGGTTGCAGAAGACGGATTTTATAAACAAAATTACATGAGAAGAATATGTATAAATTTATTTTGTAAACATAATTACAATAACAATATGCATAAATAACAGTGTAAAAGTCACATCTTACTTACTCATACTAAATTAAGTTCAGACATGTGCACAAATGCCGCCCTAAAAGTAATTTTAATTAATTTATAAGAACAATAGTATATTTCGTCACTAGGATCAACAATGGATATTTTTAATACGAGATCCTGTTTAACTGCCGAGGCGAAGCCGAGGCTGGGAAATGAGCGAGTATTAAAAAGACACTTTTGATCCGAGTGACGAACTGTATTTTTCGTCATACTGCCAAAAAACTTAAGCTTTAAATCAAAACAAAAGTAAAATTTACGTACTGTGACTTCATAACCTCAAATGTTTCTTTCAGCTTGTCTCTTGAAACAATCAGCTGTTGCACATGCATAACTTCGGTTCATTCATATCTATCGGTTGTTGAGTCGATCACTTCAAACCAATCATTGTGGTTCGAATCAATCGGTTGTTCTTCAAAACGAACATTCGATTTGGGCACGGTTGTCATGGAAATATGATTGTTTGGGCTTTTTCTATTATATTTCGATACGAATCGTTAGACCTACTAACTTCGTCCATCATGTCACTCACAGTTGTCCCTCACCAGTGGTGTACGGGAAACGAACGCAAAAATAATAACAATACAGCAATTAATGTTTCGATAATAACAATGAATGTTTCAATTATTTATAATCGAACGAATTTTAATCGATTTATGACGACCTCGAATCAAAAGTATCATCAACAATGATCTTTTTAGTACTAGTACGATAATGATCATCAAAACATATGTTATTATCCAAAGACTAAAAAGAAGAACTTTTGAATTTCAACGCATTTGTTAAAAACAGTTGTTTTTCAAGCAGTATGACGAAAAAATAATTACGTCTAAATTCTAAGTCAAGGTCGATGTGAAAAAAATTTAACATACAAAAATGTTTACAGTGTAGCGATTAGTGGCAAAACATAACAAATCAGATGAATATAAATGTATATCAAACGTCTTCATTCAATACTAATTTACGTATACATGCACGTATAATTATAATCATACCTTAATTTTATGCATACAAGACCTTCATATTAAAAGTATTAATACATTTTTAGTAATTTCACTGATAAAAGTTTGTAGATTTTTTGATTATGTGACACATGCCTAAAAGGGTTAAAAATGTCACCTTCCACTAGTCTAAAGACAAATTAAAGTACTATCATAAATTTACATATAAACAGCATATTCACTAAACTGATTTAACATTGACAAAGGCTTCTACATTTTTATTTTAAAATAGCCAGCTTGTTATCTGTTTGATAAATAATTATAAAGGCTGCATCATTTTTAACTCTGCCCATATTTTATCAATTAAATATTATACCTATCTGGCTTAATGATATGTGAGGAATCTATTTACAGGTGTTGATACATACTCATCGAACGGCTTTACAAGTTTAAATGTTTATCCTTTGTTTTCTTCACAAAAAACATCCTATTTACGTTTAATAAAAATATCTTAAGCAACTAGTACATGTCAATGACTTAAAGGAAAAATTGTGTGATTATTTTGTGAAATTCATTTAAACTGTTGACCGAATTATGTTTGTTACATTGACCACTTGGTTATTATGAATAACAATCATCACGTTATATAAGTCCTTAATAAATCTTTATTTATTTACCCATTTAATAGTCTTATTCCAACGCTCGCACTCAGGACTCCAGAGCAGGTGAATAAAATCAGAACTTTTAGTTAATGATGTCATAGTAAAACATTTGCACTTAATATAAAATATAAAACTATGATTTATAATACTAGGCCAAGTAAACTGGTAATCTCTCTTCGTTTGTTGGCCTCATACAACTTGACTTATTTCAGCACTGGCTGGGGTCTAGTGATAGCAAACACTTATGAAAGTCAGCGGAATCTAGGCAAGAGATCTAGGCCCCTAAGGATCTCATTCAAACTTGACTTCTGTTAAGTTTACAAATTAACGAGCCAATGTCGACAGTGTTTACTAAGCATTTGGTAGCTAATTAAGACGATAAAACATTTAGATGAATGCGGTTTCCGTCACTAAGAGTCACTTATATTTTCAGAAAATGTTTCTTTTTCACAAGAACCATTATATAATTGTAAAATAGTTCTACATTTGAAGGAAGTATATTTTAATTTACAAAAATAAATTAACAATACAATGCAATTATATTTATTGACTAAAATATCTATATAGACTTCAGAATATTAATTGCCGTTTACCATATTATTATTAAATATGTTGCTCAAATTGCATTTATTTGTAATTTCTTGTCATATAATTAAATTATTACATTAATCTAAATTTTACAGCAATAATGGGATTGAGAGCCCTTAGAGATTGAAATTTGTATTCACTGTATTATAGAGGCATTATTATATAATTTTAGAAACGTATAAATTTTATTCATAGAAATATTTCCCGATGTTTTTTCTAGTATGTATTGCTTACTTCTGCTATTTCAATGTATTCACCTAACTATATATAAAATTCAATATCTCAGACTATATAGTCTTGTAGCAAATGTGAAACCTCTACATAAATTGCCAAACTTTGACACACCGGGCATCGTCGGCGCAGTGCAAACAAGTTAATCTCAAGCCCGGAGCCCGGCGGCTCCGGCACAGCGGCAGTTAAGTTACAGTAGGTCTTGAACAAGAAATGAGACTCAATTTAAGTACTATTTAATCTACTATGAGAACTAAAAAAACCGGTATTACCAGCTTTGTGCGCGGCTTTTTGATGCATTTTTAATACCAAAGTTCTTAATCATTCTAGTTATTGTTGTTCTTATTTCACATAGGTTAATTAGTTTTTTTTTTTTAAATTACAGTTATAGTAACAATATAATCTCAATATACGAGGTACATCCAGAAAGCAAGTTCCATTCGGTAATAGATATAAATAAAAGACAGATACTGGAAAAACAACTAATTGTACCTAATTCTAAAACTCTTGCTCCATCTTTTGACAACCTCCCCCCCAAACTTATTTTTGAAGCATTTGTCATACCGTGGTTCAAGTTTTCGTATGCCCTCCTCATAGAGCTTTGCCGCCTGATTCTTCAAATCATGTGGTAACCAAGTTATACCAAGGAAACATTTCTGATGCAACAAGAAATGAATTTCACTAAAACCAAGATTAGGGCTGTATGGAGGCTGTTCTGAAATGTTTCTGAATTGGTTAAATATGACCGCATGATTTATAGCATGATTTGATTAAATAGGCGGCAAAGATCTATGAGGAGGGCATACAAAAACTTGTGCCATGGTACGAAAAATGCCTCAAAAATCACGGGGGCTATGTCAAAAAATAGAGTAAGACTTGTAAAATTTGTTACAATAAATTGTTTTCCTGAATCAACCTTTGATTCACTTTTACTCCAAAAGAAACTTACATTCTGGACGTACTTCGTATATCTGTATTGATTTTTGTATCTTTATTGGAATTATTGTTTTACATATAAGTTAATGTGAAGTGAAAAACCAGTTACCATGACGCAGCCAGACTAGGTCTTTCTGATCTACGTGGGAATATTTTTGTTTTTATTTTGCTTATATCTCAATTTTCTAAAGAAATTCACTAATAAAGTTTTGCAATATTTGAAAACATGTTGGCGCGTAAAAATATATGATCAGGATTCATAGGTACATATTTTAATATAATTACTTAATATAAAAGACGCATATCACAATTTAAAAGTAACTTTACTTGATCGATATTTATTTTATCTTAAGAGAGTCTTCATTCGTTTGATCAAATAAATTGTTTTGTTTTAAAAACGCATATGCAAAAGACATTAAAGCAAAAACATAAATTAATAAGATACAAATTAAAATAGAAATGTTGGATGGGAATGTTTCAATTAAACCAGAGGGTCGTGTTGCTCGTACAAACCCTGGGTCTTACTGAATGTCCTTAAAACAATTTCTCCACTTAAGTAAATTTCTTTTCTCAATATGGAACACTTTGTAAATATTTTGGTCCAGAGTACGTGTGTAAGAGAACATAATGCGATAATAGATACCCTCCTTTTAAAATATTAGTCATTTAACTGATAATTAATTAACATGGATAAGATCAAAATTGTCCTATTGGGTAATAAGGTTCTCATTTTAAAAAACTTGCTCAAGTGTAACTGTGTCTTTAAACCGATTAGTTTAATTAATGCTAAAACTTTAAAATGGAAATTTAAGGACCCCGATAGAATCCCGGTACTTACTGCAGAGGTTAAACGGAAAGTTTTCAGTCGTTAATGAAAAGGAGAATTTGATTGTTAAGATAATGGAATCGACCTCTCCCCCCTCCTTCTGAAGGTAAACAGTTCCATCTAAGAGACCCGAAATGTTGTTAAGCTAAGTTCAACTTGGACGGCAATTTTGCCAATACCTGGCTACAGAATTAGATTAGTCTTAAAAGCATGTTTTAAGCACGCGACCAGTAGGCATATGAAGATTCAAAGTGTATATTCCTTGTGATTATTTAAAATAATTTCGTTCTATTATTTCACTTTCATGATAGAGAACCAACGTTTTATTTTAAAACTCAATCAATACTTTAAGTCTTGCCATATTTGATATGTTAATACTGTATTATTAACAAGTTTATTTTTATTGCCAAATATTAGTATGTCCCTGGCGAAATTCGACGGATAAAATATGAAGTCTGAAGGTACTCTGTAGGAACAATCACCAACAATGAAAACTTTACATAAATATCACAAATTATGAAAATGCACTCTTCTATGTGACACAATACAGCTAGAAATTCAAAATACTAACAACGAAAATTTAAAAAATAAGTTACTTTTTAAAGGTTACTGTTGATGTTTACTACAGACGAAAATAAATCAAAACCTTGATGTGCTGGTCAGCCGTCTAATGAAAATCCCGGAGTCAGGATTATAATCAGCTGCTTGTTGTTAACTTACTACTACAAATCCCACAAATCCCACAAATCCCACTTACTACATACTATAAATCCCACAAAAACGGTTTGTATACATTTACATATTATATCATTTAACAAACTTAAAAGGAGAAAATTATAAAGCTGAAAATTTTGGGGATTACCGGAATGTTCAGCGTTAAATTGGTATAAATCCCATAACCCACATCTTACCTGGTTTTCTTAAACTAAGGCCGAGTTCCTGGTCAAACTTTCTCCCTACGGACTAAAGAGGGGAAATTTGAGTACTTTATACTTAATATCATTAAAAAACTTAAAGGGAAAAAATTCTAAATCTGACAACTTTGGGGAGTATCGAAATGTTTAAGCTTCAAATTGGTACAAACTCCATGACGGTTGCCTGGTTTTCTCAAACTAAGGCTGAGTTCCTCAAAATCCTAGATAAAGATTCTCTCATACGAATAACATGGAGTAATGTTAGAACTTTATACTTTGTATCATTTAACGAATTTTAAGTGGGACAATGATAAATCTGTCAATTTTGGCGAGGATTGGAATGCTTAAGCTTCAAATTGGTACAAATCCTATGACCTCACGTTGCCTAAGGCCGAGTTCCTATAGAAATATTCTCCCATTTAAATAACATGGATTAATATTTTAATCGTCAATATTTTAAAAACTAAAGCGGTGTTATTGAGTTTTATATTTTTCTGATGATCTACAGTGTAAAATCTTTAAAATAAAACATTTATTGTCCAACTCGGTTGTGAAATAACGACGTAGTGAGCCGAAAACAAAATTCCTTAGTTAACTAACATATAATATTAGATGGGAGACGTTAATTTCTGTAATTAATTAACTACACGTTTAGTTATTCAAAACATATTAAGTTGTATACTTGTTAGTGTCACCGAATTGTTAAACAGTTTGTACACCTGGTTAGTGGTATCATGTTATGACTACAAAACAAATCCGGATGCATGAAAGTTTGCATCCGACTTTAAACATCCGGTGTGCTGAAAGCTTCCGTTCACTACCTCATTTCATAGAACGCTTAAGAAGACATAATCCTTGATATAAATTTTTATTTCATGATATTTTCATAAGGTGGAGCCGCTAGTTAGATTTTTTAGAAAACACTATGTGACAACTTGTAATTTTTGTTATAAAAATTTTTAAGTTTGATTTTATTGAGTCTTATTATAAGAAAATAATGTATTAAAGTTCGTGTTGGCAGAGGAGGAGAAAACAGTTGCAATTGATCATACTGTAATTATATGTATTCAAATAATATATTTAAATTACATTATTTTGTTGCACATAAAAATACGACAAATTACGTTTTCGCATGTATGATGATAGTTAAATATGGTCGTGTTCGCTTAGAATCTTCAATGACGAGCTTACTAATTTGAAAATGAAAATCTTTTTTTGATTAATTATAAACCTACCTTACATATACATTGATATGCATGTAAATCATCCTTGTTAGTATCTAGTACTGCACGTACATTTAAATACCAAATTTATTTAAAAGGACCAACAAAAATCTATAGGGTTACAGCTCAACTTTAATTTCTTGTACCTCTCATTTGAATAAACTATTCTAGAAGGGATTTTTTGCGAAAAAAAAATTAAAACGACCTACTTATGTAAATTGGGCACTTTTTTCGCCTACAGACACTTAACTAAGTTCTATAACAATTCAGATATATTTTGAACAGCCGTGAATTCAACTTGACCTTATAAACCCTCTTATTATTCCACATTGACTCAAATCTATATGACATCAGGTAACTGCAAAAGATAAATGATAGGAAGACACGAACTTTGAATCGGTCGAGCCAAGAACATGTGTTGTTGTTTTGTAATGTATTGCAATGATTGTGATTAACAGAAAGAAGTTTTAACATTTTCAATAGTAAAAATAGGTCAACTGGTTTATTTATCGATTTTAAAAAAGCTTTTGATCTTGTCGACCATGAAATTTTGTGAAGCAAAATAAGTGCAGCTGGCGTAAGAGGAGTCGCTCTGGATTGGTTTTACAGCTTTTTAGCAAACAAAATACAACAAACAAAGACTCTAAATCAATTAAGCTCGCCATTACAAGTCAGGGCAGGTGTCCCGCAAGGATCAGTGATCTCTGCAACCCTTTTCCTGATTTTTATAAATGACCTATTTGAGCTTCTTTCCATGGACAAATCTGTGCTTTTGCTGACGAAGTAGCACTTCTTTATTCTGAAAAATATAGTATTATACTTTATAATAAGATTGAAGATGACTTAAAATTATTAAATAATGTGTGTATATAAAATAAAATGCAAGTTAACGTTGATAAAACAAAGTACATTAATTTTGGTTTAGTAAATAGTTTTAGCTTTCAATACGATCTCATTTATCACACTTTAGGAAGTACATTAAATGTATGCAAATTTAAAAAGATTAAAAAGGTTAATGGTTTTCGCTATCTTGGAGTAATGCTGGATGAAAATTTAAATTGGGAAAAACATGTTTCGACTTTGCATTCCAATTAAATTTACAATCAGAACTTTTTATTTCTTAAAAATTATTTGTAACACCTTTTTGTTACGAACACTTTATTTTGCTATGATTGATTCAAGAATACAGTATGCTATTCACTGCTGGGGGGAACTTATAAGTGTCACATTGAAAAACTAAGAATATCGCAAAATCAGTTTTTGAGAATGATTACAAATAGTCATAAGAGCCATAAATTTATCATCTCAACTCACACCATGTTATTCATTTATCAGAAATTATAAACTAATATTATTTTATTATATTTACACATGAATGTAATAGGATTAAGATATATTTAGTGAACGTTATATTAATTTAGACGCCACGGAGATCGGCAGTATTTGTTTGTTTTTTCTCTGAAAGACTGGACTCAGAGTCAATGTTATTAAAACTGTTTATTTTTATTTTTTAAACGTTGTCACAAATACTGGATGCTGTGATAACGTAATTCCGAAAAATATTTCTGTGTAATGTAATTATGTAAATATTGGAGGAATAAAGTCATTATTTCATTATTTAAGATTACCATGAAACGTCCTATGTTATTGTCTCCATTTTATACGAAAGTTTAGTATAAATTCTTGCTTAAGCGTATTTTGTAATTTAACGACGGAGAATAACATTGAAAATATCAATAATAAACAAATACTATATTGAATCTAACAGATGCCAAATTATATATTGATTGTATTTAGCTTCCTATTGAAACTATGAAGTAAGTTAAACTATGTGCACATTGACAAGCACAAGTTAAGTTGGTTTAGTAGTAACAGTAGTTGTGCACATTGACAAGCACAAGTTAAGTTGGTTTAGTAGTAACAGTAGTTGTGCACATTGCCAAGCACAAGTTAAGTTGGTTTAGTAGTAAGAGTAGTTAGTCCTCCCTTACTCGAGCCCACTCTTATAGTAGTTTAAGATGCGAACTGTGGTGTACTCTAATTTATAAATATGATGTGAGGAGCAGTGTTAATGTTCGTCATTTATATTTTAATTAATTATGATTTTATCATTAAATAGTCTATCAACACAAAACTTAAATTTACACTCTTTCTCGCAAACAATACGGTAAAAATACACGTAAAATGGTACAAGGCCATCACTTAAATTTTCTCATGTGGCCTGATGATGATGATGTGTGTAATTTATACCGACTATATTGTGCAATCTTAAATGTTCCGTGCCGTCTTATATTTGAGTACAGTGTAAGCGTGAACATATTTTAAGGTTTTGTAAGACGTATTTAATTACACCCTTTAGTTGTAAATACCCCCTTAGCAGCCAACCTGCGTACTCAGCGAATCTCCAATGCATATATATGTATCTTAATACAACATAATGTCCAAGTTTCATCAATATACCAATAATATACCAATTCAGCGAATCTCCAATGCATATATATGTATCTTAATACGACATAATACCATGTTTCATCAATATACATTCATAAATAAACATTTTATGACATTTTAATTATTCTCCATAAGAATAACATGGCGGCTGAGTATGCAGGGTTGCTGAAGCAAGGAACAATAAAAAATGGGGTTTTATACAAATATTAATATAACTCAAGAAGGTAAAGCCACATATCAAATTTTATTAATTTATGTTCATAATTAAGGGAGATAACACGTTATTTATTCACCATAAAAATAACATGGGAGCTGAGTACGCAGGTTTGCTGCTACAGGAACTATCGGCCAAAAAGTTTTGTTTGGTGCAAATATCAATAGACCAAAACGATAAAAAGCAATATAAATTTTTTTAATTCTCCATAAGAATAACATTGGACAACGTACTGTGTTTAGCACTTTCAATATATATGTAACCATTTGACGTAGAGCAATGATCAAAACACCATATTGTGCTTATTTTTAAGCTGATTCCTGTGGAACAAACTAAAATTTGACCTTTTCAAAATTTATATGTAAAAGACTAAAAAAAAAACATTTTTGGGGTACAAAACCCCCCCAAAATATCCCTTTGCATAGGTCGATCTGTCTGGTTTTCGAACTTAAAGTCATAGATGCTGCTTTACACTTTGAAACCAAATTTTGTCAAAATCGGACTATCCTAACGAGAGTTATCATGCTCACGGACATACACACACACACACACACACACACACACACACACACACACACACACACACACACACACACTACATTTTTGAACGAATGGTGTTTTTGGCATCTGGGGACCTCAAAACGAAAAGTTATCACGGTCCCGGGCCTAGGTCCTACTATGCCGACTACGGTTATAGCTATTTCCCCATAGGGGAAATTCGCTTAAACTTCTAATAACGCGTATAATTTGGTTTTGAGTTTGTATGACGCTTGTTTCGGATAACTAGTATTTTCGGAGAGCTGGATTATATACACATATGTTCAATGTTTGGTTTCCTTTATAGGGAGAAACAAAGTTAGAAATATTCTTTAAATATACTTCTTATCGTAATATTTGTAACAAACTAATAAAGCAAGACTTTTAGCTGTGGCTTTGCTTAACAAGATACCATACTTTCTTAGCATTTATCTAATAATAGAAAAGCGTGATATTATTTTATATTGTAATAAGTAACAATTATATTTATTATTTTTTACAAACACCAGTCGATATCAGATAACAATTGAGGCCATGCGATTGACATCGTTTTCTCGGATAGAATCAATTCAAAACCCCGGATCAATTTACCTCCTTCCGAAGGATATCCGAATCATCTCAACCCTTGAACAATGCACATGTTACTCAACAAACATTTTAAACGTTACGTTGATACATAAAAATTCAACTAACTGGTTAACTTTATACACAGACGATATGTTAACTGTACACAACGATAGTCTTATAATTTAATTCGATAGATCATTATTAAATCTAAGGAAACATTTGTTATTACAACATCTGGCTATTGAATGTCAGTTTAGTGGATCCTTTAATAATATTGTTCAATAGTTTAATGCTGCTAATAAGTTTTTCGTCGAGTTTAAGTTTCTAAGGGTGCAAAACTACAAATTGTAGTTTAATTAGATTAGCTCAGGTAACTACTAATAAAATTATCTGAATGAAATATTCTTACTGTTCACCACCTCGATCATTCAACAACTGTCCCCTTAACTCTTATATCACACCATATCTTCCAAACTTCTGTAAGTTAAAATGTACTTATGTACTAAAAAAGGACAACCTTCGTGTTCTTAGCTTATGTTATTATTTATGAAAATTTGAATAACTACTTTTATTGTTTTAATCTAAATATTTAACGGTAATGCTACAAGCGATAAAGTACCACTGTTAAAGATCTGGTAAAAGTATAAATATACGGAAAATAACTTTCCGCGGAAAAATATAGTTGACATTTTATATTTTTAGAGTACTATACAGACGAACAATTTTGTTATTGTTAGTTTGAACTTAACAATTAATTATAGGTCTAACTAGTATTTCAATATGATGTACTGTATAGCTTATCTTACAAACACTGTAACCTACACATATTGCGCTAATTTATACCTCCTTGCCCTTTTTTTATGAGATAGCATCTTTTATTTTGTCCAAAATTGTGTCAAGTAAAGATAAACCAAATAAGATTTATATTTACAAATTTGCCCTATATAAATTGTTGTGTAATTGTAATATTTGTTGTGTTATTGTACGTATTTTAAATCAATTGCTTAGTAAGCCATTAAAGAAAACATTCCATGGTTATAATAATTTTTTTAAATTTTTACTATTCAAAGAAAACTACTATTTAATAACACTAATATAATATTTATTTCATATTTGCATATCTAAATATTAAAATTTATACATTTTGAAACCTCTGCAGAGAAGGTTATTGCCAATAAGCTGGAAAATCTTACTCAAGAGTCATAATTAAAAAGCAGTCAACCGGAACAAAGGGGCTAGTCCATTCCGTCTATTCCCGCCATTCCCGCCGCGCCGCCCAGTAAATGGGCGTTGACGCGCTGCATTGTGTCTTGGGTCTGGAGCTTTAGAAATACTCTTTCCCTCTTCATCACCATAAAACTTAAAAGCAAAACTTAAGATTCTTAGGTTAATAGATATTTTAACTCCTTATGATGAGTTATTGTTGTAATCTGAACGTGTAATTTGCTTGTAACTGTTTGCATTCTTTGAAATTTTGATTAAAATCGTATTCCCAGTGAACTAAGTTAGTTGAAACATCGACCTATCTGAAGGGGTACTTTGGGGGGGTTTTGTCCCCCAAAAATGGGTTTTTGATTTTTTTACATATAATTGTTGAAATAATCAAATTTTAGTTTGCCCATTGGATTCAGCTTAAAAAACACACAATTTGGTATTTTGATCATTTCTCTACGTCAATTGGTTACCGAGTTATTGAAAGTGCTAAACACAGTACGTTGTCTAATGTTATTTTTATGAAGGAAAAGAAAGTTTTAATATCTTGTTTATTTATGAACGTATACTGACGAATCTTGATATACAGCTTCATATCGTAGTGGTCTATTGATATTTGCTCAAACAAATATGTTTTGCCAAAGTCTCCCGTAGCAGCAAACCTGCATACTCAGCCCCCATGTTATTCTTATGGGGAATAATGAAATGCTCTTTCTCCCTTAATTATGACCATAAATGAATAATACCCCCGTCGCAGCAAACCTGCGTACTCAGCGAATTTCCTATGAATGAATATATTTCTTACTACCACATAAAGCCACTTACCAAGTTTCATAAAATACTTAAATAAATAAGTGATATATAGCATTTTATTTATTCTCTATAAGAATAACATTAGGGCTGAGAACGCAGGTTTGCTGCAACGAGGAAGATAAAAATGCGGGTTTTTTTCAATTATCAATATAACTCAACCAGGTGAAGCTATATACCAAGTTTTAATGATTTATGTTCATAATTAAGGGAGATATAAAGCTTTCCGTATTCTCCATAAGAATAACATTAGGGATGAGAATGCAGGTTTGCTGCTAAGAGGATAATCAACAAAAAATCAATTTTTTGTGGAAATATCAATATACCAGTACTAAGTGAAGCCACCTACCAAGTTTCATCAATATACGTTCATAAATAATCGAGATGTCAAATTTTAAATATTCTCCATAAGGATAACATTGGACAACATATGTACTGTGTTTAGCACTTTGAATATCACGGCAACGGTTGGACGTAGAATCACAATTTAAACACCAAAATGATTGTTTTGTAGAGCTAAACTGATTGGTAAAAGCAAATGTGAAGTTTACATAGAAATGAACTGAGGAAAAGCCAAAAACCTTTTTCCCTTAAGATTAACATGGGAGATTTTATGAGCAGGTTTTTTTGGATTTTCTCCGCAACCACTTAAACTAGGTTAATAATTCAAAATAGCATATTATTTTTTTTTTAAGCTCTATAACATGGTCAAAACCAAAATTAAGTTTTTTAAAAATTTTAGGGTGAAAAATGCAAAAAACTGATTTTTGGAAAATTTAAAACCCCCATAAACTCCCCTTCCCGTTGTCCGATATTTCTGGTTTTCGAACTTAAAGTCATGAATGTCATTTTACACATTTGAGCCAAATTTCATCGAAATCGGAAGTTTTTTACTCAAGTTATCGCGGTAACGGACACATATATATATATATATATATATATATATATATATATATATATATATATATACATATATATAAATTTGAACGAATAGTGTTTTTGGTATCTGGGGACCTCAAAACAAAAAGTTATCATGGTCTCGGGCTTAAGTCTTACCATGAGACCTACGGTAATAGCTTCTTCCCTATAGGGGAAATTCGCTAAAAACTGGTATACGACTTCACCTAGATGAGTTCTATTGATATTAGCATAAAAACCCATTTTTTGTGTTCCTTGTCGCAGCAAACCTGCGTACTCAGCCCTAATGTTATTCTTATAGTGAATAATTAAAATTATAAATATCGCTTATTTCTGAATATATTTTTATGAAACTTGGTAAGTGGCTTTATATGGTATTAAGACATTTATATCTCCATTCGAAATTCGCTGAGTATGCAGGTTTGCTGCGACGGGGGTATTTGTAATAGAATTTACCACCCATTTTCCTTTTCAGGTTTGATCAACTATATTAAACTTGATAAGACTTGTTTAGGTGAATTTATCAGGCCTGATCAACTATATTAAACTTGATTATACTTAATCAACTACTGAATTAGGTTCATCAGACTTGATCAGGAGATCATTTAAGTATTAATTGAATGACGATGATGATGAATAATGATACGTATATATTATTAATATTTATATCATTAGTTTATTTTTGTTACACACAAACCCGACTTTATCTATACAAACATCTACCACGCATCTTGAGTACAGTACAACAAAGTATTAAAAGTGAAGACTCGTTTTAAAAAAGTACCAAGCAAATTAAAAAGAACGTAATACTAATCATTAATTAATTATACCTATGCCATCAAACAGTCATAACGATCAATGTCGCCCCATTGGGCTTTATTAATATTAACATTCTACAAATAACATAATTTCAGAATAAAGTCGAATCGTGTTAAACTTAAACTTAAATCGTGGTCCTACACATTTTCTCTTATTTGTAATCACTTCTCTTTCTCATTTAACAAGTATCACCCGTGGTTTAGTGGGTACGTGAATGGTCTTCCAACGCTGGAGTCGTTGATTCAAATCCCGACCGTCTCAATGATACTTATTTTCACGACATTTTTTTCACTTTTTCTTTTGTATCATATTTTTAATGCATAGTTAATACATTTCAATGTTACAATATGCTATTGTTTGTATTTATTTTATTTATAAAACATTTATTTAATTAAAAGTTTATTGGGTTCCGATCAGATCCTGATCTTGAATCGTGCTATAACTGGGTCCAATTCTGATCAGATTTGGATCAAGTCTGATCAGGCAACTTTGATCACACATGCAAGAAAATGTTCATATGGCTATATTTTATAGTATTTCAGAACTTTCCATGAGTTTGTATTGCATAGTTTTATTCAGGTCTATAAGTGGGATATGTTAAGTACTAAGAAATACTTTTGATTTTGGTATGATGTTAGTATTGCACGTGTCCACATGTGTCTAAAACTATATTATACAAAACCTACAAGTAAAACATTGCAAGTTGATCTGATAACTTTGGTTAATTTTTTAGAACTAATTGGATCCTAATGATGAAATATGAAAGAGTCGGGGGAAGGGGAGGGGAGTGAAAGAGCTTTAAAACCCTCTCTTAATAACATTACACACAGTAATTACTGAAATGTTATGTTTACCAGCAAATTAATTGCCCAGCGTCGACATTTTTTTAACAGCAGTTGGCACAGCTAACTAAGAAGATTAAATCCTAACGTGGATGCGATTTCCACCTTCAAAAGAAACTTTTAATTTCAGGAAAGTTTTATTCCCTAAAGTACGTTAAAATTTGTAATAAAATATTTCTCTTTCAAAGGAAATTACATCTATTTTAAATGTCCAGTGTTCATTAACAAAATTCTTATTAACTTCTTGATTAAAAAAACCACTTTGTATACACAATTTTTATTTATTTTTGTTTTATTTCCATCCAAAGTTATTTGAATATATTGATTTACATTTCAGTTATAAGCTATTTAATTATATATTTGTAATTCAAATTTAAGTGTAGGGCTAGAAATAGAGTATCGTATGTTAGTATTGTAGTAAACATTTTAAAACAAATTACCCTTTTATAATAAAACATCTTCGTCAATTAAAATAGTATAAACAATCTTTCTTTATTTAAAAATTGAAATTAGAAAATAATAATAAACACGAATTAATGCACACATCTACATTGTATCGAAGTAAACACCCGTGTGGTTTGAAATGAAAACGTTAGGGCTAAGAAATCACTCTGCCAAATGGTATTTTTCTCAGTAATGCATGTTGTTCTATTCCTTAGTTTTCAGTGAGTAGTAACCAAATCACTTCTTCTATGACTTTGTGAAATCCCAGCCAAGGGAAGAGCTATAAATAATTAAATGGTAATTTACAGGTCCCTACCACCCAAAGCTTCTTGCTTGTTGACCAAGTTATCCTATAATTTATTTGCTTCATTCTGCCTTTGAACCTCGTAATTTGTTTTTAAGCTGTTTATTTGTTTATTATATGTTGCAATTGTGTATTTTTTATTATTTATACAGTATCCTTCAATTAAAAAATCTTAATGGAAATTGTATTTTGCTGGATTTTACAGATTCGACATTATGCGGGGTAAATAAATAAGCTTTTTTTTATTTTTGTTGAATTCCACGTTGGCTTTTGACCTTGCTGTTCATTTCAACATGAGATAAAGTAGTGGGTTAAAAATCCAGTTTTTTCAGCTAAATGAATATTTAATATAAAAATAAATTAATAAATTGGATCAGTTGCAAATCACAGTCGGATAACCGGATCATCTTGGAATACACGTTGAATTTTAGACTATCGTTATTTTGAAAGGTTAAACACTTGACCTTGACTAATAAAATTTACCCAGAAATCGGTTTGGAAGTTTTAAGCTTGATGACATTTTCAGATTTATTCACACGTATAAATAAAAAAACGTAAAATACGTCATATTTTCCTCCATATCACATACTATGAAATAAAATAAGAAAATAAATGTGACTAAAGAAAAATTATAAGCTCCAAAAAAAGATTTGAGAAGGTAATTTAAAATTCGTGTAGCTGTAATATAGGTACTAATACTTAGTAATCAATTTTCAGACATTTCAAAACTGGTTAATTTTTGGGATCCCTTTACCCTTTCTTCAGGCACGTTAACACACAAACTCACGAAGGGTGTTTGTTAAAAGTTATTATTATTTTATTCCATTTTTTTTTGTTGAAATGTGTTAACTGTACAAGACATGAGGGAATTATATACAGTTTGTAAGCGATTAATAAGTTGAAATAAGGGGAAATGTGGATTACATAGGTTTCATTAATTCAAGGTCATTGGGGAAGCTGTACAAATTCTAAAATACTATGACGTTTTGTATTGTTGGAAAGCTATCTCTGTGAATACAAATATTAAAGGATAAAATTTATTTATTCTATTTTCATTATTTTGTTTGTTAAAGAACATTTTTAAATATTACATCATTTATTTTAATTGCGGTGCCCTTTGTAACGGTATGGTAACCATTCTACGTACATTTGATTTTTTCATGACCTTAACACGTTGGTGTCGCGGTCCCGCAAATATGGCAATTGAATTTCGGCTATACAGCAACCGACCGCACACGAGAACGCGTTGTTCCCTCGGCCTCATCCATCAGACTCGCGCCGATCGTGAGTGCATTCAAACAAAACATATATCACCTGCATTGCTTAATTATTTGCATCGAGTTAAAAGTGGTTATAGAGCATATTCTTTATACTTTGAACTCTTTTCCGCACCCACACTTTGCATAAAACAGCGATAGCATGTCCTGCAAGTAATTAATATTCGTTCGCATTGTGTCACGGAAACGGTTGTTACATGTCAAAAAACATGTCTCCGTTATATATCATTGATTAATTTTTAAAAGCTTTTACAATCTTACATTTTTAAAGATTACTAAACCTAATTATTTAACAAATCCTTAGTGTGAAAAGGCTTCAAAATTATGCGAGATATTTTAATTTCATTTTGACAAAAACTAAAGTAGCACAACAAAATAACAATCATAACTAAATATTTACTTGTCAGTTTAATCTTTATTATTGACGGTTTGAATTTTAATGAAGCATTAAAAAATGTTAAGTAAATAAACCGCTTCCCAATTAAGAATAAAATGTATATGTTTAGTTTTAGTTTTATTGGCAAATTATCGATAGTATATGCAGTTTAAATAAATGAAACTCCGTTTAAAAGAAATAATAGCATCTCTTAAATATGAGAGGGACTCACCTACACGGGAAAATATCTTAATTTGAATCATGTTACTTTTTACAATATTATAAAGGTCAATGTATTTTATAAAAGTTATAGACCGCATCTGTATGTGCTCGTTAGAACATACATGACTTACCCTAACACTAAACTAACTAAATAACTATATTAAAACTAAAAGAAACCCTTATGATAAAAAATACAATATTCTGCTGAAATTATGGAGAATGACGTAAAGAGAGGAATGAGAATAAGTTCTCTCTAGTAATCGGACCGATTTATGTCTCCCCAGGCTGCATGTCGTAACTTATGTCTTATGTCGTATCCTGGGACTCTCCGAACTGCGAACTTATGTCTCACAGGGAAGCTGTCATAAATTGTCTTATTTATTTTAAATGAATTCATTAAAAACTAGGGAAGGAGTTAATTTTTTTTCTGTAGTTAGGTAGAGTGAGGTCATTAATTGTGAAATCAGTGTTTATTAATCGGCCTTTAACGTTAAATTCATAGAAACTTCCTAGATGCTGCAACTGACGTGGCATGACGTCAAGGCCTTATAGACATAATGATATTTTAAAACGTTACCATACCTATCATGAAGATGTTCAAATGCTTTATACCACAGACGTTAATGTTTCAAACCTTATTTGTAATTCTTTATTTGAATATCCTTTCATATATAATTACCAATAAGATATTTTGAATTATTGCTCTGTCGTTAACCCTCAAAACAATTGTTAATATTAATTTTATGTTAAGTAACTTTGCTATGGTAATGTAAGTTGTCTTTTTGTGAATTACAAGAAGACAAGGATTGATTACGTATGCTGATAGTCTCTTAAATACGTTCCAAACATTTTGCATAAGGTTTTATTAGTCAAAATTATAAAAATATTCTTATGAATATTGGCCCTAATATGTTTAGTTTTCCGTCAGTCCATCTATTTTTATTTTTAGTAATGAAACGTAATTTAGAAACCACCTGAGTACTTCGTAAAAGTCTAATTTAAGTTTAAGTTAATTTGACATAGAATTAACGTTTCTTGTTTACACAATAGCGGTCATTACAAATTTTCAAAGTTAAATATATTAATTAGCCACCATTGAGAAACTGAAAAAAGCTAGAAACATCAAATGGCATGCCAAATCATTTTTATCATCCATCAAGACATGGGCCAATTTCAAGCAAAAGTCTGAAGTGGTCCTTAAAATATTATGGATTTATTAAAAAAACGCAAACAGACGGGCAGACAAAAAACCAAACACTTTAGACTTATCATACGAATCTTTTTGAAATTTGTTTGATCCTAGAAACATGTTTGGACTCATTTAAGGGACAAAGATATGTATTGCTTTTAATTCCCGTATTAGAATAGTAAATCTTTGAGATGTCCTGACTCATTCATATCTAAAAAAAATAGTGAACCTTTAATACGCGTAAATATCCATGTGATTTGCTGTGAGATTTTAAAATATATCGGGGTCAGTGATTGAACTGATTAAATAAAATGGACTTATTGGATTTCCTTTGTTCAAGGGCATATCATAATATCCTTTTGTGTAATATCTGTTCCACAGAAATCTAGCGTGGAATTACAGATAATTACAGTATTACAGACAATGAAGTTATCGGAGTGACGTGGGATGGGTTCAACTATATGTTATCAGCTCTCAATGTGAATCTGCCGTTGTAATCCCGCTTGATAACATGGTGTCCTGTTTCTTTAACAAAAACCGCACACATCTTAATTTGTCCGCACCGTTTGTCCTAGTCTGTAGTTTTACTCAAAGTAAAACAAACATTCATTTAATGTAGAAATATTTAGAATATTGTTTATTTATGGTTTATCCTTTGGGGTTTTTCATCCTGTCGTAACACCTGATTACCATAACGACTGTATATGTTGACATTTTTCCACTTCAGTGTTAGACTATTTAGATAGTAACGCTAGATTTGATATAGTAACGCTCTAAATCCCTTTCCTTTTAGGTAAACTAAATTTATAAGAATATTGAAGTACCCATAAAAATCAATTTTTGATGTAAGCTCTTAATAATTAATTGTAGGAGCATTTAACATCCATGAACTTTGTCTATTGGAATATATTTAGTTTAAGTTTAATCCTGCTACAGTGTTATGGGAGTTGTTAAAATGAAACATTGGCTATGTCAAAAATGTCCGTTTGAGGCATTTCGAACGTTTAACATATTTTACTGTAGGTAAATTAGCGATATTCTTTACAAATGAAAGATAACTAGCAATAGAGCCTATCGTAGTCAAAATGCTGTGCGACCTTTAACATTTCATTCAAGCCTTTCATAACTGGAAAAAAATGTTCTACTAAAAAGATTTTCCATTACTAAAAAGTCTTAGTAAATTCTATCATAAACTAGTATGATAGAATACCATGTCAGGAGAGTCGCTGGCATAGTAGTCAAAGCGACGGTCTTCGGAACCATAGCAGCGGTCTTGGGGTCTATCTCAGACCAGGCTAATAACGTTTGTCTAGGTTCTGCCTTCTTCTGTCTTAGATCAGTACTGTCTATCTTATAGTGGAGCAGTTCACCCCTTGCTTTCCTTGATACGTTTCACGTACAGGCCCGTGGCCCATGTGAACGAGCAGAGTATATGGAATGAGACAGACCGCCAACCTATTAGAAAACATCTTCCAAAATAGGTATAGCGGTTAAAATATTAAGATTTTAAGGATTTTTGACGTAATTAAGTCAAAATGTAATAAAACCATATTTAAAATGAATAAGATAGTGGGGAAGGAAACAAATTAATATAATACCATAGTAAAGAGGAGTGTGTGTAAATAAAAACTAACAATGCTTTATATGCCCCCATAAAACAGTTAATTCTTTATAAGTTACTCTAATGGGGTGCAAAGAGAATAAATATATGTTTCCCTGTTTAACGACTTTAATTACGGGACGAGACACACTGTAGAAGTCGGAGCGAATGAATGATTTAACGGGATGATTTACAACCGCTTCCGAGGTGGGTTCAAAAATAATTTTTTTACAAAGATATTCTCTTTAAATTTATTAAAAAAAGCTTCAGAAGTGTAGGTTTGGTAAGAATTTTATTTACGTTATAAGGCTATGAATTTTGATTTAAGTATATTTTAAGCAGTTTTCTTAAATACATTTTTATATGATATAGCATACCTAACATAAAGATCACGCACCTTGTTACAAATAAAACTACATCTGAAATATCATTAAAATATTTGTAGTATTCTTTAAGTTCCCTAATTCCCTGATTTCTCAAATCCCATTTATATATAGCATGATTAGACCGCGCGTAACCCTAATAGTTGGTTGTAACATTTGTCTCTTTCCCAAAGCAAACTTAGTGAATTATCATACAATTCCGTTTTATGGTGTTTTTTTATCGTTTCAAACTGATATTAAAATGGTTGATTATGTTTATAAAGTTTCTTATACTAAACTCCATAAACTAAAGTTAATCTACGTAAATAACCATTTTTTTCGAATAATAATGACTATTTTGATACTGGGTGAGTTTGTTAATTAAAATTTATATGTAAAACCAGAGTTGTATTGTACCTTTAGTAAGGAATCCTCCTCCGTGATATGAGTTAATTACTGGTACACCACAGACATGGCGTCTCACCTTGTTTGGCTCAGCTACACCTGTCTTGTATTAAATCATGAACATAAGATACTGGGAGCTATGAAAATCATGTTAACAATTTTCGCATTTTTAATGAACCATAAAATATCAAATTTGTGGTCAGATTAATGAAGAAAATAGTCGTCTATAGATTCTCCAAAATAAATGTTTTGTAACTTAAAAACAACGTCACTTTATTTTACTAAACTCATGTTTTTATTAATAGAAATTAAAGTTTCTTAGATATTTGTAATCCGATATTCAAAATCTGTATACCATTGTTTTGGGGCAACAAAATATAAGGTTAGCTTATTTTGATCAAATTTAAGGTTTTCAAGATATTTTCCTTTGAAAAAAGTGGCTGCCATTTTTAATCTATTAGAGTTTAATACTTTATCTAAAAATTTAATACCGAAATTTAATTTAGTGATGGTATAACGTACGCCAAAGTACAAGTAAATATACATTTTTTGAACTTGAATATACTGTATCTAGAATTTAGCAACAAGTATGTCCAAAGTAAGGGATTGGATAAAAAAAATTATTATACTTTTTATGTTCTATTTTAAGTTAAAAATCCTAAAATATATAGCCAGTGTACCTTTCACGTAACACACTGCCATACGTAATATATATTATGTAAAATATTTAATACTCGTATTTCAAATTCACATCTTATCAACTACTTTCAAGTGGATTCTTCGACATTCACTTTTTCTAAAGTAAGAACAAACTTAATACTCAGTTTTCTTGATAAAAACTATTAATTATTAACGTACTCCTCAATCTTCCAAGAAGAATATAAAGTTCAGGTACAAAATATCACCTTTCACCAACTTTCCTTTATTAAATCGTGAAAAACGTGAATTGATTACTTAATTTTCTTGATCTTGATAAATTGTATAACGCAATAACATAAGCCTTCATTTTGCATGGATCCACGTTTAGGAAATGTTTTAAAATAAATAGTTTATCAAAAACTTTGTAGGGGTGCAGAAGACGGATTTTATAAACAAAATTACATGAGAATAATATGTATAAATTTATTTTGTAAACATAATTATAATAACAATATGCATAAATAACAGTGTAAAAGTCACATCTTACTTACTCATACTAAATTAAGTTCAGACATGTGCACAAATGCCGCCCTAAAAGTAATTTTAATTAATTTATAAGAACAATAGTATATTTCATCACTAGGATCAACAATGGATCATTTTAATACGAGCTCCAGTTTAACTGCCGAGGCGAAGCCGAGGCTGGGAAATGAGCGAGTATTAAAAAGACACTTTTGATCCGAGTGACGAACTGTATTTTTCGTCTTACTGCCAAAAAACTTAAGCTTTAAATCAAAACAAAAGTAAAATTTACGTACTGTGACTTCATAACCTCAAATGTTTCTTTCAGCTTGTCTCTTGAAACAATCAGCTGTTGCACATGCATAACTTCGGTTCATTCATATCTATCGGTTGTTGAGTCGATCACTTCAAACCAATCATTGTGGTTCGAATCAATCGGTTGTTCTTCAAAACGAACATTCGATTTGGGCACGGTTGTCATGGAAATATGATTGTTTGGGCTTTTTCTATTATATTTCGATACGAATCGTTAGACCTACTAACTTCGTCCATCATGTCACTCACAGTTGTCCCTCACCAGTGGTGTACGGGAAACGAACGCAAAAATAATAACAATACAGCAATTAATGTTTCGATAATAACAATGAATGTTTCAATTATTTATAATCGAACGAATTTTAATCGATTTATGACGACCTCGAATCAAAAGTATCATCAACAATGATCTTTTAGTACTAGTACGATAATGATCATCAAAACATATGTTATTATCCAAAGACTAAAAAGAAGAACTTTTGAATTTCAACGCATTTGTTAAAAACAGTTGTTTTTCAAGCAGTATGACGAAAAAATAATTACGTCTAAATTCTAAGTCAAGGTCGATGTGAAAAAAATTTAACATACAAAAATGTTTACAGTGTAGCGATTAGTGGCAAAACATAACAAATCAGATGAATATAAATGTATATCAAACGTCTTCATTCAATACTAATTTACGTATACATGCACGTATAATTATAATCATACCTTAATTTTATGCATACAAGACCTTCATATTAAAAGTATTAATACATTTTTAGTAATTTCACTGATAAAAGTGTGTAGATTTGTTGATTATGTGACACATGCCTAAAAGGGTTAAAAATGTCACCTTCCACTAGTCTAAAGACAAATTAAAGTACTATCATAAATTTACATATAAACAGCATATTCACTAAACTGATTTAACATTGAGAAAGGCTTCTACATTTTTATTTTAAAATAGCCAGCTTGTTATCTGTTTGATAAATAATTATAAAGGCTGCATCATTTTTAACTCTGCCCATATTTTATCAATTAAATATTATACCTATCTGGCTTAATGATATGTGAGGAATCTATTTACAGGTGTTGATACATACTCATCGAACGGCTTTACAAGTTTAAATGTTTATCCTTTGTTTTCTTCACAAAAAACATCCTATTTACGTTTAATAAAAATATCTTAAGCAACTAGTACATGTCAATGACTTAAAGGAAAAATTGTGTGATTATTTTGTGAAATTCATTTAAACTGTTGACCGAATTATGTTTGTTACATTGTTCACTTGGTTATTATGAATAACAATCATCACGTTATATAAGTCCTTAATAAATCTTTATTTATTTACCCATTTAATAGTCTTATTCCAACGCTCGCACTCAGGACTCCAGAGCAGGTGAATAAAATCAGAACTTTTAGTTAATGATGTCATAGTAAAACATTTGCACTTAATATAAAATATAAAACTATGATTTATAATACTAGGCCAAGTAAACTGGTAATCTCTCTTCGTTTGTTGGCCTCATACAACTTGACTTATTTCAGCACTGTCTGGGGTCTAGTGATAGCAAACACTTATGAAAGTCAGCGGAATCTAGGCAAGAGATCTAGGCCCCTAAGGATCTCATTCAAACTTGACTTCTGTTAAGTTTACAAATTAACGAGCCAATGTCGACAGTGTTTACTAAGCAGTTGGCAGCTAATTAAGACGATAAAACATTTAGATGAATGCGGTTGCCGTCACTAAGAGTCACTTATATTTTCAGAAAATGTTTCTTTTTCACAAGAACCATTATATAATTGTAAAATAGTTCTACATTTGAAGGAAGTATATTTTAATTTACAAAAATAAATTAACAATACAATGCAATTATATTTATTGTCTAAAATATCTATATAGACTTCAGAATATTAATTGCCGTTTACCATATTACAATTAAACATGTTCCTCAAATCTTATTTATTTTTAATTTCTTGTAAAATAATTAAATTATTATATCAAACTAACTTTTATAGCAATAACAGGATTGAGAGTCCTTAGATATTGAAATATGTATTCACTGTATTATAGAGGCATTATTATATATTTTTAGAAACGTATAACTTTTATTCATAGAAATATTTCCCGATGTTTTTTCTAGTATGTATTGCTTACTTCTGCTATTTCAATGTATTCACCTAACTATATATAAAATTCAATATCTCAGACTATATAGTCTTGTAGCAAATGTGAAACCTCTACATAAATTGCCAAACTTTGACACACCGGGCATCGTCGGCGCAGTGCAAACAAGTTAATCTCAAGCCCGGAGCCCGGCGGCTCCGGCACAGCGGCAGTTAAGTTACAGTAGGTCTTGAACAAGAAATGAGACTCAATTTAAGTACTATTTAATCTACTATGAGAACTAAAAAAAAAACGGTATTACCAGCTTTGTGCGCGGCTTTTTGATGCATTTTTAATACCAAAGTTCTTAATCATTCTAGTTATTGTTGTTATAAACATATTTCAAAATGGAATAAAAATAAGTAGAAATTTATTTAAGTTAATATTGAAAACAAATATGAATTTAATTTCAAAACTCAATGTAGGAAAGTTCAACGACGGTGAGGAAGTAGATGGCGTTGACCCTACTCGAATTACCGGAGGTGTCGGGTAGCGGGCAAACAACAAACATTCACAAAACACGCCTGGGCTTTCTAAAAACAGCGAAAATGCTGATTAAGTAGGTTCATTCACCGTTTAATCACTGCCCACCCGGAATTCTGCTGACCGAGAATGCAGCCAATAATAGCGGGGGCGAAAGTTCACAAAGAACACGATTGGTTGTAGTGGGCGTGGTACATCGAACTGGTGGGAAAAACTTGGAAGGGGAGAGAATCAGGTACGGGGATGATTCGGGACAGGAGAGAGGAAGCGGACAGAAGGGCTGGATCGAGTAGGCCCGGGGTTACTTCAGGATAGGTGAAATTGCCACCTGCGTAGAGTCCAAGTCCTCATCGTCTACATCACCCGATATCACTGGGGCACAGCGGAGCAGAAGAGTGGAGAGAGGACTGCCAGCCACCAGCCAGCATC
Organism: Allygus modestus; assembly: GCA_963675035.1. Lineage (NCBI taxonomy): Eukaryota > Metazoa > Arthropoda > Insecta > Hemiptera > Cicadellidae > Allygus > Allygus modestus. The sequence continues at coordinate 48,338,442 of OY776116.1, forward strand.
CACGAGAGGAGTCCAGGAGCTTCAAACTGAGAAGGGAGAAGGTGTTCAATACGGCCAGAGTCTGCGACCGGAGGAGTGTCCAGGCGATCTTCAGGAGAGTCACCAACAAGGGACCACGAGGAGCCTCCAGGACCACACGAGGGACCACACGAGACCACGGGGGTTCGAGGACCGACGTCGCACTGGGACATTCACCACTCTGGGTCACCAAGTTCTCATTTCGGTGTATGTGAAGTCTTTATCTTCTGCTAACCTTGCTGCTCTTATTTAAAAATAAATTGTATAGGAAAGCGCTCTAAAACTTGAGAGGAAGGATTCACTTAATAAATAATCATGATTTAATAAATATTAAAAATTAAAGAGAAAGCTTACTAAAATTAAGCATCCATAATTAGAGATGAATAGGAGGGATATAGTAAGATATTAAGACCTGTCAGAATTTAGTTAATGAAATGGGTTGTTTGAGGAAATGATAAACACAAGTTGTGTTATAAAAATGGCCCGCAGGCTGTAATTAGAACTGTAAAATATTTGTATATAAATTTCGTAGTATTTGATATCATTGATTATTGACGTGCTTTATCCGAAATGGAAAATATATATTCAGAATAGGTAACTGTATATGAGCTTTATATGTGAGATTATTTAGGGGACTAGAAATGGCCATACGGCTAAAAGGAGTTTAGGCGTGATATTGTTTGACTTTGTTTTATTGCTCTATACGTGTATATGATTATTAATAATGTGTTTTAATAGCTGGAATATAATAACTTGATATATTTATTTTATAACAGAATATATTTGAGTGACTGGACCTTTAAATTGGACTAGCGGTTAACCGCCCAGTATCTTATTTATCAGAATTTAAAGTGTGTATTTTATTTAGTAGTTGTGTCTTAAGTGATTCATAGGTTGTATTGATGGACTTTGGCTGATGCCGAAATTATGTGACTGTTTCAATATTTAATTAGGTTAAGAGGGTTGATTATTTGTTTTCTGTGTTCTGATGATGTCATTTGTATCTTGGAAAGTAATAGTTAGAGCACAGAGGCCTCTGATTTGATTGTGCAACGTCCGAACTTGTTGGAAATCTTTTTGTTTATTGAAGTGAAATATTAAATATGTATATTAAAGAGTTATGTTATTACAACTCTGGTGTTAGTTCAATTGATATCCTTGGTACTGTCTCACTAAGCTAAGCGAGTAATTTCATTTGGTGTCAGTTGGGGAGAATTTTACATGGTGGAGGCGCCGGGTATAAACATATTTCAAAATGGAATAAAAATAAGTAGAAATTTATTTAAGTTAATATTGAAAACAAATATGAATTTAATTTCAAAACTCAATGTAGGAAAGTTCAACGACGGTGAGGAAGTAGATGGCGTTGACCCTACTCGAATTACCGGAGGTGTCGGGTAGCGGGCAAACAACAAACATTCACAAAACACGCCTGGGCTTTCTAAAAACAGCGAAAATGCTGATTAAGTAGGTTCATTCACCGTTTAATCACTGCCCACCCGGAATTCTGCTGACCGAGAATGCAGCCAATAATAGCGGGGGCGAAAGTTCACAAAGAACACGATTGGTTGTAGTGGGCGTGGTACATCGAACTGGTGGGAAAAACTTGGAAGGGGAGAGAATCAGGTACGGGGATGATTCGGGACAGGAGAGAGGAAGCGGACAGAAGGGCTGGATCGAGTAGGCCCGGGGTTACTTCAGGATAGGTGAAATTGCCACCTGCGTAGAGTCCAAGTCCTCATCGTCTACATCACCCGATATCACTGGGGCACAGCGGAGCAGAAGAGTGGAGAGAGGACTGCCAGCCACCAGCCAGCATCCACGAGAGGAGTCCAGGAGCTTCAAACTGAGAAGGGAGAAGGTGTTCAATACGGCCAGAGTCTGCGACCGGAGGAGTGTCCAGGCGATCTTCAGGAGAGTCACCAACAAGGGACCACGAGGAGCCTCCAGGACCACACGAGGGACCACACGAGACCACGGGGGTTCGAGGACCGACGTCGCACTGGGACATTCACCACTCTGGGTCACCAAGTTCTCATTTCGGGGTATGTGAAGTCTTTATCTTCTGCTAACCTTGCTGCTCTTATTTAAAAATAAATTGTATAGGAAAGCGCTCTAAAACTTGAGAGGAAGGATTCACTTAATAAATAATCATGATTTAATAAATATTAAAAATTAAAGAGAAAGCTTACTAAAATTAAGCATCCATAATTAGAGATGAATAGGAGGGATATAGTAAGATATTAAGACCTGTCAGAATTTAGTTAATGAAATGGGTTGTTTGAGGAAATGATAAACACAAGTTGTGTTATAAAAATGGCCCGCAGGCTGTAATTAGAACTGTAAAATATTTGTATATAAATTTCGTAGTATTTGATATCATTGATTATTGACGTGCTTTATCCGAAATGGAAAATATATATTCAGAATAGGTAACTGTATATGAGCTTTATATGTGAGATTATTTAGGGGACTAGAAATGGCCATACGGCTAAAAGGAGTTTAGGCGTGATATTGTTTGACTTTGTTTTATTGCTCTATACGTGTATATGATTATTAATAATGTGTTTTAATAGCTGGAATATAATAACTTGATATATTTATTTTATAACAGAATATATTTGAGTGACTGGACCTTTAAATTGGACTAGCGGTTAACCGCCCAGTATCTTATTTATCAGAATTTAAAGTGTGTATTTTATTTAGTAGTTGTGTCTTAAGTGATTCATAGGTTGTATTGATGGACTTTGGCTGATGCCGAAATTATGTGACTGTTTCAATATTTAATTAGGTTAAGAGGGTTGATTATTTGTTTTCTGTGTTCTGATGATGTCATTTGTATCTTGGAAAGTAATAGTTAGAGCACAGAGGCCTCTGATTTGATTGTGCAACGTCCGAACTTGTTGGAAATCTTTTTGTTTATTGAAGTGAAATATTAAATATGTATATTAAAGAGTTATGTTATTACAACTCTGGTGTTAGTTCAATTGATATCCTTGGTACTGTCTCACTAAGCTAAGCGAGTAATTTCATTTGGTGTCAGTTGGGGAGAATTTTACATGGTGGAGGCGCCGGGTATAAACATATTTCAAAATGGAATAAAAATAAGTAGAAATTTATTTAAGTTAATATTGAAAACAAATATGAATTTAATTTCAAAACTCAATGTAGGAAAGTTCAACGACGGTGAGGAAGTAGATGGCGTTGACCCTACTCGAATTACCGGAGGTGTCGGGTAGCGGGCAAACAACAAACATTCACAAAACACGCCTGGGCTTTCTAAAAACAGCGAAAATGCTGATTAAGTAGGTTCATTCACCGTTTAATCACTGCCCACCCGGAATTCTGCTGACCGAGAATGCAGCCAATAATAGCGGGGGCGAAAGTTCACAAAGAACACGATTGGTTGTAGTGGGCGTGGTACATCGAACTGGTGGGAAAAACTTGGAAGGGGAGAGAATCAGGTACGGGGATGATTCGGGACAGGAGAGAGGAAGCGGACAGAAGGGCTGGATCGAGTAGGCCCGGGGTTACTTCAGGATAGGTGAAATTGCCACCTGCGTAGAGTCCAAGTCCTCATCGTCTACATCACCCGATATCACTGGGGCACAGCGGAGCAGAAGAGTGGAGAGAGGACTGCCAGCCACCAGCCAGCATCCACGAGAGGAGTCCAGGAGCTTCAAACTGAGAAGGGAGAAGGTGTTCAATACGGCCAGAGTCTGCGACCGGAGGAGTGTCCAGGCGATCTTCAGGAGAGTCACCAACAAGGGACCACGAGGAGCCTCCAGGACCACACGAGGGACCACACGAGACCACGTGGGTTCGAGGACCGACGTCGCACTGGGACATTCACCACTCTGGGTCACCAAGTTCTCATTTCGGGGTATGTGAAGTCTTTATCTTCTGCTAACCTTGCTGCTCTTATTTAAAAATAAATTGTATAGGAAAGCGCTCTAAAACTTGAGAGGAAGGATTCACTTAATAAATAATCATGATTTAATAAAGATTAAAAATTAAAGAGAAAGCTTACTAAAATTAAGCATCCATAATTAGAGATGAATAGGAGGGATATAGTAAGATATTAAGACCTGTCAGAATTTAGTTAATGAAATGGGTTGTTTGAGGAAATGATAAACACAAGTTGTGTTATAAAAATGGCCCGCAGGCTGTAATTAGAACTGTAAAATATTTGTATATAAATTTCGTAGTATTTGATATCATTGATTATTGACGTGCTTTATCCGACATGGAAAATATATATTCAGAATAGGTAACTGTATATGAGCTTTATATGTGAGATTATTTAGGGGACTAGAAATGGCCATACGGCTAAAAGGAGTTTAGGCGTGATATTGTTTGACTTTGTTTTATTGCTCTATACGTGTATATGATTATTAATAATGTGTTTTAATAGCTGGAATATAATAACTTAATATATTTATTTTATAACAGAATATATTTGAGTGACTGGACCTTTAAATTGGACTAGCGGTTAACCGCCCAGTATCTTATTTATCAGAATTTAAAGTGTGTATTTTATTTAGTAGTTGTGTCTTAAGTGATTCATAGGTTGTATTGATGGACTTTGGCTGATGCCGAAATTATGTGACTGTTTCGATATTTATTTAGGTTAAGAGGGTTGATTATTTGTTTTCGGTGTTCTGATGATGTCATTTGTATCTTGGAAAGTAATAGTTAGAGCACAGAGGCCTCTGATTTGATTGTGCAACGTCCGAACTTGTTGGAAATCTTTTGTTTATTGAAGTGAAATATTAAATATGTATATTAAAGAGTTATGTTATTACAACTCTGGTGTTAGTTCAATTGATATCCTGGGTACTGTCTCACTAAGCTAAGCGAGTAATTTCATTTGGTGTCAGTTGGGGAGAATTTTACATGGTGGAGACAGCCGAATTGGTTTAATTACCAGTGAATCGATTGAGCTAACACAGTGAGAGTTTGTTTAGAGATAAAGAGTACAGTTTGGTAGATTTACCAATAAAAGTGGTGCGTAATTATTTAGAGGGTTATTATTTTCAGATAATTAGGTTCAGGGTTAATTAGTTAGGGAATAATTTAAAATTTTCACATTTATTGATTTGCATTTAATGATAGGGAAGCGATTAACGAGTTAGAAGCAGGGGAATAAAATGTATCTATATAAACAAAAATAAATAAATAATAATAAGAAAGCTACTTGCTCGGATGTTAAAGTGTTAGGAATAATTAAACTTGTTAGCTCCAAATGCATACCTCCCATTCTGAGGCATGACTTTAGTAAAATCAGGAGAGCAATGAAATGAATGTAGGACTAGGAATTAGTGTTTTACCACAAGATATTTATCGAGAAAGCAAGGTTAACCTACAAGGGATATTAACTAAGTTCCATATAAAGTTTAGGGAAGATGACACAGTTGCAGATTTAAGACCTATTGTAGCCGACTTAAAAGCGTATCTTAAAAATAATTGGACAGAGGAAAAGAAAGTTTTATTAAGACAATTATTAGGCAAGAGATTTTTATCTGAGACAGAACGCGCAAAATACCCGTCATTACGGCGGATTGAACAGTTTATTAGTGAAAGGGACAATTTATATGACACTCCGGCGGTTGATTACGAGCTATTAGGGGAGGAATACGAGGAAATAGATTTCAACGTAGGAAGTTTAAACGACACACTGTCACAAGATTCACAAGAAGAAACGGGTAATAGGGACAATTTAAGAGGATCGACCAGTAACCCAGACAATAAAAATTTTCCGGCACATCTTACACTTCAGCCTAAAGGAGATACAACAATGTAAAATATAATTACTTAATATAAAAGACGCATATCACAATTTAAAAGTAACTTTACTTGATCGATATTTATTTTATCTTAAGAGAGTCTTCATTCGTTTGATCAAATAAATTGTTTTGTTTTAAAAACGCATATGCAAAAGACATTAAAGCAAAAACATAAATTAATAAGATACAAATTAAAGTAGAAATGTCGGATGGGAATGTTTCAATTAAACCAGAGGGTCGTGTTGCTCGTAAAAACTCTGGGTCTTACTGAATGTCCTTAAAACAATTTCTCCACTTAAGTAAATTTCTTTTCTCAATATGGAACACTTTGTAAATATTTTGGTCCAGAGTACGTGTGTAAGAGAACAGAATGCGATAATAGATACCCTCCTTTTAAAATATTAGTCATTTAACTGATAATTAATTAACATGGATAAGATCAAAATTGTCCTATTGGGTAATAAGGTTCTCATTTTAAAAAACTTGCTCAAGTGTAACTGTGTCTTTAAAACGATTAGTTTAATTAATGCTAAAACTTTAAAATGGAAATTTAAGGACCCCGATAGAATCCCGGTACTTACTGCAGAGGTTAAACGGAAAGTTTTCAGTCGTTAATGAAAAGGAGAATTTGATTGTTAAGATAATGGAATCGACCTCTCCCCCCTCCTTCTGAAGCTAAACAGTTCCATCTAAGAGACCCGAAATGTTGTTAAGCTAAGTTCAACTTGGGCGGCAATTTTGCCAATACCTGGCTACAGAATTAGATTAGTCCTAAAAGCATGTTTTAAGCACGCGACCAGTAGGTATATGAAGATTCAAAGTGTATATTCCTTGTGAGTATTTAAAATAATTTCGTTCTATTATTTCACTTTCATGATAGAGAACCAACGTTTTATTTTAAAACTCAATCAATACTTTAAGTCTTGCCATATTTGATACGTTAATACTGTATTATTAACAAGTTTATTTTTATTGCCAAATATTAGTATGTCCCTGGCGAAATTCGACGGATAAAATATGAAGTCTGAAGGAACTCTGTAGGAACAATCACCAACAATGAAAACTTTACATAAATATCACAAATTATGAAAATGCACTCTTCTATGTGGCACAATACAGCTAGAAATTCAAAATAGTAACAACGAATATTTAAAAAATAAGTTACTTTTTAAAGGTTACAGTTGATGTTTACTACAGACGAAAATAAATCAAAACCTTGATGAGCTGGTCAGCCGTCTAATGAAAATCCCGGAGTCAGGATTATAATCAGCTGCTTGTTGTTAACAAACCATACTATAAATCCCACAAAAACGGTTTGTATACATTTACATATTATATCATTTAACAAACTTAAAAGGAGAAAATTATAAAGCTGAAAATTTTGGGGATTACCGGAATGTTCAGCGTTAAATTGGTATAAATCCCATAACCACATCTTACCTGGTTTTCTTAAACTAAGGCCGAGTTCCTGGTCAAACTTTCTCCCTACGGACTAAAGAAGGGAAATTTGAGTACTTTATACTTAATATCATTAAAAAACTTAAAGGGAAAAAATTCTAAATCTGACAACTTTGGGGAGTATCGAAATGTTTAAGCTTCAAATTGGTACAAACTCCATGACGACACGTTGCCTGGTTTTCTCAAACTAAGGCTGAGTTCCTCAAAATCCTAGATAAAGATTCTCTCATACGAATAACATGGAGAAATGTTAGAACTTTATACTTTGTATCATTTAACGAATTTTAAGTGGGACAATGATAAATCTGTCAATTTTGGCGAGGATTGGAATGCTTAAGCTTCAAATTGGTACAAATCCCATGACCTCACGTTACCTAAGGCCGAGTTCCTTTAGAAATATTCTCCCATTTAAATAACATGGATTAATATTTTAATCGTCAATATTTTAAAAACTAAAGCGGTGTTATTGAGTTTTATATTTTTCTGATGATCTACAGTGTAAAAGCTTTAAAATAACACATTTATTGTCCAACTCGGTTGTGAAATAACGACGTAGTGAGCCGAAAACAAAATTCCTTAGTTAACTAACATATAGTATTAGATGGGAGACGTTAATTTCTGTAATTAATTAACTACACGTTTAGTTATTCAAAACATATTAAGTTGTATACTTGCTAGTGTCACCGAATTGTTAAACAGTTTGTACACCTGGTTAGTGGTATCATGTCATGACTACAAAACAAATCCGGATGCATGAAAGTTTGCATCCGACTTTAAACATCCGGTGTGCTGAAAGCTTCCGTTCACTACCTCATTTCATAGAACGCTTAAAAAGACATAATCCTTGATATAAATTTTTATTTCATGATATTTTCATAAGGTGGAGCCGCTAGTTAGATTTTTAGAAAACACTATGTGACAACTTGTAACTTTTGTTATAAAAATTTGTAAGTTTGATTTTATTGAGTCTTATTATAAGAAAATAATGTATTAAAGTTCGTGTTGGCAGAGGTGGAGAAAACAGTTGCAATTGATCATACTGTAATTATATGTATTCAAATAATAAATTTAAATTACATTATTTTGTTGCACATAAAAATACGACAAATTACGTTTTCGCATGTATGATGATAGTTAAATATGGTCGTGTTCGCTTACAATCTTCAATGACGAGCTTACTAATTTGAAAATGAAAATCTGTTTTTGATTAATTATAAACCTACCTTACATATACATTGATATGCATGTAAATCATCCTTGTTAGTATCTAGTACTGCACGTACATTTAAATACCAAATTTATTTAAAAGGACCAACAAAAATCTATAGGGTTACAGCTCAACTTTAATTTCTTGTACCTCTCATTTGAATAAACTATTCTAGAAGGGATATTTTACGAAAAAAAATTAAAACGACCTACTTATGTAAATTGTGCACTTTTTTCGCCTACAGACACTTAATTAAGTTCTATAACAATTCAGATATATTTTGAACAGCCGTGAATTCAACTTGACCATGTAAAACCTCTTATTATTCCACATTGACTCAAATCTATCTTACATCAGGTAACTGCAAAAAGATAAATGATAGGAAGACACGAACTTTGAATCGATCGAGCCAAGGACATGTGTTGTTGTTTTGTAATGTATTGCAATGATCGAGATTAACAGAAAGAAGTTTTAACAGTTTCAAAAGTAACAATAAGTCAACTGGTTTATTTATCGATTTTAAAAAAGCTTTTGATCTTGTCGACCATGAAATTTTGTGAAGCAAACTAAGTGCAGCTGGCGTAAGAGGAGTCGCTCTGGATTGGTTTTACAGCTTTTTAGCAAACAAAATACAACAAACAAAGACTCTAAATCAATTAAGCTCACCATAACAAGTCAGGACAGGTGTCCCGCAAGGATCAGTGATCTCTGCAACCCTTTTCCTGATTTTTATAAATGACCTATTTGAGCTTCTTTCCATGGACAAATCTGTGCTTTTGCAGACGAAGTAGCACTTTTTTATTCTGAAAAATATAGTATTATACTTTATAATAAGATTGAAGATGACTTAAAATTATTAAATAATTTGTGTATATAAAATAAAATGCAAGTTAACGTTGATAAAACAAAGTACATTAATTTTGGTTTAGTAAATAGTTTTAGCTTTCAATACGATCTCATTTATCACACTTTAGGATGTACATTAAATGTATGCAAATTTAAAAAGATTAAAAAGGTTAACGGTTTTCGCTATCTTGGAGTAATGCTGGATGAAAATTTAAATTGGGAAAAACATGTTTCGACTTTGCATTCCAATTAAATTTACAATCAGAACTTTTTATTTCTTAAAAATTATTTGTAACACCTTTTTGTTACGAACACTTTATTTTGCTATGATTGATTCAAGAATACAGAATGCTATTCACTGCTGGGGGGGAACTTATAAGTGTCACATTGAAAAACTAAGAATATTGCAAAATCAGTTTTTGAGAATGATTACAAATAGTCATAAGAGCCATAAATTTATCATCACAACTCACACCATGTTATTCATTTATCAGAAATTATAAACTAATATTATTTTATTATATTTACACATGAATGTAATAGGATTAAGATATATTTAGTGAACGTTATATTAATTTAGACGCCACGGAGATCGGCAGTATTTGTTTGTTTTTTCTCTGAAAAACTGGACTCAGAGTCAATGTTATTAAAACTGTTTATTTTTATTTTTTAAACGTTGTCCCAAATACTGGATGCTGTGATAACGTAATTCCGAAAAATATTTCTGTGTAATGTAATTATGTAAATACTGGAGGAATAAAGTCATTATTTCATTATTTAAGATTACCATGAAACGTCCTATGTTATTGTCTCCATTTTATATGAAAGTTTAGTATAAATTCTTGCTTAAGCGTATTTTGTAATTTAACCACGGAGAATAACATTGAAAATATCAATAATAAACAAATACTATATTGAATCTAACAGATACAAAATTATATATTGATTGTATTTAGCTTCCTATTTAAACTATGAAGTAATTTAAACTATGTGCACATTGACAAGCACAAGTTAAGTTGGTTTAGTAGTAACAGTAGTTGTGCATATTGACAAGCACAAGTTAAGTTGGTTTAGTAGTAACAGTAGTTGTGCACATTGCCAAGCACAAGTTAAGTTGGTTTAGTAGTAAGAGTAGTTAGTCCTCCCTTACTCGAGCCCACTCTTATAGTAGTTTAAGATGCGAACTGTGGTGTACTCTAATTTATAAATATGATGTGAGGAGCAGTGTTAATGTTCGTCATTTATATTTTAATTAATTATGATTTTATCATTAAATAGTCTATCAACACAAAACTTAAATTTACACTCTTTCTCGCAAACAATACGGTAAAAATACACGTAAAATGGTACAAGGCCATCACTTAAATTTTCTCATGTGGCCTGATGATGATGATGTGTGTAATTTATACCGACTATATTGTGCAATCTTAAATGTTCCGTGCCGTCTTATATTTGGGTACAGTGTAAGCGTGAACATATTTTAGGGTTTTGTAAGACGTATTTAATTACACCCTTTAGTTGTAAATACCCCCTTAGCAGCCAACCTGCGTACTCAGCGAATCTCCAATGCATATATATGTATCTTAATACAACATAATGTCCAAGTTTCTTCAATATACCAATAATATACCAATTCAGCGAATCTCCAATGCATATATATGTATCTTAATATGACATAATACCAAGTTTCATCAATATACATTCATAAATAAACAATTTATAACATTTTAATTATTCTCCATAAGAATAACATGGCGGCTGAGTATGCAAGGTTGCTGAAGCAAGGAACAATAAAAATGGGGTTTTATACAAATATTAATATAACTCAAGAAGGTAAAGCCACATATCAAATTTTATTAATTTATGTTCATAATTAAGGGAGATAACACGTTATTTATTCTCCATAAAAATAACATGGGAGCTGAGTACGCAGGATTGCTGCTACAGGAACTATCGGCCAAAAAATGTTGTTTGATGCGAATATCAATAGACCAAAACGATAAAAAGCAATATACCAAGTTACATCAGGATAAGTTGATAAATAAGCAAGATGTACAATTTTTTTAATTCTCCATAAGAATAACATTGGACAACGTACTGTGTTTAGCACTTTCAATATATATGTAACCATTTGACGTAGAGCAATGATCAAAACACCATATTGTGCGTATTTTTAAGCTGATTCCTGTGGAACAAACTAAAATTTGACCTTTTCAACAATTATATGTAAAAGACTCAAAAAAAACATTTTTGGGGTACAAAACCCCCCCAAAATATCCCTTTTTTGTAGGTCGATCTGTCTGGTGTTCGAACTTAAAGTCATAGATGCTGCTTTACACGTTGAAACCAAATTTTGTCAAAATCGGACTATCCTAACGAGAATTATCGTGCTCACGGACATACACACACACACACACACACACACACACACACACACACACACACACACACACACACACACACACACACACACACTACATTTTTGAACGAATGGTGTTTTTGGCATCTGGGGACCTCAAAACGAAAAGTTATCACGGTCCCGGGCCTAGGTCTTACTATGCCGACTACGGTAATAGCTATTTCCCCATAGGGAAAATTCGCTTAAACTTCTAATAACGGTATAATTTGGTTTTGAGTTTGTATGACGCTTGTTTCGGATAACTAGTATTTTCGGAGAGCTGGATTATATACACATATGATCAATGTTTGGTTTCCTTTATAGGGAGAAACAAAGTTAGAAATATTCTTTAAATATACTTCTTATCGTAATATTTGTAACAAACTAATAAAGCAAGACTTTTAGCTGTGGCTTTGCTTAACAAGATACCATACTTTCTTAGCATTTATCTAATAATAGAAAAGCGTGATATTATTTTATATTGTAATAAGTAACAATTATATTTATTATTTTTTACAAACACCAGTCGATATCAGATAACAATTGAGGCCATGCGATTGACATCGTTTTCTCGGATAGAATCAATTCAAAACCCCGGATCAATTTACCTCCTTCCGAAGGATATCCGAATCATCTCAACCCTTGAACAATGCACATGTTACTCAACAAACATTTTAAACGTTACGTTGATACATAAAAATTCAACTAACTGGTTAACTTTATACACAGACGATATGTTAACTGTACACAACGATAGTCTTATAATTTAATTCGATAGATCATTATTAAATCTAAGGAAACATTGTTTATTACAACATCTAGCTATTGAATGTCAGTTTAGTGAACCCTTTAATAATATTGTCCAATAGTTTAATGCTGCTAATAAGTTTTTCGTCGAGTTTAAGTTTCTAAAGGTGCAAAATTACAAATTGTAGTTTAAATAGATTAGCTCAGGTAACTACTAATAAAATTATCTGAATGAAATATTCTTACTGTTCACCACCTCGATCATTCAACAACTGTCCCCTTAACTCTTATATCACACCATATCTTCCTATCTTCTGTAAGTTAAAATGTACTTGTGTACTAAAAGAGGACAACCTTCGTGTTCTTAGCTTATGTTATTATTTAGGAAAATTTGAATAACTACTTTTATTGTTTTAATCTAAATCTTTAACGGTAAAGCTACAAGCGATAAAGTACCACTGTTAAAGATCTGGTAAAAATATAAATATACGGAAAATAACTTTCCGCGGAAAAATATAGTTGACATTTTATATTTTTAGAGTACTATACAGACGAACAATTTTTTTATTGTTAGTTTGAACTTAACAATTAATTATAGGTTTAACTAGTATTTCAATATGATGTACTGTATAGCTTATCTTACAAACACTGTAACATACACATATTGTGCTAATTTATACCTCCTTGCCCTTTTTTATGAGATAGCATCTTTTATTTTGTACAAAATTGTGTCAAGTAAAGATAAACCAAATAAGATTTATATTTACAAATTTGCCCTATATAAATTGTTGTGTAATTGTAATATTTGTTGTGTTATTGTACGTATTTTAAATCAATTGCTTAGTAAGCCATTAAAGAAAACATTCCATGGCTATAATAATTTTTTAAATTTTTACTATTCAAAGAAAACTACTATTTAATAACACTAATATAATATTTATTTCATATTTGCATATCTAAATATTAAAATTTATACATTTTGAAATCTCTGCAGAGAAGGTTATTGCCAATGAGCTGGAAAATCTTACTCAAGAGTCATAATTAAAAAGCAGTCAACCGGAACAAAGGGGCTAGTCCATTCCGTCTATTCCCGCCATTCCCGCCGCGCCGCCCAGTAAATGGGCGTTGACTCGCTGCATTGTGTCTTGGGTCTGGAGCTTTAGAAATACTCTTTCCCTCTTCATCACCTTAAAACTTAAAAGCAAAACTTAAGATTCTTAGGTTAATAGATATTTTAACTCCTTATGATGAGTTATTGTTGTAATCTGAACGTGTAATTTGCTTGTAACTGTTTGCATTCTTTGAAATTTTGATTAAAATCGTATTCCCAGTGAACTAAGTTAGTTGAAACATCGACCTATCTGAAGGGGTACTTTGGGGGGGTTTTGTCCCCCAAAAATGGGTTTTTGATTTTTTTTACATATAATTGTTGAAATAATCAAATTTTAGTTTGCCCATTGGATTCAGCTTAAAAAACACACAATTTGGTATTTTGATCATTTCTCTACGTCAATTGGTTACCGAGTTATTGAAAGTGCTAAACACAGTACGTTGTCTAATGTTATTTTTATGAAGGAAAAGAAAGTTTTAATATCTTGTTTATTTATGAACGTATACTGACGAAACTTGATATACAGCTTCATATCGTAGTGGTCTATTGATATTTGCTCAAACAAATATGTTTTGCCAAAGTCTCCCGTAGCAGCAAACCTGCGTACTCAGCCCCCATGTTATTCTTATGGGGAATAATGAAATGCTCTTTCTCCCTTAATTATGACCATAAATGAATAATACCCCCGTCGCAGCAAACCTGCGTACTCAGCGAATTTCCTATGAATGAATATATTTCTTACTACCACATAAAGCCACTTACCAAGTTTCATAAAAATACTTAAATAAATAAGTGATATATAGCATTTTATTTATTCTCTATAAGAATAACATTAGGGCTGAGAACGCAGGTTTGCTGCAACGAGGAAGATAAATATGCGAATTTTTGCAATTATCAATATAACTCAACCAGGTGAAGCTATATACTAAATTTTAATGATTTATGTTCATAATTAAGGGAGATATAAAGCTTTCCGTATTCTCCATAAGAATAACATTAGGGATGAGAATGCAGGTTTGCTGCTAAGAGGATAATCAACAAAAAATCAATCTTTTGTGGAAATATCAATATACACTGGTATATTGATATTTCCACAAAAAATTTATTTTTTGTTGATTATCCTCTTAGCAGCAAACCTACATTCTCATCCCTAATGTTATTCTAATATAACATTAGAATATGACTAAGTGAAGCCACCTACCAAGTTTCATCAATATACGTTCATAAATAATCGAGATATCAAATTTTAAATATTCTCCATAAGGATAACATTGGACAACATACTGTGTTTAGCACTTTGAATATCACGGCAACGGCTGGACGTAGAATCACAATTTAAACACCAAAATGATTGTTTTGTAGAGCTAAACTGATTGGTAAAAGCAAATGTGATGTTTGCATAGAAATGAACTGAGGAAAAGCCAAAAACCTTTTTCCCTTAAGATTAACATGGGAGATTTTATGAGCAGGTTTGTTTGGATTTTCTCCGCAACCACTTAACCTAGGTTAATAATTCAAAATACCATATTATTTGTTTTTTTAAGCTCTATAACATGGTCAAAACCAAAATTAAGTTTTTAAAAATTTTAGGGTGAAAAATGCAAAAAACTGATTTTTGGAAAATTTTAAACCCCCATAAACCCCCCTTCCCGTTGTCCGATATTTCTGGTTTTCGAACTTAAAGTCATGAATGTCATTTTACACATTTGAGCCAAATTTCATCGAAATCGGACGTTTTTTACTCAAGTTATCGCGGTAACGGACACACACACATATATATATATATATATATATATATGTATATATATAGATATAAATATATATACATATATAAAAATTTGAACGAATAGTGTTTTTGGTATCTGGGGACCTCAAAACAAAAAGTTATCATGGTCTCGGGCTTAAGTCTTACCATGAGACCTACGGTAATAGCTTCTTCCCTGTAGGGGAAATTCGCTAAAAACTGGTATACGACTTCACCTAGATGAGTTCTATTGATATTAGCATAAAAACCCATTTTTTGTGTTCCTTGTCGCAGCAAACCTGCGTACTCAGCCCTAATGTTATTCTTATAGTGAACAATTAAAATTGTAAATATCGCTTATTTCTGTATATATTTTTATGAAACTTGGTAAGTGGCTTTATATGGTATTAAGACATTTATATCTCCATTCTAAATTCGCTGAGTATGCAGGTTTGCTGCGACGGGGGTATTTGTAATAGTATTTACCACCCATTTTCCTTTTCAGGTTTGATCAACTATATTAAACTTGATAAGACTTGTTTAGGTGAATTTATCAGGCCTGATCAAATATATTAAACTTGATTATACTTAATCAACTACTGAATTAGGTTCATCAGACTTGATCAGGAGATCATTTAAGTATTAATTGCAAGAAAATGTTCATATGGCTATATTTTTTAGTATTTCAGAACTTTCCATGAGTTTGTATTGCATAGTTTTATTCAGGTCTATAAGTGGGATATGTTAAGTACTAAGAAATACTTTTGATTTTGGTTTGATGCAAAATTGTATTGCACGTGTCCACATGTGTCTAAAACTTATATTATACAAAACCTACAAGTAAAACATTGCAAGTTGATCTGATAACTTTGGTTAATTTTTTAGAACTAATTGGATCCTAATGATGAAAAATGAAAGAGTCGGGGGAATGGGAGGGGAGTGAAAGAGCCTTTAAAACCCTCTCTTAATAACATTACACACAGTAATTACTGAAATGTTATGTTTACCAGCAAATTAATTGCCCAGCGTCGACATTCTTTTCACAGCAGTTGGCACGGCTAACTAAGAAGATTAAATCATAACGTGGATGCGATTTCCACCTTCGAGAGAAACTTTTAATTTCAGGAAAGTTGTATTCCCTAAAGTACGTTAAAATTTGTAATAAAATATTTCTCTTTCAAAGGAAATTACATCTATTTTAAATGTCCAGTGTTCATTAACAAAATTCTTATTAACTTCTTGATTAAAAAAGCCACTTTGTATTCACAATATTTATTTATTTTTGTTTTATTTCCATCGAAGTAACATATTTTATCGAAGTAAACACCCGTGTGGTTTAAAATGAAAACGTTAGGGCTAAGAAATCACTCTGCCAAATGGTATTTTTCTCAGTAATGCATGTTATTATATTCCTTAGTTTTCAGTGAGTAGTAACCAAATCACTTCTTCTATGACTTTGTGAAATCCCAGCCAAGGGAAGAGCTATAAATAAATAAATGGTAATTTACAGGTCCCTACCACCCAAAGCTTCTCGCTTGTTGACAAATTTATCCTATAATTTATTTGCTTCATTCTGCCTTTGAACCTCGTAATTTGTTTTTTAAGCCGTTTATTTGTTTATTATATGTTGCAATTGTGTATTATTTATTATTTATACAGTATCCTTCAATTAAAAAAGCTTAATGGAAATTGTATTTTGCTGGATGTTACAGATTCGACATTATGCGGGGTAAATAAATAAGCTTTTTTTTATTTTTGTTGAATTCCACATTGGGTTTTGACCTTGCTGTTCATTTCAACATGAGATAAAGTAGTGGATTAAAAACCCAGTTGTTTTCAGCTAAATGAAGATTTAACATAACAATAAATTAATAAAATGGATCAGTTGCAAATCACAGTCGGATAACCGGATCACACGTTTAATTTTAGACTATCGTTATTTTGAAAGGTTAGACACTTGACCTTGACTAATAAAATTTACCCAGAAATCGGTTTGGAAGTTTTAAGCTTGATGACATTACAGATTTATTCACACGTATAAATAAAAAAACGTAAAATACGTCATATTTACCTCCATATCACATACTATGAAATAAAATAAGAAAATAAATGTGACTAAAAAAAAATTATAAGCTCGAAAAAAAGATTTGAGAAGGTAATTTAAAATTCGTGTAGCTGTAATATAGGTACTAATACTTAGTAATAAATTTTCAGACATTTCAAAACTGGTTAATTTTTGGGATCCCTTTCCCCTTTCTTCAGGCATGTTAACACACAAACTCACGAAGGGTATTTGTTAAAAGTTATTATTATTTTATTCAATTTTTTTTGTTGAAATGTGCTAACTGTACAGATCTTGAGGGAATTATATACAGTTTGTTAGCGATTAATAAGTGGAAATAAGGGGAAAAGTGTATTACATAGGTTTCATTAATACAAGGTCATTGGGAAAGCTGTACAAATTCTAAAATACTGTGACTTTTTGTATTGTTGGAAAGCTATCTCTGTGAATAAAAATATTAAAGGATAACATTTATTTGTTCTATTTTCATTATTTTGTTTGTTAAAGAACATTTTTAAATGATACATCATTTATTTTAATTGCGGTGCTCTTTGTAACGGTAAGGTAACCATTTTACGTACATTTGATTTTTTCATGACCTTAACACGTTGGTGTCGCGGTCCCGCAAATATGGCAATTGAACTGCGGCTATACAGCAACCGAACGCATACGAGAACGCGTTGTTCCCTCGGTCTCATCCATCAGACTCGCACCAATCGTGAGTGCACTCAAACAAAAAATAACTCACTTGCATTGCTTAATTATTTGCATCGAGTTAAAAGTGGTTATAGAGCATATTCTTTATACTTTGAACTCTTTTCCGCACCCAGACTTTGTATAAAACAGCGCTAGCATGTCCTGCAAGTAATTAATATTCGTTCGCATTGTGTCACGGAAACGGTTGTTGCATGTCAAAAAACATGTCTCCGTTATATATCATTGATTCATTTTTGTAAGCTTTTACAATCTTAAATTTTTAAAGATTACTAAACCTAATTATTTAACAAATCCTTAGTGTGAAAAGGCTTCAAATTTATGTGAGATATTTTAATTTCATTTAGACAAAAACTAAAGTAGCACAACTAGTATAACACAACAAAATAACAATCATAACTAAATATTTACTTGTCAGTTTAATCTTTATTATTGACGGTTTGAATTTTAATGAAGTATTAAAAAATGTAAAGTAAATAAACCGCTTCCAAATTAAGAATAAAATGTTTATGTTTAGTTTTAGTTTTATTGGAAAATTATCGATATTATATGCAGTTAAAATAGATGAAATAATATTATCTCTTTTAAAGAAATAATATTATCTCTTAAATATGAGAGGGACTCACCTACACTGGAAAATATCTTAATTTGAATCATGTTACTGTTTAAAATATTATAAAGGTCAATGTATTTTATAAAAGTTATAGACCGCATCTGTATGTGCTCGTTAGAACATACATAACTTACCCTAACACTAAACTAACCAAGTAACTATATTAAAACTAAAAGAAACCCTTATGATAAAAAATACAATATTCTGCTGAAATTATGGTGAATGACGTAAAGAGAGGAATGCTAATAAGTTCTCTCTAGTAATCGGACCGATTTATGTCTCCCCAGGCTGTCTGTCGTAACTTATGTCTTATGTCGTATCCTGGGACTCTCCGAACTGCGAACTTATGTCTCACAGGGAAACTGTCATATATTGTCTTATTTATTTTTAATTTATTAATTAAAAGCTAGCAAAGGAATTAATATTTTTATTCTGTAGTTAGATAGAGTGAGGTTATTAATTGTGAAATCAGTGTTTATTAATCGGTCTTGAACTTAAAATTTAGAGAACCTTCTTAAATAATGCAACTGACGTGTGATGACGTCAAGGCCTTATAGACATAATGATATTTTAAAAAGTTACCATACCTATCATGAAGATGTTCAAATGCTTTATACCACAGACGTTAATGTTTCAAACCTTATTTGTAATTCTTTATTTGAATATCCTTTCATATATAATAAACAATAAGATATTTTGAATTATTGCTCTGTCGTTAACCCTCAAAACAATTGATAATACAAATATTAACTTTATGTTAAGTGACTTTGTTATGATAATGTAAGTGGTCTTTTTGTGAATTACAACAAGACAGGGATTGATTACGTATGCTGAGTGTCTCTTAATTACGTTCCAAACATTTTTCATAAGGTTTTATTAGTCAAAATATATAAAAATATTCTTATGAATATCGGTCCTAATATGTTTAGTTTTCCGTCAGTCCATCTATTTTTTATTTTTAGTAATGAAACGTAATTTAGAAACCACTTGAGTACTTCGTAAAAGTCTAATTTAAGTTTAAGTTTATTTGACATAGAATTAACGTTTCTTGTTTACACAATAGCGGTCATTATAAATTTTCAAAGTTAAATATATTAATTAGCCACCATTGAGAAACTGAAAAAAGCTAGAAACATCAAATGGCATGGCAAATCATTTTTAACATCCATCAAAACATGGGCCAATTTCAAGCAAAAGTCTGAAGTGGTCCTTAAAATATTATGGATTTATTTAAAAAAAACGCAAACAAACGGGCAGACAAAAAACCAAACACTTTTGACTCATCATACGAATCTTTTTGAAATTTTTTTTGATCCTAGAAACATTTTTGGACTCATTTAAGGGACAAATATATGTATTGCTTTTAATTCCCGTATTAGAATAGTAAATCTTTGAGATGTCCTGACTCATTCATATCTAAAAAAAATAGTGAACCTTTAATACGCGTAAATATCCATGTGATTTGCTGTGAGATTTTAAAATATATCGTGGTCAGTGATTGAACTAATTAAATAAACATGGCCTTATTGAATTTCCTTTGTACAAGGGCATATCATAATTTCCTTTTGTGTAATATCCGTTCCACAGAAATTTAGCGTGGGATTACAGATAATTACAGTATTACAGACAATGAAGTTATCGGAGTGACGTGGGATGGGTTCAACTCTATGTTATCAGCTCTCAATGTGAATCTGCCGTTGTAATCCCGCTTGATAACATGGTGTCCTGTTTCTTTAACAAAAACCGCACACATCTTAATTTGTCCGCACCGTTTGTCCTAGTCTGTAGTTTTACTCAAAGCAAAACAAACATTCATTTAATGTAGAAATATTTAGAATATTTTTTATTTATGGTTTATCCTTTGGGGTTTTTCATCCTGTCGTAACACCTGATTACCATAACGACTGTATATGTTGACATTTTTCCACTTCAGTGTTAGACTATTTAGATAGTAACGCTAGATTTGATATAGTAACGCTCTAAATCCCTTTCCTTTTAGGTAAACTAAATTTATAAGAATATTGAAGTACCCATAAAAATCAATTTTTGATGTAAGCTCTTAATAATTAATCGTAGGAGCATTTAACATCCATGAACTTTGTCTATTGGAATATATTTAGTTTAAGTTTAATCCTGCTACAGTGTTATGGGAGTTGTTAAAATGAAACATTGGCTATGTCAAAAAGTCCGTTCGAGGCATTTCGAACGTTTAACATATTTTACTGTAGGTAAATTAGCGATATTGTTTACAAATGAAAGATAACTAGCAATAGTGTTACATTCAGAGCCTATCGTAGTCAAAATGCTGTGCGACCTTTAACATTTCATTCAAGCCTTTCATAACTGGAAAAAAATGTTCTACTAAAAAGATTTTCCATTACTAAAAAGTCTTAGTAAATTCTATCATAAACTAGTATGATAGAATACCATGTCAGGAGAGTCGCTGGCATAGTAGTCAAAGCGACGGTCTTCGGAACCATAGCAGCGGTCTTGGGGTCTATCTCAGACCAGGCTAATAACGTTTGTCTAGGTTCTGCCTTCTTCTGTCTTAGGTCAGTACTATCTATCTTATAGTGGAGCAGTTCACCCCTTGCTTTCCTTGATACGTTTCACGCACAGGCCCGTGGCCCATGTGAACGAGCAGAGTATATGGAATGAGACAGACCGCCAACCTGTTAGAAAACATCTTCCAAAATAGGTATAGCGGTTAAAATATTAAGATTTGAAGGATTTTTGACGTAATTAAGTCAAAATGTAATAAAACAATTTTTAAAATCAATAACATAGTGGGGAAGGAAACAAATTAATATAATACCATAGTAAAGAGGAGTGTGTGTAAATAAAACCAACAATGCTTTATATGCCCCCATAAAACAGTTAATTCTTTATAAGTTACTCTGATGGGGTGTAAAGAGAATAAATATATGTTACCCTGTTTAACGACTTTAATTACGGTACGAGACACACTTTAGAAGTCGGAGCGAATGAATGATTTAACGGGATGATTTACAACCGCTTCCGAGGTGGGTTGAAAAATAATTTTTTTAACAAATATGTTTCTCTTTAAATTTATTAAAAAAAGCTTCAGAAGGGTAGGTTTGGTAAGAATTTTAATTACGTTATAAGGTTATGAATTTTGATTTAAGTATATTTTAAGCAGTTTTCTTAAATACATTGTTATATGATATAGCATACCTAATATAAAGTTCACGCACCTTGTTACAAATAAAACTACATCTGAGAAATCTTTAAAATATTTGTAGTATTCTTTAAGTTCCCTACAATATTTACATATTTTACAAAAGAATCACCAACTATTGGTTTATTTGGTTTTATTTGTAATGATTATTTCATGGATTTTACCGTGAGCAGATTTCGGTTACGGTTCGTTCAAATTACTAAAGGCCATGGTTGAAAACCTTATTTTACGAAGTAGTGACGAGACTCTTATTTTACTAAATATCACTTTAGGCGATTACTGGTAGAGACTATTAGTATGTTTTGCGATTTAAATAAGTTTATAAAACTGATCCCCCAAACCTTCAAAACAAATATATTTCCAATTTTTTTAAACTAATTTATACCAGATGCAATGACCTCAGCATATGTACTTAGATCCTCTTCCTTGCATATTTCTTCAGCAATGTAACAAATAAGATAAGATTAAGATGTGATATTAAAATTACCATAACTTTACTCATTATTTAATAATATAAATATAAATAGGAATTTTGCTCCTAAAATGCCACGAAGAGTGGAGAATTGTGTCCGGTAAACCTAGTTGTCAAGTGGATCAGGAGACTTTTGTAATCCTTTTATCTTTTACAGACTTATCTGGGATTAGAGAAATGGAAATGTTCTGTCTAAAGTTTGTATGGAATTGTAGATCGTAACCTGTACTTATGAGGTAATTTTCTAAATATCTTATTTTTATAATGTGTTCGACTTAAATATTGCTTGTATCAGGTAGGTTTTGAGACAGTATTTGTTGTTTGTATGGGATTAAAGTAATAATAATTTTCTAAATTTGAATTATACACTATAAATTTCAATTTTATAATTAGATCGTTCCATAATTAAACTAAGTTTCAAAGTGTTTAGTGTACAGCTAATTGAATTTAAATTAACAACTAAAAATGCAAACGTGAGCGTTGAAATTATGGTAGGTTAGGAAGAAGTGGAAGAACCTTAGTTAAGTTCTCCAGCAATCGGACCAGTTTATGGCTCCCCAGACTCCGGTTCGTATCTCATGAATCCTGGGACTCCCCAAGGACGTCATAACGTCCCAGGACGTAAGGACGTCCCAGCATCGTACTATTACGTGTTCCATATGTATCTACGTATATTTCAATTACTAATAACAAATACAATCACATCATTCCTGAATAATTAAATAGTTTGTATTCTGTATCATCAACCTGTACGGTTTTTATGATGATTTAGTGTATTAATATTATAATGCCCTATTTAATGTACGAAACTCAACAACTAAAATATGAAGTGAGCTAAACCTTGATTTAATTTACTGCAAAACGTACTAAGCGCAGTAAAGTGTGAATAATAATTTATTTTTATTTTTGGGCAGTTTTACTTACAATTTTTCAAGAACAATAAAACAGAATATTCGAGCCACTCAAAAAGAACATAAAAAAACGGTTTGATTTTGTAGGGAAGGAATCCGAGAAGGGGATCTAGTACAAAATTTATACTTAAATGACTTTGTGAATATTTCACTTTATACCCAAGACCAAATGGTTCATATTATATTATAGGTAATTAATTTGAAATTTTCATTACGTTCCAGCTAAATTATTATTATTTTCGTAGAAATACGTTTGGTTTTACTTTATAGTTAGGCCTAATTATGCTACTCGTTGTGTAACTAATGTATGTAAGAAAATGTATTCCATGTTAAACGAAGGAAAATTGCCTAGATTAGTTAACTGGTTCCAAAGATAATTTTTTCGGTCACACCACTTGGCAATATATAGACATTTTTGCAGTTAAACCTCTTCTTAACAACTTAAATCGCTGTATAAAATCCCTCACAACAGTCCAAATAGTCCATTTCTTAAAACACCTAACATTGAAATAAATTAAAAACAATTAGACCTGCTCTGAACTGTTCAGCCAACCAAAATTATTTTGTAGTGGCCAATAGTGTTATTTTATACAAATTTCATATTCAGTAATATTAAAGCTTATGAAATTATAGGCGTAATCCCTTGCAAAATTAAAAACGAATTTATACTACTTTTCACTTTGAATTATAAATATTATTTCAGGGCGTACTTAACATTTACTTTAAACTTAAGATTCAAATGATCTTAAAAAAATAATTCCCTGCATAACTGTCAGGTAAGTTTGAGGTATAACGTTTATATGATGTAACTAAGTATATGTTTTATTACAGGTTATTTCTTAATATAAAGAGTATTAAGTGTATGAAAACACTGTGTTCAGAGAACGAACATTATCACCGTGCAAGCTCCTCCACTCAAAGGGTAATTGCAATGGCCTTTAATAATTCTGTGATTCTTTTCAGTATCGAAACTCTGTATTTGTAATGAAAAACTCTCTTTGACAGTGAATTCATATATATTCGTGGAATTAAACGCTGCAGGAAGCTTTATGTGAAATGGCATGTTGCTTTTTTAGCTTATATTTTGTAATATTACTCACCAATACTGAACACAAAATAAAAGAATATTATAATTGCACATTGAAATACTGTTTTGATTTAGTTCAAGTTGTCACTGCGAGATGGATACACCAGAATGATAAAAATTAATTATTGATAAACAACACAAATGTATAAATCTGATGGTTTTGAATGATGTGCTTATTTTTCGCATTTAGTACAAGATTTAGTGGCTGAATTATTGGTTTTCATGAAGTGCTAAGGGAACCATGGCGGACTGAAAAACATTTAACTCTTATTTTACAAACTATAACATATTTTACATTTTGTGGGAGAAAAATAGTGTTATAAGAATCAGGTCAAATCACAATTATTAAATATAATCTTAAAGAATATGTAATTGAAGTTATAAAATTACTTAAAAGTTAAAAACCTTTTTTGAGTGTAATTCAATAATTATGTACGTAACATTGCAAGTCATCCTTATTGAAACCTAACTTTGTATATTACTCAACTATGGAGAAAACTGTTTTGGTCATATCTTGCGTCCGTTCAAAACTTATCTTTAAGAGATTATGAAATTTAAGTGCCACTCGGGTAATATTATGATGAAAGGCAGCTTGATATCTCCCTTCTCTACAACTCAAATTTATGTAAGCTAAAAAGGAACAACATATCCCTCTATTTCAATAAAAGCTAAACCAAACCGAATTTTCTCCCCATGGAAAAAATCAAGCGTATAATATCAGTAAAGGCGAGTGAGGATAGTAAAATATGCTCCATTTAAAGTTTAATTGATTGGACAAAGTGTAATTATTCTCCTTGCCAGCACTGAAGATTTAAATGATGGAGGAAGAGGTATGAGTTTTAAACCCGGCATAATGGAGCTTAATCTTTGGTGACAAATGTGGTGCAATCTGTGAATATCATTTCTGTTAAATAAAATTGACATATCTTGTTGGGTTCTTAGGCTTATTATATTATTATTATAAAATAAATTAAGTGGTAACGAAAAATCATAATTAATCCATTCTTAAATTAATAGTCATGTTAATTCCCTAGCCTTATATTGAAAGTTCAAAATTACATTTCTCTTTTTCAATTCCAATATACATATTTTAAACTGATTAAAAAAAGTAAAACAAAAATCATACCTCGATATTTATTTTTGAAACAAGAACCGATGGAAGGCTGACAATTGGGTTCGTTTGACTTGGAGCAATTCTATTTGATCTGTGACACTCAATATATCAGACAGACCGTATCTTGTGACTGACGCAGTTTATGTTGAACTGATATCTTTTACTTTACATTCAAAAATTCAAATATTTGAGAATTTTTGATTGAGTATTAATTTTATTATTGTTGAAGTAATTCACTAAACAATATATATGACAATGAAAGAAAACAACACGTGTTGTTAATTGCAAATAAAAATGCGGTGATTATTTAACTAATTTAAACTTTTCCGAAGTCAGCATTGACATGAAAAATTTAAAAATAATTTCCATTATCACTGAATGTGTGGTTTTCATTAACGCTATTAACGCTATTTTAAAGTTCTATTATTTTTGACAGAATGGAGGCAGTGAAGAAACAGGCCACAACAAGTTTACAATTATTAAGGATAACGTGAGGAAGGTTTCAGTAGACTCTCCCCTTTCACATAGTTGGCTGAGTGGAATTAGCTTACACGGCCTGCCACTTTTTAAATTTTAAATTAAATTTTGATCCGTCAATTAATTCCGACAATTGATTTTTTAAATAGTAAATTAAATTTTAATAAATTAAGTTCCCCCACCTACAGTATTATTGGACGCTTACAGAGAACTGAATTCGGGTTGTACCTAACCTTGTATAACTCTTAAACAGTTTTGCAGGCTATACAATTAATAGAATAACATAAAACAAATTAAAACCTAACTTTACAAATACTTCTTAAAACCAATAAATATTTTATAAATTACTTTAATAACAAAATTACCCAATGAGTCAATTACTGAATGCCCTAAACATTACATTAACCATAAAAAACTAAATACATGAATTGAAAATAATAATAATCGGATCTCATGTTTTACCCCTGCATTGTCACAGTGAAGACGTTCCTTTTCTTTATTACGTTATTATGTTTTACAGCTTCTCCGTGCCAACGACTGGGATTCTAGCTGTCGTCCTCCCCTGCTCTCTCAAATTATTGATCTCTCTATTAGGTCTATTTAAAAATATACATATTTTTACTAAATTGTAGTGTATTAATATTTAGTGATAAAATTGCAGTACTCAGTTTTAACTGTTTGGTTTGTATAGAATTTATCTAAACGAAATTCATTAATAAGTTTAAATGAATATGTTTAAATTAATGCTAGCTTCTAAACAAATTTATTTATAGAGCATAAGATGGACAATAATTCTTTGTCCATAGAACGAATTTAAGTTACGACACCATTGATTGAAAATTGTAATTCAAATAAAATTTATTTCGATTCTGAGTTGCACTTGTTTTTAAGTGCATATTATTTCGTCTTAGGTGAAATAGTTGTACACAATTCTTCATTAAAATAAACATCCAACGTCAAGGTTTTTCTTCCATAAATTGCTTCACAAAAGTGTTACACAAAATAAATTAATACCAAAAAAGTTAACTTGCAAAACTCATGTTCTTCAGTTTTTTTTTTACTTTAATAAGTTTTCACTTACAAAAGAGTGATATTAAGAGAGAGTGACTTGCAGAAGTTTTGATGATAAATGCATTGAATGTATACGTGTTTTTTATTACAACTTAAGTAAGCGTTTATTTTCTTATAAACAAGAAAACAAATCGTCCAACTTAAGTAAGCGTTTATTTTTTTATAAACAGTAAAATAAATGGTCAACTTTAACAGATTTTAGTGGAGACAAAGTTGTAAGGTTGAAGTAGATCAAGTTACGATAGTCAGACGTGCCTCGGTTGCGAGACATAGGACGGACTACTGCATCTCTACTGTTTGATAACCTGTAATTACTGTAATGTACACATTACTGTAATACACTATAACTAACTACACTAACTATGTGCTGGTGTAGTGGGCATATAATCGAGGGCTGCAATCACTTCGCAAACAATTCATATTTTAATATGTATATGATTGTACATTAACAAATTTATTATTTTAAAATATATAATTTCTAGTATCAAAATAATATATCTTTGAATATATAACGATACAATTATGTTTCTTTGTGCACGGTGATGGGTACTGTAAGGAAGGAAATTGAGCGGATTCATTGGCTGTGGGTTGTGTTAAAGTGTAAAGGTGTAACGCAAAAGGTGGCTGCACCATGCAAAAGGTCTAAAAAAGCTGCGAGGTATTATTTTTCATTAATTTTCTGAAAAATTTCCGTATTCTTCTTTAGATTAAAATTAATACAAAATGTCTTTGTTTCTCTTCTGTACTCTTTTAAAATAAGATAATCATAAAATCCCAATAGTTTCACAGTTTCGCTCTCCGCGACTTCCTGAGTTAATTTGAATAACTCTCACTGTTAAAGCCTGAATCAATAAGTTTGAACAATGGTATTATATCCCCGTTATTGTTTAGACTAAGTAGAGAGACGTGTAGGTTATTACTCAAAACACGTTGAAGTTGAGGACTAACTCTTTATCTTTCCTAATTAATGAATTTATGAAAAAACATAATCGCAACTGTTTAAACTTTTATCTTGGTATAAGCTAAGGAGGATGATGCATGGTTAATTTAAACTCAAGCAAAGAGCTTCAAGTTTGCATATTTTACTCTTGAGTGCATCAAACCTGACTTCTCGTCTTAACTCCGTCGCTCCCGTTTTAATATTCTAAACAAAAAAATATCTCCACCACCCACATCTTAATTCCAAGGAAAATTAATCCTAAATATTATTATATTAAATGCATGAGACTTGGATGTAAAAGAGTATTCACACTACTTAGTTTGTGAAAAGCTCTTTATGGATACATTAGTTACTTAGGTTTAACGCTATAAAAGCAATCATGTTATATTTTAATAATACATGCAAAGTGTTTGAAATTTCGTTTTCTCATCTATAGTTGTTATGTGATGAGCTTATTTTTGAGTGGGGTAAAGATTTAGGCTAGACCTAGGCTGCAGCAGAATCTAGGCTAACCTTCAAATATAGGCTATTGGCTAAAGACAGGATTCCAATGGGAAACTGGGTGAGATGAAGTTTTATTATTTCAGTAAACCTATTCGACGAGTCTTAAACTCACCACTATAATCTTGAAGACGATCGGCGATTTTCAATCGGTCAAAGCCTATGTTTACCATAAAGGTGAAGACTGCCGGGTGATTAACCTAGCGCATGATATATTACTATGACAGGTATAAAACTACGACGAACGACATAAAAACCTCATAGAAGTCTATAAAACGGCCACTCTCGAACATAATAACCATTTTAACAGGGATAAAACGACGTATAAAGTCATATTTACGTTCGTTGCATTGACATCACCCTCATTAGCAGATGTGTTTACAAAGTTCTGGGTAACGTAGACTTCTTCTTCTCCTCGCTGACCGAGCGAAGAGGGGGCTCCGATATGTAAAGACAGAACAGATGATTCAAGAGAATCTAGAAACGTCTAGACCAGATTGCCACCAACGGCTGAATCCTCGGCGAGGAGCGGACAGGACTTCATTCGTTCACCAGATTTCGTCGGCAGAGGACACGGAACTAGAGCTGAGTGTGAGTGAACCTTCGTGTGCAGCAATGACGCGACGTGAAACTTTGTAAGTAAAGTTGATTTCATTTTCATATGAAATTATAAACCGAAGGTGAAATAAACAAATATATTTTAGAACATAAATGAATTGACGAGACTTCATTGTTTAATGTGATTGTGAAATTGTGTGCAAAAGTGACAGGCTAAGCATGGTTTTTACAAGTTGAACGAAGTTTCTAATCATCATTAAAATTGTATTTTTATGTGTTAAAGTGTGAATAATAATGGCAGTGATTGTGATTTACAGTGGAAATTATTGGATAGGCTGTTTTTATCAAATATAAGGGTTCCTGGAGTGACTGAACCCAGTTTTGAACATGATGTGAACATGGTTGTCCGGACTACTGATTTAACGATACGCTTATGAGGTCCTAACCTGGCTCTCCTATATCAGGGTGCTCAGACATTCATCGACACGTGAGGTCCTAACCCAACTCGCTTGTCCTTGGGTGCTCAGACCTTACTCGACTTGTGATTTCTTTTTCAAGTGACCGAAATCCAATCCCAGATCGACGTGGGACTTGTGGGTTGACGGAGTACCATGGGATCATTTAGTTAGTATTATAGGGCTGTTTCTTCAAGGATGTTCTAATGGGGAATCGCATAGCTTATTAGGACCTTGGAATAAAACCGGAAACTGTTCTGAGCGACTCCGAAAACCTTTATTTACCCCCCAAGGGACGCTCGCTCTCCCCAAGAAACTTAAATGTTAACCACGACTGGTTTTGTTTCTTGCAGGGAAAGTTCCTCACAGTTATATCAACTACGTATTTTTTTCAATTTTAGATAGGTTTGTCACGTTGTTTAGACTGTGCGTGGTATGAGTTTTATTTAGCATTTACTATGTTAAGGAAGTCCAATTTCGATTCTTACACAAACGAGGTGTGAAGGTGATTGAATGTACTAGCCACAGAAATGCACTGACAATAAATCCGATACGCAGGATATGCATTTTCATATATTAAAATATATAAATTAGCATTAATAATGATTTCTCAAATCCCATTTATATATAGCATGATTAGACCGCGCATAACCCTTATAGTTGGTTGTAACATTTGTCTCTTTCCCAAAGCAAACTTAGTGAATTATCATACAATTCCGTTTTATGGTGTTTTTATCGTTTCAAACTGATATTAAAATGGTTGATTATGTTTATAAAGTTTCTTATACTAAATTCCATAAACTAAAGTTAATCTACGTAAATAACCATTTTTTTTTCGAATAATAATGACTATTTTGATACTGGGTGAGTTTGATAATTAAAATTTGTATATAAAACCAGAGTTGTATTGTACCTTTAGTAAAGGAATCCTCCTCCGTGCTATGAGTTAATTACTGGTACACCACAGACATGGCGTCTCACCTTGTTTGGCTCAGCTACACCTGTCTTGTATTAAATCATGAACATAAGATACTGGGAGCTATGAAAATCATGTTAACAATTTTCGCATTTTTAATGAACCATAAAATATCAAATTTGTGGGCGGATTAATGAAGAAAATAGTCGTCTATGGATTCTCCAGAATACATTTTCTGTAACTTAAAAACAATGTCACTTTATTTTACTAAACTCATGTTTTTATTAATAGAAATTAAAGTTTCTTAGATATTTGTAATCCGATATATTCAAAATCTGTATACCATTGTTTTGGGGCAACAAAATATAAGGTTAGCTTATTGCACCCTTATTTTTATCAAATTTAAGGTTTTCAAGATATTTTCCTTTGAAAAAAGTGGCTGCCATTTTTAATCTATTAGAGTTTAATACTTTATCTAAAAATTTAATACCGAAACTTTATTTAGTGATGGTATAACGTACGACAAAGTACAAGTAAATATACATTTTTGAACTTGAATATATCTAGAATTTAGCAACGAGTATGTTCAAAGTAAGGGATTGGATAAAAAAACTTATTATACTTTTTATGTTCTATTTTAAGTTAAAAATCCTAAAATATATAGCCAGTGTACCTTTCACGTAACACACTGCCATACGTAATATATATTATGTAAAATATTTAATATTCGTATTTCAAATTCACATCTTATCAACTACTTTCAAGTGGATTCTTCGACATTCACTTTTTCTAAAGTAAGAACAAACTTAATACTCAGTTTTCTTGATAAAACCTATTAATTATTAACCTACTCTGCAAACTTCCAAGAAGAATATAAAGTTCAGGTACAAAATATCACCTTTCACCAACTTTCCTATATTAAATCGTGAAAAACGGGAATTGATTACTTAATTTTCTTGATCTTGATAAATTGTATAACGCAATAACATAAGCCTTCATTTTGCATGGATCCACGTTTAGGAAATGTTTTAAAATAAATCGTTTATCAAAAACTTTGTAGGGTTGCAGAAGACGGATTTTATAAACAAAATGACATGAGAAGAATATGTATAAATTTATTTTGTAAACATAATTACAATAACAATATGTATAAATAACAGTGTAAAAGTCACATCTTACTTACTCATACTAAATTAAGTTCAGACATGTGCACAAATGCCGCCCTAAAAGTCATTTTAATTAATTTATGAGAACAAAAATAATGACGTCTAAATTCTAAGTCAAGGTCGATGTGAAAAAATGTAACATACAGAAATGTTTACAATGTAGCGATTAGTGGCAAAACATAAAAAATCAAATGAATATAAATGTGTATAAAACGTCTTCATTCAATGCTAATTTATGTATACATGCACATATAATTTTAATTTAATTTTATGCATACAAGACCATATACAATTCATTTTAAAATTACCAATACATTTTTAGTAATTTCATTGTTAAAAGTGTGTAGATTTGTTGTTTATGTGACACATGCCTAAAAGGGTTAAAAATGTCACTTTCCACTAGTGTAAAGACAAATTAAAGTACTATCATAAATTTACATATAAACAGCATATCTGCTAAACTAATTTAATATTGAGAAAGACTTCTACATTTTTATTTTAAAATAGCCAGCTTCTTATCTGTTTGATAAATAATTATAAATGCTGCATAATTTTTAACTCTGCTCATATTTTATTAATTAAATATTATACCTATCTGGCTTAGTGAGTATGTGAGGAATTTATTTCCTCACATATAAATGAGTACATACTCATCGAACGGCTTTATAAGTTTAAATGTTTATCCTTTGTTTTCTTCCCAAAAAAAACATCCTATTTAAGTTTAATAAAAATATCTTAAGCAACTAGTACATGTCAACGACTGAAAGGAAAAATTGTGTGATTATTTTGTGAAATTCATTTAAACTGTTTACCGAATTATGTTTATTACATTGTTCACTTGGTTATTATGAATAAAATTCATCGCGTTATATAAGTCCTTTATAATTTTTTATTTATTTACTCATTTAATAGTCTTATTTCAACGGTCGCACTCAGGACTCCAAATATAATATACTCCAGAGTAAAATAAGAATGTTCAGTTAATGATGTCATAGTAAAAATTTATATTTAATAGAAAATATAAAATTATGTTTTATAATACTCGGCCAAGTAAACTGGTAATCTCTCTTCGTTTGTTGGCCTGGTACAACTACTTGTCTTAATTCAGCACTGGCTGGGGTCTAGTGATAGCAAACACTTATCTAAGTCAGCGGAATCTAGGCAAGAGATCTAGGCCCCTAAGGATCTCATTCAAACTTGACTTCTGTTGAGTTTACAAATTAACATTTACAATGTCGAATTACAATGTCGACAGTGTTTCATAAGCAGTTGGTAGCTAATTAAGACGATAAAACATTTAGATGAATGCGGTTTCCGTCACTAAGAGTCACTTATATTTTCAGAAAATGTTTCTTTTTCACAAGAACCACTATATAATTGTAAAATAGTTCTACATTTGAAGGAAGTATATTTTAATTTACTAAAATAAATTAACAATACAATGCAATTATATTTATTGTCTGAAATATCTATATAGACTTCAGAATAGTAATTGCCGTTTACCATATTACAATTAAACATGTTCCTCAAATCGTATTTATTTTTAATTTCTTGTAAAATAATTAAATTATTATATCAAACTAAATTTTATAGCAATAACAGGATTGAGAGTCCTTAGATATTGAAATTTGTATTCACTGTATTATAGAGGCATTATTATATATTTTTAGAAACGTATAGCGTTTATTCATAGAATTATTTATAGATGTTTTTTCTAGTTTGTATTGTTTACTTCTGCTATTAAAATGTATTTACCTAACTAAATATAAACTCCAATATCTAAAAAACTATATAGTCTTGTAGCAAATGTAAGGCCTCTACATAAATTGCCAAACTTTGACACACCGGGCATCGTCGGCGCAGTGCCAACAAGTCAATCTCAATCACGGCGCCCGGCGGGCCCCGGCACAGCGGCAGTTAAGTTACATAAACGATAAATAAACGATAAATAAGACGCAATTTAAGTAGGCCTACTATTTAATCTACTACGAGAACTGTAAACAAGTATCAACAGTATTGTATGTGTGTTTTATCAACATTTATTAATACCAAATTTCTTAATCAATCTAGTTATTGTAGTTATTTTAACATAGTTTAATTATTTATTTGTTTTTTAATTACAGTAATAATGACAATATAATATCAATACACGAGGTACGTCGAGATTAAGTTCTGATTGGTAATAAAGATTTACTGTACCAAAGTCTACAACTCTTGCTGTATCTTTTAACAAAACCTCTGAGATATTTAGGCATTTTTCATACCGTGGCACAAGTTTTCCTACGCCCTCCTCGTAGAGCTTTGCCGCCTGATTCTTCAAATCATGTGGTAACCGAGTTCTTTTAGCTCATAATTGTTTCTGATGCAACAAGAAATGAATTTCACTGAAACCAAGGTTAGGGCTGTATGGAGGATGTTCTTAAATGTTTCCGCACTGAAAAACTGAGTTTAACCGAGTCTGAGTTAAAATCTAATGGGTCAGCATTAACCAATTGTTGGTTACTAGCAACCAGTGCCGCACGGTCATTAGTTATTAACATACGTTAGTCAAAGTATATATGGTTATTCGTAACCGAGTGGTTTGTTACTGCTAACTAATTATTCATTGGAACTACTAATGCAGGTTAAACATAACCTTACAGCATGATAAACACCAACCTAGTGTCCTCTGGGTTAATTTTTACTGAGTAGAAGTAGTTGCCAATAACCCATTGATTTTTAATATTTGACCCTGTACTCGGTGAGAATTTAACTAACACATCAGTGGAAACTAACCTGTGGTCGTTCATAACTATCTTAGCTAGGTTAGCAGCATGGTTAAATTAGTTTTATCTAACTTTGAGATGTTGGCAATAACTGTTTCTCTGCAGAGAGATCAGATCAAAGCAAAAGTGAGCGGCGAGTGTGTCGTAGATAACACGCAGGTCATAGGTTACAAGTTAAAACACCTCATGTCTCGTGGTTTTAACTTTTACTATGTTCTTCTTCAATGATTATGAATATGTTAGCAACCTTCTGACCAACTGGGGTCTGGGCTCATTATTGCATCATTTGAAGGTACGTAGATTATGGCCCACCTAAATTATGTTGTTTCAGGTTAGGAATTCAACGTTTAATGTTGGTCTACTGAATATGGATTCATTTTGGATTTAATAATTCAGCTCAATTTGAAAATTAACTAAAATGCAGTTACTAAAATAAATATCAATGAAGTTCTTAAGAATGTTTTATCTTAGGTTAGGTAGGTAGGTGAATTTGCCTTTAGGTCTAAGGTAGACCATACAACATCCCACTTTAGGGAAATTCTTAAAAACCTCATTAATATTTGTTTTAAAACCTTTTTTTAAATAAATTTTAAATAGAGTTGGATTGATAAAACCAGATAAAACCATAATCAGCAGACCAACGTAAAATGTTGAATTCCTAACCTGAGACACCACAAATAAGAAAGTCGTTATCAACGTAAATTAAAATTATGAAATATACGAGCGAAGGTTCTAGTTGGTCAGAAAATTTCACATATCTCCATGATCATCGAAGTTGAACATGGTAAAAGTTTAAACCACGAGGCGTGAGGTGTTCTAACTTTTTTGGGTTTTTCAGTGCAATGTTTCTGAAAGGTGGTCAACACTTCGACAACGATGATGAGCTAAATGACCATATTACCGCATGATTTAATGAAACAGGTGGCAAACATCTATGAGGAGGGCATACGAAAACTTTTGCGACGGTACGAAAAATGCCTCAAAGATCACGGGGGCTATGTCAAAAGATAGAGTAAGACTTGTAGAGTTTGGTACAATAAATTGTTTTCCTGAATCTACCTTTGATTCACTTTTATTACCAAAAGGAACTTACTTTCTGGACGTACTCCGTACATCTGTGTTGAATTTTGTATCTTTATTGGAATTATTGTTTTACATATAAGTGAATGTGAAGTGAAAAACCAGTTACCATGACGGAGCCACACTAGGTCTTTCTGCTGTTCTATGTTGTTGTTTGTTTGCTATTTTGTATATTTAATATAAACAATAAGGAATTATTTGATTTAATTTCCAACGATAATATACTACAACCGAAAACCGGTCGAGGTTTCAAATATAATATTTCGTAATTTATTTTTATAAGATAAAATACTGTTAAATTAACAGATTACTTTTCAAAACTGGTCCAGAAATAGTTTTTTTAATGTAACAGATCGTTAGTGTTAGTGAGCTGGGTATTGTTCGGCTATTTGTCTTCCATGCCAATGTAACACTTAGAGCG
This sequence comes from Allygus modestus, assembly GCA_963675035.1. Taxonomy (NCBI): domain Eukaryota; kingdom Metazoa; phylum Arthropoda; class Insecta; order Hemiptera; family Cicadellidae; genus Allygus; species Allygus modestus. The sequence goes on from OY776116.1 coordinate 48,374,279, forward strand.
GGGAAGAGCTATAAATAAATACATTAAATAATTTACAGCTCCCAACCCCCCAAGCTCAAAGCTTGTTGACCTAGTTGTTGGATAATTTATTGAATCCGCCCCGCTCTGTAAATCTCAAAATGATGCGTTAATCTTCAAACATGTTAATAATTATTTCTGCTAAATGCGTCATTCTTTAAAACCTTACTACGACTGGTTATTGTTCGAGTATGTTGATGAGTTCAAGAATATTTGTAAACATGCGAATTTTAAAATAAATTAAATTTACCAGCAAGAAATACTGAGCTACGTTTAACAATTATGTCCCGAGCACCAGCAGTCTTTGCACAGCACTTTGAATCTAATTAAGAAGATTATTTCATTAGGTAAACGCGGAATCAAGAGTTTGTTTTCAGAAAATGTTCATTTGCAATAAGTCTAAAATGAAATATAATTATTGCTTGCAGCTTTTTTCAATTTCGAATAGCTAATGAAAAATGTATCATTATATTTTTGAGATTTGAAGTCAACAGTTTTCAAACTTACACGAGGTATTCTTTTGGATACAATAATTAGTCGTTCAAATAAAACACAAAATCAAATCGAAAATATATTTAAAATAAACAACTTAGATATATCGTTACTTTCTACTTGATGTCTAATTATGTCCACTTTAATTCATAAAAACGCAGTATGTCAAATATGTATGCTTAACAACAGCTAAATACAAACTTAAAATAATAGCTCAACTATATTTATATGCAGTAAGATGTCTTGCAGTCTACAAATGTAAGACCTGACCTTGGCCAGACCTTGACCGGGGAATGAGTTTGATCCTCCATTGTACAATCTAACCTAACCTAACCTAACCTAACCATGTCTAATATAACAGAATCTAACCCAACCTACCCTGTCACCGGTTATTCACTGTTAAAATTGGCCATTTAGTTGAATTGACCAATTAAATTAATTACATTAATAATGTATTTATAGAGCCTATTTTATTTAATTAGCAATAAAAATCCCGTAAACTCTTTAACATATTTGTTGCAGCCACATGACATAAACGTATCATTTTCGATGAAAATTATTGTTTTAATCAGTCAAATTATATTCAATGTTACCAGGGTAGAATGTGAATATTCCCGAGTAAAATCCAGCAAAGGGAGGAGCTATAAATAAATACAAATGATAAATAACATCTCCCAACCATCCAAAGCTGCTCCTTCGTTGACCAAGTTATCGGGTAATTTATTGGACCCGCTCCGCTGTGCATTCTAAACCTCGCAATTTGTTCAATGCTGAGAGAGACATGTAGCCACTATTGTTTGTTTTTTTTAATAAAATAACCTTTAAAAGTTGAATAGATGTTATTGAGTTTTTGTGTGATATCTTACGTTCTTAACTGGTTTGAGTTAATAAATATAATGTAGCATAAAACAACGTAAAATTAACTTTTCAATTTGTAAACTTCCAAATATGTTTTGACTTTACTGTTCTTACAACTACTTTAAGAATCGGACGTAACCAAAATGTGATATTTCTGAATGTAGATTATATATTTCAATTAAGTAATACAAACAAATTAAGTAAGAAAAGTTAAGCTGTGAAAAACGTAGCTTGTAAAAGGTATATTGTGTATCATCAAAAGTAAACAACAATTTTCAATTCCCTAGAACTTATATGATGTTCTTCTAAATAGTAAATTTAAAAAACCTTTTGTTATTTGTTTATATTTTAAAGATACTTAATTTGTGTAACACCATACCATTTAAGATACTAGCTAATCTATCAGTAGGATTTTTTAAACTAAACTCAAATTCTAGTAAGGGGAGTAAAATATTAAATTAAAACAAATATTATCATACTTTGACTCTTTGTCAGCACTCACACTATCCCGTGGTAAACCACGATCGCATGTCACACAAGTAATTACCATTTGCTCACATTATCCCACGGAAATGGTTGCTGATTAATTATGGCCGTCAAAGTAATATGTAATGTGTTTACTTACTGCATTACAATTTAAATGTTTACAGGTTATCCGAAATTTATTTATGTGACAAAGCTCTAACTCGATATATTGTACACAGTCAGAATATTATTTCAATTTTTTAGAGAGGATGCAATTTGTTTAGGGAGAGGAGGGAATATGCATTTACGCACACAGGTGGCCAACATGTAGTGTGAGACTCCTACTAAAACATTTAGACTACCCACTGAAAACCCCCTCTACTCTTTAAGATTCTAACCTAGGATGATTTGCCACATTACTTCAGGCTAGACCTAAATTTGGCTTAAGCCCGCAGGGCTCGCTCCATATCTTGCTGTCTAATCATTCGATCTAATCTTCTTCTCGATCTGGATCATTATTTTTTCTGCGGAGGATGCACTGGACAAAACGCGACAAACAGTCCCAGTTGGCCTTGCTCTCCAACATCTTTTCACAGACCGTGTCCACCAAACATCCACCCAGTGAACGTGTTGCCTCCAGGTGGGGCCTTTCCCAACGCGGATAGCGGAAGAAAGAGTGCTCCGCGTCGTCGGGAATACCCGGGCAGTAAATGCAATCCGGCGAACCGGTTTTACCCATCAGGTGCGGCTACTACCTGAAATAGCCGTGACCCGTTAGGAACTGTGATAGGTAGTAATCCACCTCGCCGTGCCGCCGCTCCGCGTTGGACTTGCTTGACGAGTCTCGCAGTCCATCGTCCCCGAGTCTCTTGCTCCCAGCAATAATGCAATTGCTGATAAGCTTTGGAGCGCTCTTCGGTTCTGGCAGTGGCATAACCAATTTCGTCTTATCTTTGATAAATCGCCTTCCTCTCCCCTGCCAGAGGAGCTTGACAGGGATGACTCCAGTGACCGCCAGGATCCCGACACCGGCCAACAGCTTGCTAAGATAGGCGACTCCCTTAGCTGCCTTGTCCACCATGACTCCGAGGTATTTGGTGGCACGCGCGGTCTGGACCACCTCCCTCCCCACTCGCAGCGGGACGACGCGACGGTGTCCTATTCTTTTCTTTGTTAGGATCACGATCTCTGTCTTGCTAAAGGAAAGCGAGAGCCTGTGATCAGACATCCAAGCGATAACTACACGCATCACTTGGTTCAGCTTCAGCACGGTCATATCAACGTTGCGTGCAGCAATGAGAAGTCCGACGTCATCGGCGTACCCAACCTAAACGGTTTTCCTTAGGCAATTCGGATCTCAGAACATTGTCGTAAGCGACGTTCCAGAGATCCGGGCCGAGTATTGAACCCAGCGCTGCACCGGAAATGACATTCATCGTCCGCGTTCCGTCTTTCGTGACGTAAGACGACGAAAATATTGAAGTAGTAAGAGTAATACTAATATTAATAATTCAAAAAGAAAAGTTGAAACAAAAGCAAATTTGATATTTTTACAATCTACTAGCTTCAGCTGATATTTCTTTCAAAAATACATAATTTTATTCTGTCCACTATTTAGGTCAAAATTCTTTATTTACCCGTATTGGTCAGTACAATAAGCTGCATATGTACGTGGTGCGGTGCACTGAGGTGATATCCCTTCTTATAATTAATACGGTTTTATTTAAATTACAAATATTAACCTTTTTGCTGTAATAGTTTGCGTTAAAACTCCTTTGATAAGACTTGAAATAATAAATATGCTATACTAATAATATAACAACAACAAAGGTGGTGTTTTGAGACAACTGACTGTTTGTTATTTAAATACCCTCTTCTCTTATGTTCTGTTCACTATTATACAACTACTTAACTTAGGTAAAGGAAACAGCTGTTAACAATGGGTAGATAGATTGTTTATTAAAGGAATTTACATATGTTTTTGACTATTAATTATGAGAAAGGGACTAACAATTATATATTACAATCATAGGGACTTTCTAAAATTTGAATTAATAATTGAATTACAATAATGTTGGCTTAGCTCAATTAATATGCACAAGGGGTTCTGTCTCAGGGTGTAGTTGATCGTGCCGGCAGAATTCCATAAAACTCTTGATAATTGAGTAAATAAATATTATAAAATAAATTAGAATTGATCTACAAGCCAATGAAAAACGAATTTAATATTAGTAAAAGTCTAATTACTGATCTCTAATGAAATAATGAAAGTCACTGTTGGTATAGTCTTTGAGATGCTATGAAATTCAAAATGGTTGCCAATAAACAAAAGTTCTCTAGGCTATATTTAAAGTCCTGATATTCTTTCAAAGTTTATATATAGTAATTTGATGTGCTGTAATAGTAATAGCCTATTTCGGATTCAAAGTTTATAAGTAAATATTTTAGTAATTCTTGGAGTAATTTATATTGGTGAAGTCTTGAAGCTTGTAGTTAGGCCTACTAAATGAAACAATCTCACCACTTCAGCAACATATATCTTCGCCCAGATATTATTAATTATTCTTGAGGTGGCCAAATAAGGGAAATAACTGATCTGGGCTCCGGTGACTATAAAATGTTAGACTGTTAATGTCTAAACACTATTTTAAATGGAAAATTTAAATGAAATTTGGGACAGTGCCCTCCAAACATCTAACACAGGCCATGTCTTCTCCAGGAGTCCTCTCACCAGGTGCTTTTTTTTATTGTTATAGGGTTCACAAAACTAAACACAAACACTAATCTTGAGCCCAAAGTTACTTTCTCTGGAGGAAACACATGTTCACTTCTGGTTATAAAATGAGATCAATTTTGAATTTTAAATACTTAGGCTATATATATAAAATGTGATCTGAGATAATTGTACATGATGAATCTTTAAATTAATTAAATGTTAAGTAGGCTATTGTGAATTATAATGGAATATCTATTCATGGGATTAAATGGTTAATAACTAAAGTGAAATATTCAGAGGGATGGAAAATTAAAACAATACATAATTATTATATTAAATTATATTGATACATCATTGGGAAAAGTAACGCATGGGGACAAACAGGTATCTTAACATATTGAATTATTAAACGGGGCACATATGCAAAATATGATTATTAATTATTTACAAATGTATGAAAAATGTGATGAAAATGTTTACATAAAAAGTGAATCATTGCAATATCCCCTCAGAAGTCATGGTAGGTAATGAAATGAGTGACATGACTTCGACATAATGATGAACAATTATGAAAACATTTGAATTACATTTATAACAAACTGGCAATGAAAATGACATACAATAAAAACATCAAATCATGAAGAAACAAGGGTAAGTGGGAGTTGAAAAAGTAACATAACACAAATAAATAATTAATTGGTTTATAATCTTAACACGCACAAATCATTAGGGGTAATCATATACTTTGGGTCACTGACATAGCAGAGTTTATATTGGGATTATTTACACAGGGGATTAATTATCTTTAACCATTTTATTACTGTCTCTTGGTTGATTACCTTGACACATTTTGATTCCTATTGGCATTAACACTATTTATCTTGAGGTTTCACTTGTGGGGAATGATTGTTTATATTATTTACATTGGGGAATATTGAGATTAAATTAGTTCTTCCTTTTTCTTTATGCACTATTTACAAGGGTTTATGTTTATGTATTGGTGTTTAATGTTCATTATGATGTTTTGAGGTCTCTACACACTGAATATATTTACACTGGGATAAGGGAGATAGATAATCACTGTTTGGCTTCATAAAATAAATTGTTTTACTCTTCGTTAGGACACTGGGACTGGAGATACTTTTTCAAGGAGGAAATATGGTATGGGGTAAGAATTACATTTAAAATACTGAGAGTTCTCTACATTTAAAACATGTTGGTACATATTACAAAGGTCAGGCTGTTCAGAAAATGTATCTTGGTATTTTAATAATAAGTCGGCTAACTGTTGCTTTTGTGTCGAGTTTAGTAGGTTGTTGGTGTTTAGTGATTCTTCTATTTTTTCAGGTGATATACTTCTGGTGATGTTATATGTATTGGTTGACCCATGATCATTGTAATAAACATTATTATGTTCGTTATTATTATTATTTTGCCTTTGGCTATTTTTAACAAATATATGACATGTAATTCCTTCTGTGTTTACCGTTCCAAACTTCAATGTGATTTTATTATTATTTATTATTAGGTTTATTTCTTCACGATCAAAGTTTATTGCCATCTTCCAAATGCTTAACACATCAGTTCCAAATATCAGGGGGCGTACCAAGTTTGGGATGAGTAATATCTGTATATTGGTAGTTTGATTCTGAACTGTAACAGGTAACATTATAATACGTGAAATCCTTTTTGATTTTTCATTTGTGGTGGTTCTAATGTAGGTGTTCGTAACTGGTAACTCTTCATGTTTTCCAATATTTTGTCGATTTTCATCATACCATTGTTCTGATAAGCAAGTTATATTCGAACCCGTGTCTATTAAAGCTGTTATGTTTAGTTTATTTATTTGTACTGTTATTTCTGGACAATTTAATGTTGATTTAGGTTGCTCATTACTTACATTTTCAAATTCTTCAGATAATAGAAATTCTCTATTGCAATATATATTGCTGATCATTGAATCGTTTTGATTATTTATAACATCATTTAAATTACTAACATTATTAGGATTATTGTTATTATAAATATTATTATCGTTATTTTGAATGTCATTATATATATATTTTCATTAGGCCTCTCAAATCCGAGTGAATTAATTTGCACTGAAGCTATTGCGTGATCGTGATTAAATGATATTTCAGGGTGTAGGCCTCCAATATCGACAGTGCTTTCTAGTTTAAAGGCTTTCTTTGGTTTTGAGGTGCACTGGGGGCGGTTGGGGTCCTTTCTAAAATATTTGTGCAAACCTTGCGATGTTCATCACTGGGATAGCTAGTGTTACGGGGTTCTGGGTGGTATGGGGACTGTGGTCGTGGTCGTGTAGGACTGTTTGTTCTTCTGTAGTTGTCGTGTTTCCAATTTTGGTTGTTGTATCTCTGGCCATAGTTTGTATGGGGGTTGTTTTGGTTGTGATAGTTATTATTTCTGTTTTGGTAACTATGGTTGTGGGGTTGATAGGCTCGATTATCAATATTTCTGTGTTGTGTCTGTTGATTATTAGGTTGTCTGTGAGGGGTTGATTAGTTGTGTTCGAGTCGGTGTTCACTTTTATTGTATGGAGACTCGTTCTTGCGATATGTACTGAATTGTGAATCGATCTTGGACCTTTTGTGAGCGTCTTTCAAGTCTTCTCTTTGTAAAAGAGCCTCAAATTCCACTATGGAGTCTACGTTCTGTACCCGACGAGCGTCTTGGATCAGATCATCAAAGTGTTCTGATAAACATGTCACAATCTCATCTTCTCTTAGTGGTGGTGTTAACGATTGTAGCGTGATGACCCTTTCCACGAAATATTCGGCCCTAGTTAGATTGCCATTCGGTCGGTATTTCTCGATTTCAAGCTTTTGGCGGATCCGTTTTTGTATTTCACGGTTCCAATATCTTTTATCGAAAGCTGATTCAAAGTCGTCCCAATTTTGTATATCCGATTTAACTAGATAGAACCATCGAGCAGCGTGGTTTTCGAGACTGCCATCTATTAGGTCAATTAGGTGTTCTCTTGGGTCGGCGTCCGTGTTAAGTCGGTTTAGACTCCGTTCGTAGTACTTTTTGAATTTGGTTAAGTATTCTCGAGGGTTGTGTGTTCGACCGTTGAATTTGGGTAAGTTTAGGTCGGGAACTAAACCAGAATGTCCGTTACATAATATTTGGACAGGGGGCATGATAGGGTTAGGTCGGTTTAGTGTGAGTTTTTCTACTTTGTCTTCACATTGTGTGATGTGGTGGTTTAGTTGCTCAAATTGTGCCTTTTGTTTCTGGATTTCTTCAAAGTTGGAGTCGATTTTGGGAACGAGTTGTTCATTTAGCCGATTTGTGTATTGTGATATCGATTGTTCGATTTGGGCTTTATTTTCAAATTTAACTTCCTGAATTTGATTTGTGACGTCGTGGTGGTTTATTTTTATTTTCGAATCAAGGGCTGTGTAAGTGTTGTGGTTTTCAGTGATGATTAGATTTTTTAGGGAAGCTGATTGTTTTTCTAGGTCCTGGATTAGGTTTTCTCGGATCTTTGTGTCACAGTCTTCTAATTTTAAATCAAATTCTGTCCGGATTTTGTTTAGTTAAATAGTGTGGTTTTGCTGAATATCTTTAATTTGGTTCAATTCAGTCTGGAAATTAAGTTGGGTTTGACTAAGATTTGAGATTTATTGCTCAAGTGTGGTTTTGCAAATTTGTATTTCAGACCTGAGGGTTTCTTGACCGTTTTTAAATTCTGATTTGAGTGCCTCTTGGTTGGTTTTAAGTTCTGACTTAAGCTCGGATTTTAATGATTCCTGGCTAGTTTTTAATTCGGATTTTAATGACTGTACTACTGTTAATATTTGCGACAGGAGATTTGGGTCTGATCCACTGACTTGATCGTGCCGTTCGAGTGTGACGATGCTAGATTCGGCGGTTGTAGGCGCTTGAATGGTCACGGAGTTACGGGTGATGTGCGTATCGTTCAGTGAGATATGGTCGGAGGGAGGGGGCGTTGTCATAGGAACAGTGAATGATGCGCGTGCCGTCGTACTGGCGGTCAGCTCGGCGGTTGAGATTTGAGCTAAGATGTCTAATTTCTCTTTGGGGTCGGCGATTTCCTCAACTGGCGGTGTTACTGTATTTTCGTCTGTTGTGTGTTGTTCAGTAACTAATGTAGATTGTTCTGTGTTGTTTTGTGTTTCTAGTAAATCTTGGTTAATGTTATTTTCCTCGTCTGAAGCTGGGGATTCTGACTCTTGTCGTCGAAGACTCATTTTGGGGTTAGGTCTGAGGTTGTAACGTTCGGTCATTTTAAATGTTTAGTGGGGAATGAAAGTTGAATAGGGGGAATAACAGTGATGGGGAACACGATTGTGGGATATAGGGAGGAAAAAGGGGAAACAGTACGGGATACAAATCACAGGTATGCTTAATCTACGTTAAGATAGGCTTAGGCTAACTTAACTAGGCTAATTATCTCAGATCTTATTGAAAGAGAGTTATAGAATTTTTCCACACGTTGGTTGCGCCATTGAAATAATAAATATGCTATACTAATAATATAACAACAACAAAGGTGGTGTTTTGAGACAACTGACTATTTGTTATTTAAATACCCTCTTCTCTTATGTTCTGTTCACTATTATACAACTACTTAACTTAGGTAAAGGAAACAGCTGTTAACAATGGGTAGATAGATTGTTTATTAAAGGAATTTACATATGTTTTTGACTATTAATTATGAGAAAGGGACTAACAATTATATATTACAATCATAGGGACTTTCTAAAATTTGAATTAATAATTGAATTACAATAATGTTGGCTTAGCTCAATTAATATGCACAAGGGGTTCTGTCTCAGGGTGTAGTTGATCGTGCCGGCAGAATTCCATAAAACTCTTGATAATTGAGTAAATAAATATTATAAAATAAATTAGAATTGATCTACAAGCCAATGAAAAACGAATTTAATATTAGTAAAAGTCTAATTACTGATCTCTAATGAAATAATGAAAGTCACTGTTGGTATAGTCTTTGAGATGCTATGAAATTCAAAATGGTTGCCAATAAACAAAAGTTCTCTAGGCTATATTTAAAGTCCTGATATTCTTTCAAAGTTTATATATAGTAATTTGATGTGCTGTAATAGTAATAGCCTATTTCGGATTCAAAGTTTATAAGTAAATATTTTAGTAATTCTTGGAGTAATTTATATTGGTGAAGTCTTGAAGCTTGTAGTTAGGCCTACTAAATGAAACAATCTCACCACTTCAGCAACATATATCTTCGCCCAGATATTATTAATTATTCTTGAGGTGGCCAAATAAGGGAAATAACTGATCTGGGCTCCGGTGACTATAAAATGTTAGACTGTTAATGTCTAAACACTATTTTAAATGGAAAATTTAAATGAAATTTGGGACAGTGCCCTCCAAACATCTAACACAGGCCATGTCTTCTCCAGGAGTCCTCATCACCAGGTGCTTTTTTTTTATTGTTATAGGGTTCACAAAACTAAACACAAACACTAATCTTGAGCCCAAAGTTACTTTCTCTGGAGGAAACACATGTTCACTTCTGGTTATAAAATGAGATCAATTTTGAATTTTAAATACTTAGGCTATATATATAAAATGTGATCTGAGATAATTGTACAGGATGAATCTTTAAATTAATTAAATGTTAAGTAGGCTATTGTAAATTATAATGGAATATCTATTCATGGGATTAAATGGTTAATAACTAAAGTGAAATATTCAGAGGGATGGAAAATTAAAACAATACATAATTATTATATTAAATTATATTGATACATCATTGGGAAAAGTAACGCATGGGGACAAACAGGTATCTTAACATATTGAATTATTAAACGGGGCACATATGCAAAATATGATTATTAATTATTTACAAATGTATGAAAAATGTGATGAAAATGTTTACATAAAAAGTGAATCATTGCAGACTCCTTTGTCAAGTTTCCGTACGAAACGTCGGGAATAAGCATTTAAGTCCGGTTACAACTGGAGAGTTAAGAATTATTGACCAAGAACATCGACTATTTAGTAATTTCAGGTGGGTGTTGTCCAAATAATTTAGTTTGATAAATACACCCCAACCATGAATTGGAAAACTCCGATCAAAACAAAAATTTGTTAATTTTCTTTAGAATCCTTTTTAATATACTAGTTTGTTATACTAAAGAGAAAAATCACATTCATTCTAAGCCTCAGATTACTTGGTATTGGAATAAAACAATCTTATCTTAGCAATCTAATAAATTAAATTATACCTTTAACACAAAAATAAAAATCGTATTTTAAAAACTTGCATTTCAATTGGAAAGTCGTTGCTAACACATTATACATTCTAATAATTTCCCACGTGGGAGCATGCTTGAAGGGTGCCTGCGACATCTTTCACCTGACAAAATTTCGAAAATCAGCAAGCCTTATGCCTTATGCTCTTCTTCTGAAGGAGGCTGCTGGATTTCGGCAGAGGGTTGCCGATGGTTCCCTCCCTCATCCTCTTCCAGCTCCTCCATCCTCGTTCCTCTTTTCAGTATTTGGTGGCAGCCACCACATTCTCTTCATCTGACGCCTTATCTCTGCCTCTGTTGGAGGCTACTGGATTCCGACAGAGGGTTGCCACATCTCTCATCCTCTTCCAGCACCTCTATCCTCCATTACCTGTCACCTTATACCTGCCATTTTTCATTATTTAGTGACAGCCACCACCTCCTCCCTATTGGCAGAGGGTTGCCGATAAATCTTTTATCCTCTCTTAGGACCTATATACTTTATATCCATCCTCCTACCATTTTTTAATATTCGGAAACAGTCACCACATCTTCCTAAGTCAGACTAAGAGGAAGCTAATAACAAACTGATCAAATCGTATCCTAGGTTTTTAAAAATGATAAACAATTCGTTGCCTGGATAATGTTTAGTTGTCTATTTTAAAGATTTGTTTATTTTAAGGTATTATTTTTAGAAAATAATTGCTTATTTATATTTCAACTTTATTAATATTACTGCTGGTTTTTGATAGCTCATCTATTTATATAATTTCAAAATATTTATATTTTAATAAACAAGCAATAAAAGTTATTAAATACACTTTTACCATTTTATTACATTTTGGTGATATATTACGTATACTTACGTATACTTTTGGAGTATATTACGTTACTAGCCCGGTAAGTGGTGTTTTACCGTGCGAGCACGACAGTTCCCGCGCGAGGCGTAGCCGAGTGCGGGATTTTCGTGCGAGCACGGTAAAGCTTACCGGGCGAGTAACGTACGATACTTTACACCATACTACACAGAAAAATTAGCACATTTTAAACTCATAACACCATTTATTTAGGACACAACATAAATTATAATATTTTTCTATTTCAGAAAATAAAATATGCCTGCCTTCAGAAACTCGCAGTTACTTCTTGAGCTTCTTTTAAAATAAAATCTGGTATATCAGGTTCATTGTATTCCTCACTGAAATGCATTTTCAAAAGAATCCTTTAGTATCAAATAGAATGGTTTGTTCTCTGAAAATGTGTTTACTATTCAACACTCGTAATTACTCATGTGGTTTAAGGTTGTATTGTTGCAATCAGCTGTTTATTTCATCAGCTGACTAAGTGCACGGTAAAAAGCTTTTACCGTGCAGTGCACGGTAAAGTAATATTCCGTTTGTAGGCACGGCAAAGGGCAACTTTCCAGCCTATCAATACGGATGGAAAAGTACCTGTTTCTGTGTAGTATGATGTAAAAAACTATACTGTTACTATATACCAGTTGGTGCCAGTCAGAATTTGACGGATACAATATTAATAAGATTGAGTATTCGATGGTATCCTACAGGAAAAGTGACCAACAATAAAATATTTGCAGTTCTTATAAATTAGCACAATATGACTTACGACTTATCTTTCTCTCCGTAACATTATAACATTTTTAATTATTAATTAAAACAGAAACAGAACGATATAAATAAGTTTACATATCCTGAAAAAGGCGTCTTATCACCATATCTTTAATTCCCTTGTCAATTAATTGAATAGAGCCAAGGAAGCACTAAATATCTAGTGCAGCCTTGATTGAGCTATTTTATTTAATCATCTGATTACTTAAATGCATGTTTCCAAATAAATTCCTAGGGTAGTTTACGATTATCCTCACTGATTGCAGCAATGACTTAAAAAAATTCTACGTAATCAACCTTATTAGAACTTTACGGACATATTCAATCCAGTCAGCTGGTCTGAAACTTTTGCTGAACCATTTTGAAAATTTGTGTTATTTGTTTTCATAACGGAATACAGTAACAAAATATACATTGACAGTACCAATGTTACATTGACAGTACACAGCCTGATTACTCTATTGTTTCCAAACCATGATAGGTTGAACAAAGTGTCTCTCGGGAGCCAGGGAGAAATAATACGAACATTAGCGCTATTTTTTTACTCTAAGCTCAAAGGGCGAAACTAAAGAATAAGAATAAGAGAGCCTTTTTAGTCATTTAACACACACAAGTATAATAGACAACGTCAATATATGAGTAACTTAAAATCAAATCCTAACTACAAGTGAAATAACTGTTACTAGCTAAATATTCAAAACTTAAACTTTAAAAAACTCCAAAATAGAACAAAAAACCTTGGTCCAGAAGACACTTGGACAACCTTTCTAAATTCAGTCGTACTTAGTTCTCTAAAATCGGTAGGTAACTTATTAAAGAACTGTATTATTTTTTTAAATGTATGGCTTCGAATAGATTTACTTAGCCAGACTGTTGGAATGTCCAAATTGTTAGAATTACTTGAGCTATAATTAAATTATGAATATAATTAAAAATGAATAACATAGGGTGTTAAACTATTTAAAAGGTTATGTATACATTTTTGAGTGTGTCAATTAATATCGTGATTGCAACATATGAGAAAAAACATTATCTTCTTCGAGTTAGCCTGAATCGACTTCAGTAATTGCAATATATGCGATGCATTGTTGTAAGACACTGACCACTAATAGTTTTCTCTAAGCCAGCTGGTTGCTGTTGCTACAACATATAGCTATTTTGTCTGTTCTTCAATACACAATATACGTTGTAAGACACTGACCACTAATAGTTTTCTCTAAGCCAGCTGGTTGCTGTTGCTACAACATATAGCTATTTTGTCTGTTCTTCAATACACAATATACGTTGTAAGACACTGACCACTAATAGTTTTCTCTAAGCCAGCTGGTTGCTGTTGCTACAACATATAGCTATTTTGTCTGTTCTTCAATACACAATATACGTTGTAAGACACTGACCACTAATAGTTTTCTCTAAGCCAGCTGGTTGCTGTTGCTACAACATATAGCTATTTTGTCTGTTCTTCAATACACAATATACGTTGTAAGACACTGACCACTAATAGTTTTCTCTAAGCCAGCTGGTTGCTGTTGCTACAACATATAGCTATTTTGTCTGTTCTTCAATACACAATATACGTTGTAAGACACTGACCACTAATAGTTTTCTCTAAGCCAGCTGGTTGCTGTTGCTACAACATATAGCTATTTTGTCTGTTCTTCAATACACAATATACGTTGTAAGGCACTGACCACTAATAGTTTTCTCTAAGCCAGCTGGTTGCTGTTGCTACAACATATAGCTATTTTGTCTGTTCTTCAATACACAATATACGTTGTAAGATAGTCCGCTTAGGTAGTACAAAAATTAATACTTAATGTAAATTATAAAATTGAGAACACTTGGCAATAGTGAGAGGTTACTACTAATCACTTGATTGGAGAGTTTAGGATCAGAAATAATTTAATGCTACGTTTCTGATCAATAACAAGTATAATATAAATCAAAATATAAAGTTACAATAATTTGATAATTATGAACTCCTGTGAATGTTTTCAGAGATTATTTGATTGGTATTAGTATATTAAAATATATTTCCTTTATAAATGAATTAACTATTACAATTATTTTGTATACATATGAATAAAAGTTGAATTCATCTGTAAAGTAAACTGTCTAATTAAATGCAAATTAATGAATGGTTGCTTTTGAAACATTATTCTTATAATTATAAATTGTATTACACTTCTGTGATTTTAATATTACTTGAACAAATTGAATAAAATTAAATGCTAATCTAAGAGTTGTTTCATATTTTCTGCATTGAGCTAAATCATGTAATTAATTTAAAAGGTTAAAAACATAATGTTATTACTAAATTCACCAGTACATTGTTAGAGAATGTGTTTAAATAAATTTAGAAGAGTTACTTGTATCTTTGGGTTTATCCAGATTTTTCACTGCACAGACACTTCACTTAAAATCGAATTGCCCATTTTTTGGCACGAGGCCATCACTCCCGCACTTCACTGATACATTGTTCTAGGATGATGTTGGCAGACTAAATTAATTTTCTTCACCTTCCTTCAATCCCCTTCCACCCCAAAGCTGTGGATCGTTGTCATTGGCTGTCTAAGTATAATTTTTCATGGAGAGGAAGAAGGCTATTGGTTCAATATGATATGGGGAGGTCTTTAGTTGGAGTTAGTATTGTATCAGCATTTCTCACGGGTACTGTGCAATGTGGATGGATCTCATGGTGATAGGGTTCAGGGTCAAAAGGGATAGGTTTACTGGCTCTATTGTCTGAGAAAGGAATTTGTTCTTAGAAAGGTTTAATGTCCGAGGAAGGAAAGATTCATTAGTTTGGTTAGAAATTGTAAGGGAAATGATTTTAAGAAAATTTAAAGTCTCTTACAACGTATTTTAATAATCAGCTGGTTAGAGAAACTTAAAATAGTGAACGAATAGGTTTAAAAAGTTTTTATTTTACATTATAAATGAAATTATTTAAAAATGTAAGTAATTTGTGCAAATATAGAGAGATTGATCTTTAATTTAAAACAAACCGCGTGTAAAATGGTTTAATGGAAACCTCAAATGAACTGTTCAAAGATATGCA
Organism: Allygus modestus; assembly: GCA_963675035.1. Classification (NCBI taxonomy): domain Eukaryota; kingdom Metazoa; phylum Arthropoda; class Insecta; order Hemiptera; family Cicadellidae; genus Allygus; species Allygus modestus. Next base: position 48,389,777 of record OY776116.1, read on the forward strand.
AAGTTGAAATTTTGCCCAATATTAAATTGCCATAAGAAAAACTGTAATCTTGTTTTTTCAATAGATATTGACAAGATACCACCATTTAATGTAAAATTTCCCTAAAATAGTTATTCCCTTTCATTTGAACGCGTGGAATAGTTATTCCACCCGCGTGTAAATCAGTCCAGTGCAAGTTTCAGACGTCCTTCCGGAAAATGTTTAATTTTGTGTTTAATGTATATGACTAGTAGAATGTACCCGTTATTCGCACGGGTCAGAAAGGTAAGTTAGCTTGAAACAGCTGTTCTTGCTTCTGCTCTTTAAGCTGTATAATGGAAGTGTCCTCAGCTGTTCGAATTACAGTTTCTGAATGTTTACTTTCTTCTTAAAAAAGAAGCCTGAGGGGATTTTAAGGAAATGAATAGGCCTATGTGTTGCATGGTACCTTTGTGTAAAGTTTCAGCCTAGTCGGTTCAGTAGTTTTTGCGTTCACCCGGAACATCAGACAGACAGAATCCATCTCTTCTTTATAATATTATAGATTATTAGTATTAACCTCTTTGCTGTAACAGTTTGCGTTGAACCATTGGTGCAAAAACTGCCTTCAAATATCGTGCTACATTTCATTGTTTACAAGCTTAGCTTTAGGTTCATAACCCAAGCTGATTTTTAATGATGAAGAGATTCTGGTGTTAAAGATACAAATCGCTGTTGAAAGGACGGTGGATTACGCCAAGGGAAGAAAGCTAGTAAGCTCTCAGTAATCAGGCCAATTTATGGCTCCCCGGACTCCAGTTCTTAACTAATATATCCTGGGACTCCCCAGTCTGTGCGGTCAGGCCGTCTAATTTAGATTCACCGGAATCTGTTCTATTTTACTGTTTTGTATTAATGTGCTTCATAAAGCGTGCCTATTTTGTAGAGAATCAGTGAGGACAATATTGTTGCGTTTTTATATTAATTTGTATATTCCATAACAGGTTTGCCAGAAATCACAGTAATAGTTTAAAAAATAAGGTTGTAATGTGTAATTGTAATTTTATCAATAATATAACTTAAATAATCGATTGCTGAGAGATAATATCAACAGAATTGTAAGAACCAACAATATATATGACCAACCATATAAGAACCAACCATAAAATTATAGATTTAATTCAATCTTACTATGTTCTAATGTTATTTTACATATTTCGATTTATAGAAATCATATTCTTTCAGTGGTCACGCTCTACAATTCTATGCAAACTTTTAAAAGAACCTTTCCTTTGTCCTAATCTCAGCCAGGTCTGTAAAGGATTAAAGGATTACAAAAGTTTTTGAAGGTAATCCACTCGTCCAATCGGCTTACTGGGTACAGTGCTCTACCCTTTGTGATATTTCAAATTCAAATTATTACTACAACACTATAATTTTAAATGTATAAGGATTTATAGTGAAAACTAATAACAACTTTGTGAAATGACTCGTGTCTACACTTTGTAAATGTTTATCAAGTAGAGTTCCTTTCACGTTTAACAAAGTGTTTAGTAATTTTGAACAATAATTATGTTACACTGCAATCATAAATTGACATTTAATAGATAAAAAATAATAATAAATTAGGAATAATATTATACTTAACCTATTTTTAAAAGCATCTCTTTTAATATTTATACTGTGAATTATTTGTCTAGTGTTAATAAACAACGTTGAACTATGAATGCACTCCCATACTTCTTTATTACACCACATATTTCCATCTTATATACTAAGTTATCTCAGATTAAAATGTTTACTGAAAATAATATTTTAATAATATAGTTTTCTAGAGAACGATTTTTACTTGTGAAGAACAGTGATAATGGGTTTTGCAGGGAGTAGCTTTTCAGACATCAGCTCTAAAGTAATTCAATTGAGTTTCGCTTTCACTTGAGACCTTCACCTCTCCCCCCTCCATATCACCCGAAATAGTAACAACCACTGCTGATTTCCAGTCAATTGCCTCACTTTATCTTTTACACAAGTAGCAATCAAGTCTTTGTATACTGATATACTTTTTCCAAAAATAAAAGTTATATGACCGTGGAGATCGATGAAAATAGGTATTCAAGAGTTTTAGGAAGAAGTAAAAAATATAACCAGTTAAAAAATGCAGTACTAGCTGTACTTAGATGAAGTAACAGAACAAGGTTTATGAGAAGGTAGTTTACGAGAAGAGTTTTAAATAATAAAAAAATTAAAAAATTCATTATATAACCGAATAATATTTGGTAATAACATTCGTCTTCACCCGTTACGACAAAATATCGTTCATGTATGTAGAAGGCCACGCAATGTAATTTAAGTTATCGCGATGCAATTTAGAGTGCTTACAAGAAAAAAATTAGTCATCTTCTTTTTGCAAAAATTAGCAATTAGGTTTGGCGTGAAAAGCTGATTCCTATAAAGGTATTTTACAGTTAACAATCTACTCGCGTTTTCATTCTTATATATTTTCCAGTGTCTGATTTTTCATTTGTAACACTTATTTTATTTTCAGACCATAAATCACTACAATTCCAGGCATGCTTCGTCTACGCTGACTCCGCCATCACTACTCTGCTTTCCCGAACAACACGCATACTTCACCATTATAAAACTGTCAACTCACTACCTCTAGATATAAACTCGGGGTCGGATATGAATAGGTTCGATGGCAGGCTTAATTCATTTTTGGTACTAACTAAAGAGCGGTACACCGTTCAGGAGTATTTCACCAACAGTTATAATATTTAGTTTGAATAGTAGTTTATTTAATTTTAACTCTTGCTACTGTGTAACGTTTGAAACAATGTTATATGAATAGTTTTATTACAATAAAGGATCTTGATTATTGACTTTTTACTGGTCATTGCTCTTGCACACTAATATTGATCTTAGTACATAAATATTTTGCTCACAACAATTAGAATATATCAAAAACTTCTAATAAAAAAAACGAATAATACCGTTTTGCAAGGTAATAATTAAGAATTCTAGGTTATCCTTTTGTCAATCTTTCGTAAAATGTATATGAATAATAAAATAACTATAAATTCCAGTGAAACTATCTCCCGGTTTAAAAGAGACCGGTTAAAACCCTGATCCTGTTACTGTCGAAAGTCGAAATTTTCTTTCATAGAAAAATGTATTATTAGCCCAATGAAAAATGACAGCTAGGTCCGGTATCGAATCTTAACATCTTCAGATTTTGCTCTGGATCGATCTGGCAAAACTTGTATAACGAGGCGAGCACTACAACCAAGCACTACACGCAAGTTACTAATATGGTGAACTGTTTATTTAAATATAAAAATTGTACATCTAATATTCCCTCCATTGCAATTTTATTATTCGTTCTTATCTGTCTTGCTAAACGGAAGGCAAAGGTTTTGTTGTACATTCAAAACATTCTCTATCTCCCTCCACATACTAAAGGTGAACTCTAGAAACAAAACTCCTAAGCTTACAGTAACAAAACCTTGTTGTGAGTAAGAGAAGGATTTCAAATTAGAAGGACTTGGAATTCAAGTATCGTTTTCCTATATAATATTAAAATTGTCTTTATAAACACTCTGGAAATCTCATGGCCTTTATAATTTGGAATTGAAAAAGATTCAACCTACTTTAATCCACTACTTTATTTTAGGCATACCAAAAGTTTCCTCATTGTCATATTTAAAAGCCAGTTATTTATATATATAATCTTGTGCATAGTACATGTTTTCTATACAATTCACTATACTGGAGCATTTTTAAAAGTAAAGTATGAGAAAAAGTACATTTTAGAAAAAAAAATCATTTTTAAAGCCATCTAGGAAGCGGTAGTGAATTATTCAATTAAGTCTTCCACCGTGACATCTGAAGAATGTCTCGCTACTTAATTAGAGTGTTTTAGCGTGAAAACAGTCCAGTGTTTACTCTAATTTAACACCATCACAGAAGTTTATTCATAAATTAACGATATTATCTTAACAATTCAATTTTCCTCTCTATACCTTTACTTTGTTCTCGTTAAGTTTAATGAGGTAAATTCCTAATACCATGCTTAATAAATACATTCGTTTTAAATTTAGTTATTAAAATTGATTTAGCTGTGCAGTGTTTTTGTTAAATATTTACACTTAAATGATATGATATTAAAAATACTGTTTCGCAATTATCTAGGACGCTAGTTGCATGAAGATTGTAGTCCTGAACAATTTTAACTCAGTGTTTCCTCATTAATACGTACTTCGACACAGTTTCTACCAACACATAGAATCCGTCTGCTATTTAACGGAGAATATTTAAATAGAACAAAATAACAGCGCTTTTAACTAACAATTGATTCAAATAATATTAGTTTTTTAACATGTTTCTCGAATCTTCGTGGGAAACAAAGCTAATGTAAGGTTTTTACTTTCTCCCCCTATACATAGTATATGGAGAAAGTATTGTTTTCGTAAAAATTTTCGAATTTGAGTTGTTAGTGGAAATATTCGTTTTGGTGCTCCCTGAACCCAAAAAAGTGGTTTTTACGTGATATCTGTCTGTGTGTGTGTGTGTGTGTGTGTGTGTGTGTGTGTGTGTGTGTGTGTGTGTGTGTGTGTCTGTGTGGATGTTTACAGAGCTAGAGCCCTAACCTATGGGCCGATTTTTATGAAATTTGGTATGTAGGTACTAATCCACAATATCTCCAGGCGTTTTTTTCATTTTTTTTGATTTTTGATTTTTAAGGGTCCCCCAAAAACCCCCCAAAAACCGCCAAAAAACATGAAAAATCCAAATTTCTCAAAAACGGCTCTAACGATTTTGATTAAACTTTCGTGGTTTGTAGAACTTTAGGTTTGCAACAAAATGATACCACCCGCGTTTCTTGAAAAATTCGGGTTCAGAAATTACAGGACTTAAAACATCCAAAATTCAATTTTTGGATTTTTTATAAAAAATCATAAATGTTAAAAAAGATTACTATTCACCATTAAAAAGAGCTCAAAAAACTAAATAAATTAGTATTTTAAATTACTATTCTACGATTGCTAGTTACGGAGAAAATTGAAATTTTCATTTAGCGGTAAACACAGTACGTTGTCCAATGTTATTCTTATGGGAAATACAAATATAACTATTTCTCTCTTATTTACTGATCAATTTCATTAAAATTTGATATGCAGGTCAAGTTAGCATTGACCAACAGATGATGTTCGAAATGTGTTGCTATTTAACCCTGGGGGGGCAAGGGGGCATTTCCCCTCTCAAAACAACTGTGTGTAGCAACGGACTCTATAGTGCCTCCCAAAGAGGGATTTGGGTGGATATTTCTGAAAACAACTATTTTAGACAATTTTCTGTACATTTATCTATACTTCATATTCTATATTTAGTAAATAACAAATATTTTTGTCATTAAAGTTTGGCTAAAAGGGAGAAAGTATGTGTCAGTTTCCTGATACCGTTTATTTATATCAAGCACTATATCAAGTAGTTGAAAGAGTTTACCTATATGCAAACTTAGAAAAGAAAATTATTATGGCAATGCATCGCTACTAAACCAAAATTGAGAAATATAGTTTTCACAATAGATTTACTGATACGCTTTTTCATCTTGTTATGTCGCGATTCAATAGGTATGGATTTCTAATAGGTTTCATTAATCAAGATAAGTTTTACATAGGATGACCCTCGTTATCAAGTGGGACTTCCACAGCGGTTCACAACGAGAGCTGATACCATTGGGTTGAACCAACACCGCCTCACACTGATAACATTGGGTTGAACCGACGCAACCTCATGCTGACTGATAACATTGGGTTAAACCGACGCAACCTCATGCTGATAACATTGGGTTGAACCAACGCCGCGCTGCCTCACGCTGATAACCTCGTTGTCTGTGGTTCTATTAGTCACTAAACGTGTTACATAGTCGCACGGGCAAATCCGTTTACAAAATAGGTTCATCATATTTAAGATATGCAACCAATTCAATCAATCACCGAATATCTTATACATTTTAATTACTAATATAAACGGTATTTACTTTTAAAGTATACATAATTTAATAACTTATGAAAAAAACTATTTTAAATAATACGTATACAATTAATCACATACTATTTTTTTATACAAAGATTTATATAATAGAGACAGTAACAGTGTTTGTATTTATTTTACTATGGAAGTTAGTTATCTTAATAATGTACTAAGATATACGTAGCAATACCTAAATTTAAGGGTAAGTGTGAGATATGACAAATTCAAATGGACTATTTGTTTGTTTGTAGATGAATACAATGTCAAAAAAAATAAATGTAGATGAGTGTTTGTATGAGTGGCTGTTATGTAATATAAAAAAATTGAAAACAAATATTTTGTATTCTAAAACTATCATGACGGTCTCTGATGACCGTTGATGAACTTATCCAGGGGAATTCTCTGATTGTCACAAAAAAGCATTACAGCGACCTCTGATTACTTAATACTCAGTATCTGTGATCAATTGTACTTAAACCGGTTCTAAATGTGATTGTCTCCGATCTCTGAAAGAAACTGACTTAAAAATAATCCATAATCCATTCTAGAGACGTTGATTCATTGTTTTTAAAAGTGGTTTAACTGAGAGCCTAGATTTATCGTTTTATTTTCACATCGCTTTAATTTGTTGATTGAGATTATTTAGCTTTCTGTAACTGTAAATGCAGCAATTATTGTATTGTATACTTTATTATATTGTATTTTTTCTAAAGTAATAAATTCGCTGAAACAGCCTTATAAAGTGTGGCAAGACCTGATGTGTCAAAAGGGGCATATTGACCATTTATGACACCGAGTACCTGAGCTCTCACTTTTTATCTTTTCATTTATTGTAACCATAGTTGTTATTTTTTATGATAGCTAAAAACCAATTTAAACAAATCGTTTAAGTTTTTGTTTCAAAGTTTCTAACTTAAATATTATTCCATGCATTCATTACATTTCCTTTCTTACAAATACCGTATGGAAAATATATAAATTTCTTATTTTGACAAAAACATTTTTTCTTAGTACATTTTTGTTGTTATAGAGATAATTCTGTTTACACTTCTTTGTGCAAAAAAAAGCACGTAATACCATACAATCCATGATCCATGTGATATTAAAGGAAATCACCCAGATTAGTTGACTTATTCCAAAGTTAATTGGTTTTTGGTTACTCCTCGTCTCCACATCTCAGTAAGACTGGCCAGTTTTGGTCGTTAAGCCTATCAATCAAATATTTGTTCATAATTCCTATCATTTGTTCCTATCATTGTGTTTATTATTTTAAGAGGCACCCTCCAGAACTGGTGCCTCAAGCGATGGATGGAATAAAAACAAATTTGTTTAAAAATTACGAAACATTAACGTTTGGGAACGTCAACCTGAATCGTCTTCTTCAGTCAAGTTTATTGCTGAAGAAAAACTGGCACATGTGTGTGGAAAATTTTGATTTCAAGCCTATTCGACAAGTTATCTGTGGTTGGCCACTCAAGTAGTTGTTATGTTATGAAAGAGAAACATTTTATCTTTTTTTGTCAGTGAACAACAAATTAAACAGGAGCAAAGTGATGAGGTTGTTAAAGTACCGTAAGTAAAATGTGACTTATCTTAAAATATTAACGAAGTGTTGGGTGGTCTATTTCTCCTATTTGTTTTTCTGATATAATTTTATTTTTTTACTACACTATTATTTTATTTTGTTTTTTACTAACAAAATAATTTTTATTACAGAGCCGTTTTGTTGTTATTTTTTTTGGAGTTTTACATTTATTAAAGAAATTGTTTTCACAAATTTGATTTTAATATTTAACTATACATAGTATTATTTTAACGGATTTTGATGGAATAAATGAGTTTGAGTATATAAAAAATAATGTGGTCTTTTACTCCCCAATATGAAGTTATGTGTCTTAGTATTGATATTGGTTCTATGTGTCACAGACATTACGTTTAAACGTAAGCTAAAAATGTTTAATTAACGAACAGAACAAACTGGGTATTGTCTAAAGTTAAAGTAGTGGTGATTTAAAAGTTTTTAAGATTACTTATCTTTATTTGCAGCATAAAATACGTTATACACCTTAAGTATGAAAAGGACATTTTAAATATGTAATTTAACTATGCCTCAGCAGTTCTCTCCTTAAATCTCTTAACGTTAAAAACACTCGCTTTCTTATTACAAAGGCAAAACGTATAAATAAAGCAATTTTGAATTGAAATCTTTAAACCTGAGTGAGAAAATATTTCAGAAGGATAAATTGAACCGTTTTCGATTACCCAAGGTTCGATTACGGAGACGGAAACTTTCCAGTCTTTATTCAAACGGTGAATTTAGTTTTGTGAATAGTGCGCTATTTACTTTAACGTCTATTCTAAATTTACAAAATAAGTAACTGGTTCGCATTATTTTCGAGTATAACTAGCGTACAAATTATGAACTTTTATTAGAAAAACAATATACGAAAACTTGTTACAGAAATTAAGAAACCTATCTTGAGGAATCTAAATAGTTTATAATCGTTTCAAAAAAAGGTTTTACAGGTTTTTAAACATAAAAACAGCACTTATATTACTATGAGATTATTATAACATGTATATAGCTTTACTTATAAAACCTGGTTTATGCTGTTCTCTGCATTACACATATGTAATGATGCTAACAACGTTTCACGCTGTATTTTTGGTGAGGACACTAACATTGTAAGGCTGTCGGACATTTTTAATTGTGGTTCGACACCATAGTTCTGACAATGGTTTGGCACGCTGTGTTATATACCTTCGCTAATGAGCTTAATAATTAAGTTCTAGTAAGAGAAACGTCGGGCGTTTGGATAGTAAATATATCGAAATGTCACTACGCTTTTATTGAAAATCAATAGCGGGTTTCCTCTTTTTTTAATAACAACAAATATATCTTTTCATTTAAAACTTAATATAGTATAAAATAAGTTTTATTTTGAGAAATATTATTAGAGTGGTTTAACAAAATATATTTGGTCTTCATTCTGTGTTTTCATAAAAAAATTACATTACTAATTAAATATAATGTTTATTATGTATTTATAATATTAATTGTGCTTTAAAATAATCATTCATATTAATATTTTTTTTATAAATGAATATACACATAATAATTGTTTTGAATTCAAGAATTTGTTTGCACAGGATTTTTGTTGGTATAAGTATTACAATACTGTTATTGCTATTCGGTAGCATTTGCTTGTAATTAAAACTTAGTTAAACCCAATAAATTAACCGCAAACAATTAGCTTTACCTGTTAGAATAATGCGTAATTTCTTATGAACTCCATAAATATTTTTAATTTAGACTAATTAACTATCAATCTTTTAATGAACCAAGTGATAACTAATATGTAAAAGTACAAGCTGTGTAAATCTTGGTGGAAGGTCTAAACTCGTTTTCCAGCAATCGCGACGATGTTCGTCCCCCCAGACAAAAGTACCTAGGTTAACAACCTAGGCAATAATGCAGAAAATATCTTAAATAGCGAGTATAGTAGGGTAACAAACAAGTTTTACCGTAGAGGTTGTGGAAAATGTTACATAGGCTGAAATGTAAATATTAACGTATCTTGAAAAGTAAAGATAATATTTATGAATAACAGCCAGAAATAATACGTCGACGAATCCTTACTAAATATGTGTAGATAGAACTCAAAAATATTGTATTGTATTCAAAACATATTTGATGATTCTCCCTTTAAATGAGTAAATTGTTATTTGGATTTTGATGATAATAAAACCCAAGCATAAGCGAAAGATTCTTTAAGTTATCTAATCAACACAATATTCTTGCAGCACTTCTAGACAATTCTATGCTATAGTATACTTTTTTCGGATGCGTAAACTTAAAAAGTATGTTAAAAAACAAATTATTAACTTGACAGAAAACACTTTGTTTTGATTACATGTTAATAATGCAATAATTTGTTTTAACATGTGAAATCATTTAATTTTGGTAGGAGAGGAGAGTGAGTCTCGCGAACAAGATTAGATTAGAGTTGACCACCAAAATGATTTCCTGGAATTCGTCTAATGATGAAATCAGTTTTCAATAGCAAATAGTTTATTGATGTTTTGGATTTCATGCGGAGATTGAAAACGATTTCAATACAATCTTGATACCTCGATACCTTGATAAGATTTTGTTTCGAGACCTGAGACTCTATTGTCTTTAAACCTAGTATTGTAGTTGTGAGTTGCTGGAAAATATTTAGTTTTTTTATATTAGCTTGTTAAATGACTTAAAAAGTAAAGGAGGCTGAATAGTTAGTATTTTTAACTCCCAGAATGCCTCTCCACAATGATGTCTGGATATTGCCTCTCCACAATGATATCTGGATATTGCCTCTCCACAATGATGTCTGGATATTGCCTCTCCACAATGATGTCTGGATATTGCCTCTCCACAATGATGTCTGGATATTGCCTCTCCACAATGATGTCTGGATATTGCCTCTCCACAATGATGTCTGGATATTGCCTCTCCACAATGATATCTGGATATTGCCTCTCCACAATGATGTCTGGATATTGCCTCTCCACAATGATGTCTGGATATTGCCTCTCCACAATGATGTCTGGATATTGCCTCTCCACAATGATGTCTGGATATTGCCTCTCCACAATGATGTCTGGATGTGAAACCTGAATATTTACTATATACCTCTCTTTAAAGTTTGAACATTAATTATTAAAGATGCTGTTATGGAAGAGAAACCCAGGGAACTAATTATAATTGCCAATTATCCTATAAGAGTCCAAAATAAACATGTTTTATTTGGTGACAATTTATTACGTGCGGAACACCACCGTGCCACCAGGACGGCACACTACTCGACTTGTTGCTTAAGTTATTAATACTGAGGTTAAATTAAGACCGAAACTAACTCAGAAAGAGAGATATATTGGGTAATACCATTGACTATACACCTATAGTAGACAGTAAACGCAATGTTAAAATCGGTTAACCAAGAAACAGCAAAATCTAATGAGTACGGTCGGCAACAGGGGCTATCGAATGTGCTTCTTCCTGGTAGACATTACGCGAACTACTTGATTGACGCTGGTGAAAGACGGTTATGACGTCGACACCAATTTTATTATAAGTTTTCAACAGTTATTACAATATTATTTTTATTTCACACTTTTAATAACACAATTGTCATTACACCCTTACAACTTTTTGTTAAATCGTATATCAAAACTTCGGAGTTGCAAGGAAAGCAAGACACTTGTTTTATTAGCAAAATTAGATTTTTAAAAACCCGCCACGGCTGAGCTGAGCGCGCCTAGCGGCATGACACAGTGTTAAGTCCGCCATTGCGTGCGATGGTGGTGATTTCTATCCAGTGCTGCCAGAACTACGTGGAGAATACCGCCTGTTTTGTTACCAGAAGGGCCCATAAGGTTTTCTGTCTACTACAGGTGTATAATCAATGGTAATACGAAGGTGAAGTACAATAGGCCTTAACAAAATAAACTACTGTACTATTAAAAGTGTACACAATTAGTTTATTGCAAGAAAGTACATACAGTAAACTACACAGCCACGATGGCGCGGCTTCGGATACAACTGAATCTGAAATGTGAGGGAGACGATGGTGATATATGAGCGAAACCGATAATTTTAGAAGAAGTCTTTAATAATTCATAGAATTAGTCGTCTTCATAATCACGCACCGACTCGCAACAGCCAGTACGGATACTGACGGCTCGACCTTGCACTGTAAGCCAAGTACGAACTTCGCTTATCACCGTGAATTTTATGGTGACTAGCTTTGATATTTCGGAGTCAAGGTTGACTGGGATCCGAAATGCAGTTGATATTGATAAAAATTAATCATAAACTGCGTCACGTTAACACAGTGCAAAACCAAATTAATGAATACCAGTGGAAAGAGTGTTATATATTAAGTAACTTAACAATACATTTAACTTTTGTGTTATATTTCTCCCCACTTAAAAATTCAATGAAAAGGATGTCAATATGAATTACATGGGCATTACATATTTGATCCATTTCGAATAATTCGTTTTAATTTATTTCCTGAATGAGAACATATTGCTTATTCAAACTAATTTTGCCCTCGTAGCCAATAGAGGCAAATGAGGCCAATAGGAGGCAATGATGTAATTTACCATCAATTGATCCAATAGAGTTGTGATGCTATCATTTTAATGATTATGGTAATGGATTTATCCCTATATTATTAGTCCCATCACGGACCTCTGTCCCCGTTGACGGTGAGGTGTATTTTTGTTTGATTTCCTGAAACAACATACAATTTAATAAATATGTAATTGACTTTCTTATCTTAATCCAGCTTAGTTTATTATTGTAAAACCGAATAAGCGATAACAAGTTATAAAATATCTGTATTTTAAAACTATCGATTATTATTTTTGACGAATATGGGCAGTTTTAGGTGGATGACCTTTGATTGATCATACTTTACAACATTAAATAAAAAACTAAATTTTCCATTAAGCATTGTATGAAATAGGTTTTTGTATTAAAATGTTTAATTACGGAAACAATTTAGATATTAAATTTGGTTTTGAATGAACAAAGTAGGATCCATCATATTTTAAAATAAAACTATTAACTTAATAAAGTGAGAGCACGTAAGCTTATGACCGAATGAGCTTGAAAGCTTAAGGACTTTGACCGAATGTTTTAGAAGTATGTGATTAAAAGTACTCTCTAATTAGTACAGACGAAGACTATTTAATTCGTGCAGACTATTATGATACTTATTGTACTCAGTGATGTTGTATTTTATGCAACTAATTTTGACATTATATGAATGATTGGTAAAAATTAAGACATAATATTCTCAACGATAAACATGAAAAAATTGCCGTCTAGAGAGTTAGTTGTAACTATATAAATTAAAAATGTTAATTAGCTATAAGCTTTATCAAACAGTTTATGAACGCTCAAGATTGCAAAACCACACCTGAGTTTCCATTTGCTTGTCAAAGTTAGTTATTAATCCTTAGTTAGCAGAGAAGTGCCTGATGGGATAGTCACCTGTTTCAAAGAGCACAAGAAGTGGCTACCAGTGTGAGGTTCACACTACATACAACACTGTTGATAGCTTTATGTACTTGTATAATATTGTTAGTTATAAGCGATTTAAATACAATAAAAGAACGATTGAGTGTAAAGTACTTCATTTTATTCAGGAGAATATATTTTACAAGCTGCAATAAACTAACAAGTATTATGGCTGAGAGTGTCTCCAGAGAATGGAAACACATCAGAAGATGATTTATCCTTTCTCTTGTCATACCTACTTCTTTAAACGTAATATTTCCTACTCTTATTTATTTTGGTTTTTATATTTTAATTGTGTTTTATTTACTTAATATTTTGGTAAAAAATACATTTAAATTAATTTTATATTTTGAAACTTCTGTTAAATGTCGCTTATTTGTAATTATTTATTTATGATTTTATTTGAAAAATCTAAATATTTATTTTTATTAATTAGTTGGTATACTGTCAAATTTATGAAATGGACTCCACATCTAAAATTTTTTCACACTTGTTAAAAGTTTGGTGATACTAATAAAGATGTTTAATAAAATACTACACGTCATAATGACAAATCAAGTGAAATATCATATCAATACATATAAAAAAACAGGCGCAGGCGGGTCTACGCCAAGCAAGGCTCAGTCCCCATGTACGATTGTGGAAACGTATGGTGAAGCAGTATGATATTAAGAGGAGAAAAAAGGTCTGTATATATCAGAAAGAAAGTAATATATATATAAAGGTATACAGATGTAAATTAGCTGTACGCGTTGTTATTTTGCTGTGGGGAAGGAAGGCAGTGATTATGGGCTCTCAGCCCCGGGACATTTCCAATAAACCTTTGACAAGCTTGGCCTGACTCCGCTCTGTGTATACCTTTATAAAACTTCTGTAAAATAAAACACCTAAACTTTTGTTTTGAAATATACCATCTACTGAAATAACGCTCTAATAAGATTTGCATTATTATTTGAGATTTACTAGCTAATTTATAGACTTTTAAGGCTAAAGGTTGGCTATAAAATAATCCATTGCCCAACATGACCGTGGATCTATACTATAATCTATACTTGCGTGGACCAGTGGACGTTAACAATTTCCTATCCTACAAAAAATTAACAAAGAAGAGCACAAAACAATTCTCTTAGATTTCCCTTAAAGTATCTTAAATTAAAACATTAATCCGTAAACAGATATTAATTAATTGAATCGACATTGACATATCCTTGAGGTTGTCATACACGTGCCCTTATAACCCTTATATTATCAAAATGTATACATAAAACATTCCTAGTAAAGTATTCAAACTAATCTTACTTCAGCTCTTCTGTTTATAAATAATTTCGAAGCCATCGTCAGATTGTATATCTGTTTAAAACTATTTGGTCCATAAAATTCCTAGTTATTTATTTATTTAGTTTTGGGTTTCCCGATGCACAGTAATCTTACCATCACTCTGCGTATGAGTTACTTAGTTTAAACAGATTTAGCAAAATCGCATTATCTTCTCAAAACACCAACTTAAAATATTCAATGTTTCAATAACTGGTTCACATACGTAATTTCTTTTTATATTATAGGAACAATGTTTTCCAGGACAACGAATGTTAATTTTGATTTTTTATTTATTTTGTTTTATTTTTATTGAAAAATGGATTTAGTATCCAATATACCAATCAAGTTAACCTATTTAATTAGTACATTAATACATTAATACATACATCAATTACGCTTAAAACATGAAATATAACAATTAAAAAAATAAAAACTAGACTTCAGTTTTGAAAAGGTGACTCTCATTGTCAGAGTAAAGACGTGACTTCAGTTTAGTACGCTGTTATGTTTTACAACCTTCCCCGCGCCAAGGAATAGGATTCCAACTCTCTTCTGCTGACTCAGACTTATCTAGTATTTTTTCTGATATTTTTTTAATTTACAATTTTTTACTGAGGTTACTAATACTAATAACCGAATACTGATATCTATTATTTTATATTCAAGCCAATAATGTCTAAAAAGAATGTGATATTGTATTGAATATAAATTTTTGAATTTTGGCTATTTTTAAACTCAGTTTAGTGTTCATATACATACATTTACAGGTTAATGTATTTCTTGACATTAAAGCTAATTAAATTTACTGCAGCTGCTGCTTTTACAATGACCTTCAAAATGAAAAATTTCTCGTTTTTGAGTGTTATGTGCGGTAACTCTGCAATTTCATATTTAATTTTGTGTCTTAATTGGTAGCTTAGGATTGCTATAATTGATTCGCTTGCCTATTTTAACTCTGAATTGTGAGTTAATTGAGTAAATTGTGAGTTAATAACTTTTCCATGCTTTATCTCATTAATAGGCAAGCAACGGTATTTTTTTTTTTCATTTTCATTTTGCTTTTGCCTATAGCTTGATAAAAATAGTAATTAATTAAATTCATGTTAAAAACTTGCCAAGTTGTTAATGAAGGGAGACTATTTACATGTTTGAGGCAAAGTTTAAAATATTATCTCAATTACAGGTTTACATGAAAGAGGGAAACAACTGGAGAAGAATTAAAAACACGCCACAAATGTGCTTTTATTTTGGGATTTCAGAGTTATACAGCTTTAGTTGTTTAAACTTTAAGTTTATCTTAGTTTATAAAGTACTTTTATTGTATAAATGTATCTTAGTTTATTTTGTTTATAAAGTTTACCTATACAACTTTATCTTTATAAACAAACGAAAATAAATAATGTATTAGTTTACATTATGTAATGTTATGGCTTTTATGCAGAATAACAACATAATTTGTGTTATGAAATATATATTTTCTTCACTGTTGACATCGTTCCACAGTTTGTTTACTCCAGTCCGCGAAATATGGGATCTTACCTCTGATCCAATTCTTTTATGTGGAATTTATAATTAGTTTATGTGTGAGTGCAATACAATGTATTCCAAAATATTTTTATCCTAAAAACAATACTTCATCTTTTTTATAAACATTTATTTTATTTGTTTAGTGTACAAATCTTCAATGAAATAACATTGCAGCACTATTTTAAGCTTTAAAACCCAAGAGTTTTGAAATTTATCTTTAGTAGTTTAAATTTAGCTATTTTAAAATATGATACCTAAGTTTTGTAATCAAATATATACAATACTCAAATTTGAAAATTAAAATCGTAAAAAGAAGACTTTTAGTTTTATAGTTATATCAAAATTGTTATGAATAATTTTCAATTATTTATCAACATTATTTTTTTTAAACAGGTTTCCACATGTTAACTTCTCTTCTAAACCTAGTTCACTAAATAAATTTTTATCAGTATACGTCATTATTTGTGATTATAAAATAATGTACAGTAGTTAAATTTACTTTTAAGATGTGTATTACATGACAAAAATAAATTACAAGTCATCTTCAAAAATCTAAGAGCTTAAAGTTTCTAAGAAGATATTTCCTAACAAATTCAATGATTTATGTTGATGTAAAATACTTTATACTAAACTGTAATGATACTCTTACTACCCAAGGTGCGTAAATAGCTATTATTAAGTCATAATGTAAAAGCGAATATGAAATAATTATCAAACAAATATAAATACGAGTAAAATGATAAGTAAAACTGTACGAACATATTATTGAACATAAACAGCATAATAAAATTCATTAGCTAGTCGTTTAATGCTTTAATTATTTTATATATGAACTGAATAACCAAAAATTATACTGACAAATTTTTATCCGTAAAATTAATTCACAGACATGAATTAAATCTCCCTTTTACCTTGTACGCCTGGAGGTGGAAAGGTTGGCCAGACTCCATTATCTCCAGTTCAAAATTAACTTTCGATAAAGTCTTGGAAACTTCCTTATCCCCGCCCTAATAATTTCACAGTGAATTCATTAGCATATAAATCGCAAACTACAGTACTTTTAGAGAAGACCGGCATTATTATTCGTAAAAACGCCTTAACTGGACTTCTCGTACCTATATATAAACTTTTTTTACAAGGTATGAACAAATTATTAACAAGACCACGCAAGAAATTGACTCACTCTTCCCACCACCAAATAAACTAAAACAAAATAGGACAAAACTAAATCGGGACACCTGGGGAGATAATGTTATAATTTGGGAGACTTGACAGTTTAAATTGGCTATTATGTTGCAATAGCCACTTGAAATTTAGTAATTTAGTTAATCAAGATAGAGTGGTGAGATGATGGGATAGCGGTTTGTGTTGTAGTGGCAGAGGTATTACAGCCTGTCCTATATCAAATAGTTTTCAATCATTCAATAAATGACAATAGAGTATATTGGTACATATTAGTTTAGAATAATTAGTGTATTTAATTTGTATGCTTGATATTTATTGTAGCTTGTCTGGATTCAATCACGATTAAAACAGTATCTTTCTTTGCCATAATCTGCAGCTGCGTAGATAATAGATGTCAATGCGAGAAAGATGTTGTTGCCCTTATAAAACTTTACGGCTATAAAATGAACGAGGGAGGTATTAGAGGATTTCCCCATCAATTGTTAAACTATAAGTGCTGCCACTAATCACTGTACCAGATGATTATGAAGTGTAACTCCCTGTTTATTACATGACACAACATGCAAGACGACCAATAGGCAATTGATATTTTCTCTTGGTTGAGTTTAAGCTACTCTGTAGGAGCACTACTGCAGACACATTCTGAAACTTCTAATTTTTCTTTTAAATGAGAGTGTAATTTTAAATTTCAAGACTTGATCGAGCTTGTTACATCTTGAATGAGAGCAGTCAGTCAGATATTTACTAACGTATGATATTAAACGTTTATTATGTATATAAATGTAAAAATAAATAAAATATTCAGATGAACATTGGAAATATACCATAAAATGCGCTTCGTTTTTTATCAGCGTCTGATCCATCATTACAGTAAAATAATCTCGATGTCAAAAACGCTTCCCGTTTTCCAAAAAACCACCATTTTGTGTTTTTAAATAAATAATTTCCATCTCATCATGATGCAACTGATTGATTTAAAATTTGGTATGGTTCAATATTTTATCAAGACCTAATGTATCGATATTTCGTGATATGGTGACCATTTACAATTCGTAAATCAAAATGACATGAAGGCCAGTGGGATGGAGCTCTGATGTCTCAGGGAGAAATAAATACCTTTCTAAAAATGCAGAGAAAAACCTATTACTTACAATCGTCAAAATCGGTCACAACATTAAAACGTACTAGATACAAATTCCTTAGGGAATAAGGAAGTAAGGTAAATGAAAACTCATATATTTAAAAAAGTACATATATTTTTAAATGTTATTCGTGTCCAGTTCAATAGAAGTATAACTTTATTATTTTAATAATAAGTTTTGAATATTTCAAGTATAATTTAGTTATAACCTCTCTCAAACAATGAACGTCAAAGCTCCTAAAACGCACACCTGAGTTTCCACATGTTTATGTCAAAGTTAGTTTATTAATCCTTAATTAACAGAGAGGTGACTAATGGAGAAGTCTCTTGTTTCAAAGAACTCAAGAAGTGACTACAAGAGTTAGGTGAACAGTTCATATAAAAAAAAGGTTTGGTGTAATAATATGATATTTTCTGTTATAAACATGCATTAGTTTGTTTTTTCTCATAAAAAAATAATTTCGCGGGACTTAAAAACTTAAAAAGTTGCATTGATAATGTTACATTAACTGGCTATGTTATTCTTAATAGTATTTTTGTTTTCGGCTTTTGAAACGGTGTTAGCCAAAAACAAGTTTAGATTTCAGAGCATTTTAACTAACCTATGTTTAATAATGTTCTCTTAGTTGCTTAATCTACACAAGTCTTTAACTACACCTATTTATTTACAATAAATAAGTTTACATGTTGCTTATGATTTTGTTAATTCTATAGCCATTCTATCTTGAAATGCCCATTTAGTTGTACAATTATTAATAGAACAAGCTTAATAATCTTTGTGAAATTTTAAAATCATCCAACTGTTTTACTTATTTTATAAAAGTATATGGAAAAGTAAATCAAGCAATGCAATTGTGTCTTGTGAGAGAACTAGTAGTATTGCTACCTACCTAAAAATAGGTGATACCACAGGTTTATGAATATTTCCTTACAACAAATGTGCAGGGATTGCAAGTTGTTTTCCAGAGAAGAGGGGGCCCCCTGGAAGTGGTCGAGTATAAAATAATATCTGAAAGGATAATCAATAATAACCTAGCCTCGATCATCCCCACCTACAATATACACACGTGTAATTGTCTCTTACCGGTAACAAAAATTGGCAATTAAAAGTTGCAGGTTTCCCTTCTGTTGTAATATAATATAAGAGAAAACATAAAACTAAAATACTTAGTTACAATAAGCGTTTAGATTAAACTATTCAGTTACGGAATTCACTCTACTTCTTTCCAATTTTCCTTATTCGTATGATTGACGAGTGTTTCACATTAAAACAAGTAATTGCTAACAAATTTTCAAAGTTCTTTTTACTTTCTGTTGTTTTATGTTACTGAAAAAATTAAGGAATAATTTCATTAAACAAGATTTTCAAGTGATTTATATTTGTAGCATATAACAATGCTTCTAAAACCTAAAATCACTAAATACTCTTCCTTCTTTAACTGCTAATTAGGTAATTCTTCTAAGGCATGAATTAGTTTAACTAAGTATGTAACGATAAACTCCACTGCCACGGATTTTACCGTAATAGTGGACGATATTGTAGAATTTGTTATAAATTACTGAGTCCAAGACAAAGTGGGGCCAGAGGATGGTAACAATCAGAAAACGTGATTTATCCCTCTTCCTTATATTGTTCGTTGTTCACTCGTAATGTTTTCCCCAACAACTCCGTACCTATATTTTTTTCTTTACTCATTATTTTACCTCGGGGTGAAACCTCATTGGAATGACCTGTTATTAAAAATCAAAAAACTCTTTCTGACTTTAACATCATATTTTTTTATATACTAAGGAAATCAATTTTTAATTAATAGGCTTGTGAGGTGTTCAATTTGTGAAGAGGTATTTCCAAATTATGTCACTACAGCTCAAGTGAATTGTTTAACACTTAGTAATACTAAAGATTGATAAATAGAGAACCACTTGGTGTAACTTTGAGTTAGGGTCAAAAATACAGTTGGAAATTACACGAATAAGCAAGAAAAGAATTATGGCACTTTTACAAACCTCCCCTAAAAGAAATTATTATAAATTGCGTCGTAAAATTAAGCTTTGCAGGGTTAAAAGGCACGTTAAAAGGCAATAACATGTAAATCATGCAGAAAGCAATACATGTAGTGATTTAGTTGAAACCACAAGGAAGACAGTGATTATGGGCTCTCGGCCCCGGGGCATTTCCAATAAACCTTAGACATGCTTGGCCTGACTCTACTCCACTTTTTCATTTGTTAAATTTATTTTTCAAAACAAAATACTAAATATTTGTGTTCACAAATAAGAACGTAATTAGACCATAAACTCTTCAAGAC
Organism: Allygus modestus; assembly: GCA_963675035.1. NCBI lineage: Eukaryota > Metazoa > Arthropoda > Insecta > Hemiptera > Cicadellidae > Allygus > Allygus modestus. Next base: position 48,410,319 of record OY776116.1, read on the forward strand.
CACTACACAGTTTCATGTATTAAAATTTAAACAAGTATAATTTATTAATAAAATACATACAACATAAAAAGTGTTCACTACACAAATATATATTTTCATGTGTAATATAGATGTTGCACCTGTTGCCAAACATGGTAAACTATAATCCGGCTGATATGAAAATCATATACCCATATTTATAAAAATGCACTAGGGCAACATTTGAACCCAATGAAGTGACTCAGAATATTATTTTGACCTTATCTTTTTTAATAAAAGAGGTTAGCTGCCTACCTCAGAATCTATACATTCTATATAGTATAATTTGTTGAATTCTCCCTTTATTTTAATGTAAAGAAGGGATATTACCAAAGCGAATCATCTGCCTTTATCGACGAGCAAGTCGAATCCGCTTTTCACTTCGAAATTCATGAACTCACCCTAAATAACCCTTTTGGTAGCATAATTAAATAAATACCATTAACCCTCCATTTGAAATAAAATCAAAAATGTGAAGAGAAATCCCTCATTAAGAGAAGACGGACGAGTATTTAATTGAATACTCGTGGGCAAGGTATATTAATTTAAAAAATAGTGAATAAGTGTAAGACTTTACAACAATTTGTAAAATATAGCCAACTTTATATGCAATCATTTCTCATAAATATTTTTATTGTTATTATTATTTGAAAACACTTGCTAAGTTCGCAAGTTAAGTACGTATTATGATGGTATCTATTTAAACTCTGTTATTATTATTTTTTTTTTTTTTTTCATTAAATATGGTATATGATTCAAAATTAAATAAAAAAACGAGTTTTCAACCGGATAATGATCAATTTTACCGTACAAACTATGGAATAAAATAATAGAGATATAACGAAATCTTACCAATTTATTTATTCTGAAACAAGAAACGATCCCTATGAAGTGCTCGCAGCAGGGAGGGTTTGACAAGCAAAACTGTTACACAACTGTTATTTATTTAAATTGATACATTTAGATATTGTATCTTATGTCGGTCGTTGTGCAATCTCCGTTGCACTGCCATCTTTTATGTTTTTAATATTTTATTTATTATCATTTATCGAAGCACAAATTTTGCAGTAAAAGAAACAAGGATGATAAAAGATAACAATTTATGCATGCAAAGGAGTGAACAAACGTAGTAGATTAATTGATTTTATATTTGTTATTTTTTTAAATTTATAATTAAATAACACCTTTGTACAGTTATTTTTAAAACTTGGCTCTATAATTTACATTTTTTATTATTTATTGTATTAGCAACAAATAAAAACTTTGTAAATAACCAGTTTTCCTATCAGTTTGAGTGTAAAATCTACCACAAAAATGTACATCAATCATTCTCTTTATTTTAGTTTTGATGTGGTTGAGTAAATAATTGGTAAACCATGAACACATAAAATATTAAGGATTACAATGTAATGTGAGGATAAGTGTATTTTTATTCTACTTGTTATTATGATATGCATGTTTGAAAACCTTGAGTGTTCACCTGAAGGCTAATGTTCTTATGATATTATAATTGTTGTATGTTTTAGTTCTTAGAACAGAATATGAAAAACAGAAATCTTTCAACATCTTTATTATTTTCTTTGTAAGTGTTCCTTGGGATGAATTCATTGGTCGTATTAGCATATAAATTGCACTTGCAAATTTGATGTCATTGGCACTTATTATTAGTACGACAAAACAAGTGGAAGACTTTCACAAAAACCAGGTCAACAGCCTCAACTTTTATTACCTATATTCATTTATATATATATATATATCTTGTAAAGCATGGAAAAGAGTATAATATAAAGAGATTAGTTTTTCATAATTATTATATAGACTTATTAATATCCAGTAACCGTATGATTTATTTATAATTGTGTCTTGTTAAAGTGTGGAAGAATATAAGATACACTTTAAAGTTTTTTGTTTTTTTTTCATAAAGTATACCACAAACAAGTTATAACTATGTAGTTATAAGTTGGTTTTATTTTAAAATATAGTCAAAGCACAAAACGAGGTTTTGTAAAACGTATTAAGAAATAAAAAAATAATGATGTAACTGGACATGTTTATTTATTTATTTTAGTTTAGAAAAAAAGTTAAACTATTAGGAACGGTTTTTTCAATTTTGTTTAATTGTAAATAACATTGTTCGCAAAGGCACAGATCGTATTATTATTAATCATCACGAATGCAAACAATGAGTGGCAAGGCTAAACTTGTTTGACTTTGTTATAAAAATGTATTTTACTTGTTATAAGAAATTGTAACAATACATTTAAGACATTTAAATAATGTTTAAATATAATTTTCAGAGATTTGTGTAAAATCGTTTTAAATACTGACATACAATCTTTATTAACATAGAATGTTGTTTTATCAATATTGTCAGTTTATTTCAAGTAGTATCATCGCCTCCTGCGTATTTTTCGTTAAGAGGGTTTGGTTCATAACAAACAAATAGATCCCTCCCTCCCTTTACATGAATATTATACAATACTAAATCCTTTCCTCTTTAGCAATACAATGTTACTGTTACATTGCGATATACTCATCTATTATCATAGATTAAACTGAATAAACTTAAGTACGGGCTGTGTGGACAAGACTTCTCTTCTGTGTGCAATATATATTACTTCTGAACAATAGAGAGGCTCTTCAGTTAATCTGCTTTAGGACCCACGTATAGCGGAAGCCCTGAGCATTTCTGGCTTTCGTGATAATAATAGAGCACAGCTCAGTCGCAATGTTTGTATTACCATCTCGTGAATAAGCATTCGAGACCTCGGACGATAATGACTCATTTCAGTATTGTTTTATTTTTGTGTCAATCTACGCCAGTGGCATTTTTTAACGTTTTGATACGGAACGTTCCAAACCCTGGTCTTGTTACTATCTAAGGTTGACCTGTTCCTAGAAAGCATCATTAATATCCCAATGACAAATGATAAGCGGGGTCCAGTTTAGAAATTGCTTTTGTTAGTTTCGTGATTAATTTTCAGACAATAGATATTTGAATTTCATAATCATATAAGAACTGTAAACGACGTCAGACATTAAAGTGTATCACTTAAAATATTGAAACTATAGATTTTATTAAAAGAATACATACAACTTGAAACTGTTGATTTGTTGTAAAATTGAATATTTCACCGTTCATTCCAAACAAGATTTAGTTGCGTGGGTGTCTTATATTGTGATTTATTTTAGTGATATAATTCCAAACTCAATCAGTCAATCATCGATCTCTTTTATTTTCATTAAAAACAATCAAACGAAGAAAGAAAGAAAAACATAACATTAATTACAAACACTAAACTAATAAACAAAACTCAAACATTAAACTAATATACTATTTTCGGATGGAAGTGATTTCAATAACAAAACTACCCATCAAGTTAAAATTTTAAATTAGACACCAACCATACATACCCCACCCATGAATATTTACGAAATATGCAAAACATCAAGTTAAAATAATCACAAAATTCTGAACAAAAAAATCATATCTGATCAACTAATGCCGCTATAGTATTGAGAGTGAAGACAGGCTCCTGGTTAGAAAGGCATTATATTTTACAACAACCATTCCATCAAGAATTAAAGTTTTCGCTTTTTTCTCCTTTTATTTCAGATTTCGTTGTACAATTTATATGATACTTTAACACCCGTGCATTGAAATTGAGTACTCAAACATAAAGCGTTTTAAACGTTTGTCACTCTCTTCTAAAGTAAAGTAAGATTTTACTTGAACAGATCTTATAAGTATTCATATAGTTTAACAGTAACGTTAGCACTTTGGATTGTTTGAATAATTCTGGATTTACATTTAAGTTTATAGTTATTTATTTTGTACCTAACTCTTTTAGCGAATTTCCCCTATAGGGAAGAAGCTATTACAGTAGGTCTCATGGTAAGACTTAAGCCCGAGACCATGTTAACTTTTCATTTTGAGGTCCTTAGATGCTAAAAACACAATCCGTTAAAATTTTTACATATGTATATATATTAGAGAATCAAATTCACAGTAAAGGGCTACTATAATATAAGTATAAAAACATGAAAATAACTATGAGTACCCTGTTGAATAAATTTTTTTATTATACTTGCACTAACATATTTCGACTTAAAGTCATGATCACAGTGCTAATTCATAATGGGCTTACCTAACTCATGGTGTTACCAACAAAAACGTAAATATAAGCTTATGATAATAGACAGCTGTTTTACTTTTCCCTATTGGTGCAAGCGTTTTGAGTCTGTTCTTATATTTATAATTGTATTAAAAATTGGGTTGTTTGATTCAATACCATGCAAATTCAATCAAACAACCCAATTTTTAATAAAATTATAAATATAAGAACAGACTCAAAACGCTTGCACCAATAAGGAGAAGTAATACAGCTGTCTATTATCATAAGCTTATATTTACGTTTTTGTTGATAACACCAAGAGTTAGGTTAGCCCATTATGAATTAGCACTGTGATCATGACTTTAAGTCGAAACATGTTAGTGCAAGTATAATTAAAAAATGTATTCAACAGTGTACTAATGGTTATTTTCATGTTTTTATACTTATGTATATAAATATGTGTGTGTGTGTGTGTGTGTGTGTGTGTGTGTGTGTGTGTGTGTGTGTGTGTGTGTGTGTGTGTGTGTGTGTGTGTGTGTGTGTGTGTGTGTGTGTCTGTGTGTGTGTGTGTGTGTGTCCGTAAGCACGATAACTCTCGTAAAAAAGGTCCGTTCTTAATGAAATTTGGTACGAATGTGTAAAGTACCATTTATTTGAACGAGTTCGAAAACAAGATGAATCGCACCATCCGAAGGAGGGATTTGGGGGCTGTTGGAATGTGGTTTAGGAATGTGTTTTTGGGGGGTTTTCACATGTAATTTTTATTTAAATCAAATTTTAATTTATACCGTTGAATTCAGCTTAAAAATTGGTTTTTTGATTATTGCTCTACGTCAATTGGTTACCGAGCTATTGAAAGTGCTAAATACAGTACGTTGTCTAAAGTTATTCTTCTGGAGAAAAAGACAAATTGTATATCTCGCTTATTTATGAACATAAACTGACGAAATTTGGTATATGGCTTCATCTGGTTGTGGTTTATTGTTGTTTGCCCAAAAAAACAAATTTTCGCCTATGGTTCCTGTAGCAGCAAACCTAGGTACAGTACTTGGTCCCCATGTTATTCTTATGGAATATACTTAAAATGTTATACATCGCTTATTTATGAATTTATATGGATGAAACTTGGCATGTGAGTTCACTAAGATGAGTTCTATTGATATTTGCATAAAAACCCATTATTTTTTTGCCTTGTTGCAGCAAACCTGCGTACTCATCCTCAATGTTATTCTTATGAAGAATAATTCATATTTTAAATATCGCTTGTTTGTGAATGTATTTATTATGAATCCTGTTAAGTGTTTTAATGTTTTACGTTATAAATTCACTGGAAATTCGCTGAGTATGCAGGTTTGCTGCGATGGGGGTATTTACATATACACCAGGTTATACAACAAGTTCATACTAATATTTCCAAGAGATTGGTGTTCCAAAAATGGTGTTTCAAAGGGTTCTCATCCCCATACGGATGAAAACAGTCTGGATATCCGAACCCGCGACCCCTTGCACCGAGTCTAAGACACAACCGTTAGGCTGAACAATAATAGTACAAACAATATTACTTTGTAAACTTATATAGACAAGGACAGTATAAATAAACTTACAAGTAGCACAGACGTATACACACACACACACACACACACACACACACACACACACACACACACACACACACACACACACACACACACACACACACTAAGAATCATTTTACATTTTACACACTATGTCTTAGAAAAATATTTATTAACTGAAATATTTTTTGGTAAAATATTTCTTTACAGATAACTAGCTAAAGTCTAATAATATCACAGTATTCTTGGACGGAACAAGAAAGAGGCAAGGCAGCCGTATAAAATATACTTGATGGCGCAAAGTATTTCATTATTACTACTGCTTCTGCGTTCCTTCCGTTATAGTGTAGAGTTTGAAATAGAATGCGTTGTTACAATTCATATATTAAATTGAAGAGATTAATAACGGCTACATACGGAAGATAAGCATGCTCTAAATAGTTTTGGATTAGAAAGGTGGTCATTTTATTCTTCGTTAATATATCAAGGTTTATTAAGCTGAAAATCTATAAAAATAAATGGTTCTGCTTGTACCGTGATTTCTCCAACCTCACCAGATGCGTCCATGTGTCGACTCCAAGTCTTCCCCACACTTAGAGATGGAGGAACTTACTGTCTAGGCCGAGGAACTTGATCTCTAGTGTAGCCTCGATACATATTCTGCTAGTGATATACATTTTCAGTCTGATCATGTACTTTTTTGTTACAGGTAAATATCGAAAATGTTTTCAAACGCTCTTCATTGTCGAACATCTGCGGTAAGTTTATTTTGCATCACAACACTTCGCAAAAACATTTTCTAAAGTTCTGAGATTGAGCAATAATATTATTCTTTTGATAGATTTTACTGAAAGATAACTTTGTTAAGTAGGAAAAGAAAAGTAAGCAACCCTTTATTCCGAGCGAATATAAGGTAAGGGGCGTGTTGCGTGGTAAATTTAAATTCCAGGGAAGATCTCCAACTTCGCATATTTTACGTTTGAACCCACCAAACGCGGCATTGCGCCTTAGCACAGCCCCCGCTTTAAAATTCCTAACAAGAGATTTATCGACCACCCACATCACGGCGAAAACGAAATATAATTTTGAATATTTACTTATAAAGTTTGACAGCAATGAATATATGTAAGGATCAATTATACAATTTATTCTATGAAAAACTCTAGTTTGCAAGTAGTTAGTTTTTGATATAGTTAATTAGTCTAAGAGGCAGTTATTTTAGAATCAGACATTAAATATGTTAGTTTAAAGAATACTTCTTCCATTCTAATTTTATTTCCTACCTTTTAGCATTTGCATCCACCTTTGCCATATTTGTTTGTTTCTTTAACTGAAATAAAAAACAAAAAAGTATGAACCAAGATGGTTTGTGGTTACTTCGCTTTAAAATATTTCCATTAATTAAACACTAGTTACCTATATTATATATATTATGTTATTAATTATGTACATTAATAACGTACGAGTATATTATTTATAAAACTGTAAAAGCACATAGTTTTAAAACATGAAGAACTTTCAAAAAAGAAAATCCATCGCCGTCTAATTTTGTTATTTTGTTTTAACCCCTGTGTGCACGTTCTGGGATTTGAACGCATGTTCGTCGTAAGTTTAAAAGATGCCTTAAAAGGATCACCTCAGCAACCGTTGCAATTGGAGATATCTAAGTAAATGAATCCACAAAATGTATAAGTAGGAGTTATTTAAATATGGAAGTATGTATTGCCAAATTTAAGCGGCTAAAGGGACCGATTTCACGGATAAGGTGCAAAATAATACAATAAATAGAGCAGACTAGCCACGAATTATGTCAGAAAAGGACCTTGCACGACATGGAAAACTTTAACCATAGATAAGTATTATTATTATATTACTCGTAGCCAGGTCATAGTTTGTTAAATAGAAAATAATACACGAAATAATAGTCTCACATTATCTACGAGCAATACACGAGCATAACTTAAAAAACATATTGAGAAATATATACAACCACAACCAGTAAAAACCCATTGATATGTCGGCAGTACTTATAGAATTCATTTGATTTTTTTTCTAAGCCGAAAAAACATTTATTCCAATAATAGGTATTGTTGGAATGCATGTTATTTTCGCTAACAATGTTGTAAATTAATTATATTGCTCATATTCATGTAAAATCTACCTACAAAAATAAAGAAAACAATTCTTAAGGTCAGCCATAGTTTGCAGCTAGAAAAAAAAGAATAAAACTATTACTTGCATGTTTAATTTATATACGTTACCTACCAAGTGTTGAACAGTTATTGACTCGTTCTCAAATATGTTTCAGAGTTAAAAAATAAATAATCGGTTTGTTCATAAAATCATATTTACCGAACATAAACCAGCGGACCCTGTTTCAAAATATGTCAATTTTAGGTTTTTTATAGCACGTGATCTATATGTAAAACTATTTTTGAATCGAACCAACTAAAGTTCTTATATTAATCTGCCATATTAATCCAAGAATATGAGATATATTGCTCAGCTAGAGTGCCTTTCAAACGTTTAAAAATTTGAGTTTTAAATAAAACCAGTATTGTATTCTAATTTTACTTATTGTCCTAACGGAATCCTTCTCCAAGCTCTGAGTTAAATACTGGTGCACCACATACACCAGTAAATCTATATAGGTGATAAGATATAGGTGAACGCGTGTAATCAAATACAATTTTATAAACTATCAATAAAGTATGCCACTGTTATATCTGAATTTAAATAGAATAGAATCGTGAGCAGTTCGATCAGTTTTGTTCTTGTGTTGTTTTGTGCAATAATTGCCAACAGTTATGTAGGAATTAACCGATTCAGGCAATGAATTTCATATAAAAAATTGTGAGGCTGTAGTGCGCGATATGCCAGATAGTTGAATAAAATAATTGTTTTTAATTGTTTTATAATTATGTTATACATCCTAATAACAAAAGGTTTAATTTGATTGAAATCTCAGAGGAAATCTCAGACAATCTTTGTCACGTCAGTATCAAGACAGAGAGGAGAGTTATTTTGAGGTGTTTCGAGTTCTCCTCCCTTGGTTCTTATATCGTTGAAGTATACAATCAGCAGTTAGGGAAACTACAGATTCGTGAGATACGCCATAACTTCACATATATCTTTGATATATCCTTGGTATACCGTGCGCTTTAGAACGATTATGTTAAATTTATTAATGGATAAATCAACGGACAGTAACTACAAATATTGCAAGTACGTTTTTTTTTAAGACCGTTAAAAAGAGTTGTTCGCACTTTCCCACCGCAAAATATAATAATACAGAAATAAATTCAAAATAATATAACAAATTATTACTGTGTTATTGTGCAATTAGTCTACCTACAAAAGATTTACTACACACCCTGTTTGTTTTCTTAGCTTCTTACAATTCATTTTTACAATTTTAAAGTATTGATTTATAATTTAGAGTTTTACATATTCAAAGCCAAACAGACATTTTTTTATGTTCAAAAACAATATATATATACCTTTTATCAACAGACAAGGCGAAAATTATATTTAAAATAATCTAAATATGACACGAATTGAGACTCTACATCTTGTTTTATCACCTTAATAATAATTAACCACTTACATAAATAGTATTACTTTATTACATGTTGCGATTGCAAGTTTCCTTTCATAAAAAATAGTTGGTAAAAATAGTTTGGTAAATTAACTTGATAATAGTGCAATGTAATATTTTTACCTTAATGTATAAATCGTCTTTTTGAGAACATAGGTTGATATTAATTTGAAAACTAAATTTAAAAACGACGTATATACCCATCGTCACTCTTAGCTCTGATAACTGATACCGCTTTGATCACGTAAAGGGAATGCACCAAGTTTAAAATGGGAACTACTGAACACAACTTTAAGACGGTTCTTGGAATTCTAGATATGGAGAGCCTTTCAAAACTATCACAAGTCTAGTAAATGGAGTAGAGGGCTTCTTAAACTTTATGGAACTTTTATGACCGCACACACAACAAACTTTCAAGGGAGGATTTGACGATATTTACTCCTTATATGCACTCTAGAAAACCATACCATTTTTGTGGAATTTACATAAAGCCAACAATTCAGACAATTAAAAATCAACGTACACCATTGGATTTATTTTTATGTTCTTACCAAATGCAAATCAATAAGATAAATATATATTTCCCTTAGTTGTATATTCACTTTATTACGAAGTCAAAGCAAGTTCTTTTCCGTGTGAATAATATTTCAAGGTAATCTAGATTCTTACAATCTAGAAACAGACAAACTTTCTAGAAAGTGTTCTTACAAACTTTCTTGGATCAAAAAAGCATAAAGTTTACTTTAGTGAAAGAAGCACCCCACCGGGTAAATAACACTAGCCTCATTTGCACATAAATTGCGCCGGTGCATAGTTTACGTTACATTTAAATCTGGTATATCTAATATTAGTTTTCATTATTAGATACGACAACATTATTTTTTTAATATCCAACACATTTTTTTTTTAGTTATTATTTATAAACTCAAACGATAAGATTAAAAATGTAGCTTCTAAATTCGTTATGGTAACTGCAAGTGTGTTAGTGATTGAAGGTAATTTATCTTTCATTCTCAAATTGGGTCAATAATATAAATTTCATTAATTTGTAAATATCATAGTTTAACCTACTATAGAATAAACTTATTCGATTTATGTACAGTGTGGTCAAATGTTAAGAGATTCAATGTTATTAGACATTGAATTTTTACTTTCTCCCCCTATACATAGTATATGGAGAAAGTATTGTTTTCGTAAAAATTTTCAAATTTGAGTTGTTAGTGGAAATATTCGTTTTGGTGCTCCCTGAACCCAAAAAAGTGGTTTTTACGTGGTGTGTGTGTGTGTGTGTGTGTGTGTGTGTGTGTGTGTGTGTGTGTGTGTGTGTGTGTGTGTGTGTGTGTGTGTGTGTGTGGATGTGTATAGAGCTAGAGCCCTAACCTATGGGCTGATTTTTATGAAATTTTGTATGTAGGTACTAATCCACGATATCTCCAGGCATTTTTTCATTTTTTTGAATTTTTGATTTTTAAGGGTAATTATCCCCCAAAAAACATGAAAAATCCAAAATTCTCAAAAACGGCTCTAACGATTTTGATTAAACCTTCGTGGTTTGTAGAACTTTAGGTTTCCAACAAAATGACATCACCCGCATTTCCGGAAAAATTCGGGTTCAGAAATTACAGGACTTAAAACATCCAAAATTCAGTTTTTTGGATTTTTCATAAAAAATCATAAATGTTAAAAAAGATTACTATTCACCATTAAAAAGAGCTCAATAAACTAAATAAATTAGTATTTTAAATTACTATTCTACGATTGCTAGTTGCGGAGAAAATTAAAATTTTCATTTAGCGGTAAACACAGTACGTTGTCCAATGTTATTCTTATGGGGAATACAAAAATAACTATTTCTCTCTTATTTACTGATCAATTTCATTAAAATTTGATATGCAGGTCAAGTTAGCATTAACCAACAGATGATGTTCGAAATGTGTTGCTATTTAACCCTGGGGGGGCAAGGGGGCATTTCCCCTCTCAAAACCACTGTGTGTAGCAACGGACTCTATAGTGCCTCCCAAAAAGGGATTTGGGTGGATATTTCTGAAAACAACTATTTTAGACAATTTTCTGTACATTTATCTTTACTTCATATTCTATATTTAGTAAATAACAAATATCTTTGTCATTAAAGTTTGGCTAAAAGGGAGAAAGTATGTGTCAGAGTAGTGTGGGTTTGTAGGTTTTGCGCCGGAAGTGACGTCACATCCGGTGAGTGACCGGATGCGCTGAGTTATGAAAGACGTCATCTGAGGCTGAGCCAGTGACGTAGGCGGTTTTGTGACGAAATGAGTAAAAGTTCAAAGTTCAAGGTCACGGTGAAGTTTTTTTAAAAAAATCTACCTCGCACTCGTAAAACGATTGTGATTCGATAGTTGTCATTCGATAAAATATCGAATGAAAACAATCGAATGAAGCAATCGAATGATACGAGTGCGAGGTAGAACAATTACAAATATTACTTTATTTTATTTACAATAATTCATATTACAAATATTACTTTATTTACAATAATTCGTGTTTACAATAGTTCCCCGTTGTTCGTTGTCATCGATGTTGTTGATCCGGACGAGTTGCGGCCATCACTTTGCTTTCTGATGAAAGACGGTAGATACTTCGACACCTATCTGTTCTGTTAGGTGTTTGCATTTCATTGCTGTCAGGTGGAAATAATAACTGACGGCAATGAAATAGAAACATCTATCAGATCTTGAGTGAAATGATATTGTTATTTTGTGAAGAGCGTCTCGGAGAGCTCGATGTTCACCGGTCGAGAGCCGGAGGTGTACTGACTATTCGCTAGCTAGCGTTTTGGTATCAAACAAAATGGTGGGGGTAAATGTGTAGTAGAACGAAGCAGATGGTGGTCGGCAGATGGGTGGCGGCAGGTGGCAGGCGGCAGGTGGCAAGTGTGCGGCAGATGGTAGTCCCCCACTACACCAGTCCCCCCACTACACCAGTCTCCCCACCAAGTTTTACATCGCACAATAACTCGTTTACATGTGTTAGTTAGGGTTTAGCTCTTAGACTGACAAGACCTTACCTCCGTAACTAAAAACTTCAATAATGTTTGCGCTTCAACGCTGTATAAGTATAACAGCTACTATGATCTAAACCGGTGCATGTATTCATATGGTTCTTTTTGCGTAGCAAACAACTGGTTAAAAGTGTTTCAACCTCGATTATTCTTCGACGAAACCTCTCATTGTCCACTAAAAGTGTAGACCTTCTGTCTTCATTGTCAGGGAAGTAGAAAGTAGTGTCAAGGGGACTACTGAAGGTCACCTTCCTCATGTTCCTGTAAAACTGCGACATTTTTTCAGTCCCTCTAGGTAGATGTTCATCCGTCAAGAGCTGGAAGAATAATGATGTAGCGTTATCGTGTATGATAGACACCTAACCCCCACCACAACGTTAGCTTGTCCTTCAAACCATCGTTTTTACGCTACGGATGCTATACTGTTGGTTAGATTTACATTTAGATTGCACCTTCTGGTTTGGCTTGTCAAGCCGCTTAATTGAAGTACCCACATGTTATACTTTGAACCAAAACAAAGAAGTTATTTAGGTTTGTCCTTGAAAATAGTTGTTTTTTCGCTGTTGCTGCTATACCCTTTGTCGGATCTAAATTCTGTTTGCACCAACTTGTTCGTCTGATCAGTCCGCGTACTTTGAGTACCCACATGACATACTTTGCACAAACTTTATAACCCCCCCCCTTTTTGGGTCATGTTCAAGGTCATGGTCAAGGTCAAGGACCTTGGGACTTAGAAAATTTTACAAAGTGGGCTGCACACAAACATAAGACTAACAGTCTCCTGCCTATGTACAGGCCAAGTCCCTAACTTGAAATGCTTAGGGTGGTCCTGAAAAGGACCGTTTTTGGTGCCATGAAGAGGAGTCCTGAAGGAGTTGCGGTTAGTCGAGGTGGAGGAAATGGACAAGGGATGTGACAATTTATTTAATTAGCCAATGCGCCTTGCCCTCTTGTCTGACGAAAAACAGTTCCTTTTCGGATGGGATTCTAGGCGGTTGCGGCAGGGAATGAGGCAGTTGGACCTTGAAGTGAAAATCTTCATGTTGCAAAATATAGCTGTTTCCGCTGAGCCTTGCCACAAACTTATATTCTATATTTGTTTTTAGCTTTCTAAATTTAAGTGATGTGAAGTTTAGAGGAGTGACTAATTCTTCTTCCTTCAACACCCTCGTCCGCTCCATCACCTCATCCACGGTGAGAGGTGGAGTTGAAGGCCGAGGCTGACTTGTAGTCGAAGTCGAAGGTCGATGCTCAGATGACGGATGTTGGTTGAAGTAGAGCGGATGGTTCTTAAAATTTCTTCTTATTGTGGCCTTGAAAGAAGTTGGTCTCTTAAAACCACTTCTTCTCTCAACCGTCTCCTTCAGGGACTCCTTCAGACGTCGCAGTTTCTCGAGGCTCACAGGGGAAGTCATCGTAGAGCTGCTGATCGGCACGTAGTTCCAGTTCGAGAGACAAAGCTGGAATGAGGTTGCAGACGGCGGAGCAAAGCGGCTCGCCAAGTGTAACCTTGACATTTCCATATACGGGTAGAAAGCTAAGAACCGGTCTACATCCGGTTCCCCTTCCCTTCATGACGACACATCCCCCCCCCCATTTGGGTCATGTTCAAGGTCACTCCCCCCCCCGATTTGGGTCATGTTCAAGGTCACTCCCCCCCCCTGACGTCACGGGGCGGAGTCACCTCCCACCACTGACCACCGCCTTTATAAGCGGGAGCAGTCCGCAGTCTCTTTGCAGTAGGCTGCCACCCGTTCGTGATCTACGTCCGTCCGGGTTGCATTCTGCTGCAGCGTAGGTCTTTTAAGTGTGCGTTGGGCCCGACGCGCAATTAAGAGATCCGCGCCTTTGCATGTGCATGGTAGTTTGTTAAGCATGGTAGTTTGTTTGTTAGATTATCGCTTGTAGATTGCTGCTAATTAATGTAGTTAGTTTAATGAATGTTGGTGTTGGTTTCAAGTGTTTTATTTAATAATGAAATATGTACCTTCCTTACACATCCTTATCCCTGGGTAAAGTCTTTATATCCGTGGGGTTTGTTATCAAAGTAATTTAAATGTCGGTCTTTGTAAACTACCTTGGTCAAAACACTGGTTCGCAGTAGCCTGACGCCCGTTCGCTGATCTACGTCCGACTGGGTTTCAGTGTTGCTGTTGTGACCTTTGTTAAACTGACCGCAGTATCCTGACGCCCGTTCGCTGATCTACGTCCGACTGGGTTTCAGTGATACTGATTGTTCTTTGTAAAATTAACTTTAACTCTAACTGACCAGTTTGTTTCAAAGTAATGTAATTTGTTTCTCATCCTTTTCCTAACCCCCTGACAATAAGGTTCGGCCCTGAAAACCGGACTTGTCAATACGGCCATGTAAACCGGTTGACATTACCTTTCTTAGCCTGAGAAACTGTTGCGATTTTTCTTTTTTAGGGTTTTTTCTTTATTTTTCGTTATTAAAATCATTGGTTGTAATTACCTGTCCCTAATACAGAGCGGGGAATAGAGCACCAATTTGTGCTCTATTCCCCGCTTTGGCAACAAGTTCAGATGACCTTGACCCACTGACAGGACTTATAAACTTTTGTCTGGTCACATATAGAAAGATTAATATTTTAAACCATAGCCTATCTCCATCCCCCCCCCCTTTCCACTTATATTGGGTATAAAAGAGGCTTCCCATCACTGGTAAGATCATTCTGCTGCTTGTGCTTGCTCACACTCAGAACTATGGAGTCACACCCGTTATCACTGCCGACTTCTGCATCACCCTCGACTTCTGCATCACCCTCGACTTCTGCATCACCCTCGACTTCTGCATCACCCTCGACTTCGGCTGCTGGTTCAATTCTTCGTCAGGCTCTTTTAATGGCCCTGATCATCCCTGAAAAGTCAACTTCACCACCCATCATGGATCGTTCAACATCTCGCTCACGTCCAACTTCTCCTTCACCATCATCCTCGAGATCAAGGCCTTCGTCGAGCTCCTCCTCCTCATCATCTACCTCGAGATCAAGGACTTCTTCGAGCTCCTCCTTATCATCCACCTCAAGATCAAGCTCCACCTCAAGCTCTAAAATATTTACAAGACCCCCAATGGAAATTCCACCTTCCACTAGTTCAACCAGACCTTCAGTAATTTGCACAAATATTCAATCTCCTTCAGAGAAATTTAATCAATTAAAGTCATTGCATAGGAGGTGCATACGTCCTGCACAACTATGTAATTATGTCTTCAAAAAAGGTGCAAAGAAAGGCGAACGCTGTGCAAAACAGTGTACTTTAAATGAAGAACTGTGCAATCTTCATTTAAAAAATACCGCTTCTCCTTCTTCACCACATCCGACAGTGAAACCAGCTAAGACTCGGATTAATAGGCTAGCTAAAAACAAACAATACGTCTTTGTAAAAATAATGGGATTCCTGAAGGTCATGTTAAAATGTGGAGACCGCCTTTACATTTTAAGATTACCTAAAGGCATGCGTCATCCCAAAAACCCTACGAAAAAGCACTATCTAATCCGAGGCGATTCAGGAACCACTGTGTGGAGAAAATTGTAAAAAAAAAAAAACATTCTTTCCAAATTAAATAAAGTTTTTTCCAAATTAAAAAAAAAAAGTGTGGACAACCTATTTACAATTTGTAGCATATGCTGCAAAGTGTAAATAGGTTGTCCAAACTTTTTTTTACAATGTTACAACGACCTTGACCTAGATAACGGACTTATATATTTTACACTAAGTCAAAGATAAAACTTAAAAGGAAAAAAAGGAGAAATATTATACTGGAGGGGGAAATGTTTTATATACTGCAACAGCGTGGTAAAAATCATCATATCGCTATGGAAGCTGTAGGTGTAAACACTTGGCTTGTTCCTTCTGAGCTTGCTTTGTCAGAAGCATTTCTCACTATCCTTGCTTTTGAGTATCGAGGGATTAACTTAAAAGTAGAGATGGAGCTTAGGCCGTTACACAGAAATGATGTGTATTGTGTTTTGATGATATGGCAATCACCTTCCAACATGGAAATTTTCCATTTTATCAAAACATTGTACAATGAATTTTGTGTAAAACGGATAACTATGACCCTTGTTTGATCTTAGAGCTATCTTGCGTTTCTTAAAAAGTAAAATAGCAAAGGTAAATCCTTTGCTATTTTACAAAACAGTTTACTTGACCTTGACCCAGTTAACGAACTTGGAATATATCAATGTGCACTTTATAACGTCGCAACAATAGTGTAACCCCCCCCCCACCTCCCACCACGGATCGTCGGCTATAAAAGCGGGGGCTGACCGCAGAGGTCTCACAGTCTCAGGCTGACAGCCTAGCTAGCTGTTCGCCTTAGCTGTCTGTAATAGCATCTTTAGTATATAGGTGGTACCCCTGTATACTAAAGATTCTACCTTAGCATATTAGTATGTTATGCATGTTAGTTTGTTTGTTAGATTATAGCTTGTAGTTTGCTGCTAGTAAATGTAGTTAGTGTTGGTGTTTGTAATTATTTGTGGTGTTGGTCTTTGAAGTGTTTTATTTACTAATGAAATATGTACTTTTCTTTCACGCTTTAAAACTGATCTTGGTCAAAACTTTGGTTCGCAGTTGCCTGGCGCCCGTTACTGACCAACGTCCGACTGGGTTTCAGGATGTTGTTGACCTTTGTAAAACCGACCTTGGTTGGTATGTCCTTTTCTTACACGCTATAACTAACCTTGGTCAAAACTTTGGTTCACAGTTGCCTGGCGCCCGTTACTGACCAACGTCCGACTGGGTTTCAGGATGCTGTTGACCTTTGTAAAACCGACCTTGGTTGGTCTTTGTAAAATTAACTTTAACTGATCAGTATGTTTCTCATCCTTTTCCTAACCCCTTACAAAAAGGTATGGCACGAAAACCGACCTTTGTCAATACGGCCATGCAAACCGGTTGACATTACCCATCTTACCCTCGAGAAACTTTTGCAAATACTCCCTGCAAACTATCTGTAACTTCCTTTTGTTTGGATAAATTAATAAAAGGTTCTGTTATCAGGTTTATTGCCTATAACTGTGACCTTTCTTCAAAATTCACTTCCCTAATACAGAGCGGGGAATAGAGCAGTTTGTGGTCCAAGTGGGAATCACTTACTGCTCTATTCCCCGTTTTGGCAACATGTTCAGATGACCTTGACCCACTTCGGGACTTAGAAAATTTTTGTTTGGTAAGATAGTGGAAGATGTATTTATTTCCTACAACAAGGATTGGGTGTTCGTAAAACTGAAGAGATAAAAATAGATGTGGAACCAATCCCTTTGAAGAGAGAAATTTACCGACTATTACAAGAGGGGTTTGCCTTGTGTCTTTATTACACTACACGTTAGGATGAACCAGCTATATTCATTGTAAAAGGGTGGGGGTAAACAGATATAAGGCAGTCGGCTTCGGAGTATAGTTATTATTCAGCTATGGATAGCCCAGGAGGGTCGTCTAGCTTGGATGTTAAAGGCAAGGAGGAGAATGATAAAGAAAAAAGAAGGCGTGCTAGAGAGAGAAGAAGGATTGCAGTATTGAATGAAGCCTATAATTTATTAAGAACAAAATTACCTTTTCTTGAACCAAAAGCTTCAAAACTTTCTATTATAACACAAGCCATAAAATATATTGAAATGTTGGAAATGTTATCACAAAATGCATCATTTCAACTGCCTGAAGAATTGCTAACAATAGAAATTGAAAAACTTTCTTCAACTAACTAACTAAGAGTCTTTGGAAATACTGAACAGCGGAAGACAGAACGGGGAATAGATCAGTTTGTGGTCAAAGTGAGAATCACTTACTGCTCTATTCCCCGTTCTGGTAATATTTTAAGGTGACCTTGACCCACTTACAGAACTTTATACTTTGTTAGTATTAAATTGTTCATATATTGATGCGATAATACCCCTTCCCTATAACAACTTACCCCCACCACTTAAATCGGGGGTATAAAAAGAGGTTTTTCATCAGTGCTTATCTCATTCTGCTACTTGTGTTATCACTAGAATATATAGCAGCTATGTCACCAAAGGATAATATATTTCCTTCTGCAAAATCAATCGTGGGAAATATAAAACATATTATGATTGAAAGTGAGGATGAAAATGAAGACGAATTGGGAGATGTTGAATTATTAATTGATATGGATGCAATGGAAGATCTTGAATTATTAAGTGATATGGACAGTGATGATCTTGAAGCAGGATATATGGAACAAATTGAATTGTTAAGTGACGTGGAATCTGAAACCTATAGAATCTATCAGCATCTTCTCTGTTCTGAAGAAATACATGATGAAACTCCAACCACTAGTAGTAGTAGTTTGGATGGGTTATTTTTAGATAGTGCACGAGGGGTATATCATATTCGTCGACGACTATTTCTTTCCGATGTTTCTGATACAACTGATTCCGACTCATCAAATGAGTCTGATTAAGTGTTTTTTTTTTCTTGTCAACTGTCAAACTTTAAATACAGAGCGGGGAATAGACCAGTTTGTAGTCAAAGTGAGAACTACTTACTGCTTTATTCCCCGTTTTGGTAATATCGTTGTATAACCTTGACACATTTACAAGACAGAAAATATTTACCAAGTTTAAAATATATTAAATTTTCCTGTAGGAGAAAATTGACCTTGTTAAATACATAGCGGGTAATAGATCAGTTTATGGTTTAAAATGAAATCATTTACTGCTCTATTCCCCGTTTTGGCAAATATGTTCAATGACCTTGACCTAAATACAGAACTTTGTAGCCTCCAGCTACAATAGTAAATATAAAATATAAAAAAATAGTAAACTTAACGTAATACGTACCCCCCACCACTTTTGCTAGGGTATAAATAGAGGGGCATTTGCAGTGTTGTTCATTATTGCCTTGACCCTTGTGGAGATCGCACCTATATTATGCATCGCTGCAATATTTGCAAGTCTTCATTTAAGGATGAATTTCTTTTAATGATTCATAAAGAACTAAAACATAACAACAACCAAGATGAAGAATATGAAGAAGAAGAATTGAAAGAAATAGATCAAATGTTAGCTCAACACCAAAATTCCAGACCGAGTGTTATTCAATATGCACCATCAACATCGACTTCTACCTCTGCTCTGTCTACACTTCACCGTCCTTCAACATCATCAGCTGCATCGACTTCTACGCCTGCTCTGTCTACACTTCATGCATCGACTTCTACGCATGCTCTGTCTACACTTCACCGTCCTTCAGCATCAACAGCAGTAAATGTAGAACTACATGCCCGAGCACTTCCGGGTAATGTAGTAACCCACTTCAAAATTGACAATGCAAAATTACAACTCAAAGAATTTTTAAATAACGCAAAAGGATTGGTAAGCAACACTTTGCAAAATGAATTAAAAAGATTAAATTTTATCAAATTTGGACTATTAATGGATGCTTTATTTACAAACATTCAAAATGAAACTTCACCAAGAGGTTTTTTAACAAAAAACCGAACTATTATGTTTTCGTCAGATATTGATTCAATCGTATCTGAATGTTTTGAAGAGCTAATGACAAAAATACAAGAACATGAAGGAAGAGGCTCTGGATGGAGTTTGTTAAGCATCACAGGGCTAGACTTAAGAGTACACAAACACGGCTATGGAATTCGAGGAAGTAGCTACATCCCTCTACCAACAAAGATTAGAAATACCTTATCCTGCGTCAACGTACAAAATCAAGATACTGAGTGTTTTAAATATGCTATGTTGGCCAAATATGTAACAATTCATCCGGAAAGACCAAGTCACTATTATGAAGAAGTACAACATAGATATAATTTTCAAGGGATGACTTACCCTGTTGATATAACAGACGTTTCAAAATTTGAAAAACAAAATCCTTCAGCTTCTGTCAACCTATTTGGATTGGATTCGTCAAACAATGTGTACCCCTTGCGTATAACACCAAATGAGCGCAGAGATCATACGGATTTGCTATTAATCACTAAAGGGGACATATCCCACTATGTCTACATTAAAAAGTTTGAAGCTCTTGTTTCTAAACAATTATCTAAACATGAAGAAAAGAAAACAATTTGTAAAAGATGTTTTTGTCATGTAAACAAAGAATTAAGAAGAGGAGGTTCAGAATGGTTAGTAGAACATCAAAGGTTATGTAGTGGAAACTATGAAGTAAGAATTAAATTGCCGCATCCTAGCAGAGCGCAGATAAAATTCGACAAAGTAATACAACAATACCGTGTACCTGTTGCTGTATACGCTGATTTTGAAGCGTCTTTACTTCCACTCGAACATCAAGAAGAGAACGTAACAAGAAGGAGCAAATACCAGCAGCACACACCGAACAGCTATTGTTTAATAGTAAAGTCCACGCTTTCTGAAGATCATCTTTGTAAATACGAACTGTCGTCTACGCCGAAAATTTATCGTGGTGAAGAAGCAGCTCGACACTTCGTTGATGACTTATATATCATAGCTGGGAAAGTTGAAGAAATGTACAGAAATGTGGTACCGATGATTCCTATGAATGAAGATGAAATTCAACAACACGATTCAGCAACAACATGTTATCTGTGTACTAACACCTTTACACCGGATAATGTTAAAGTGCGAGACCATGATCATCTTACAGGAGCTTACAGAGGTGCAGCCTGTAACTCTTGTAACTTAAACTACAAACTTCCAAATTTTATTCCCGTTGTTTTACATAATCTTAGTGGATACGACTCTCACTTTATAATCCCGGAATTAGGGAGGGATAATGGAGCAATAGATGTCTTGGCAACAACCATGGAAAAATTTATTAGCTTTTCTAAAAAGATCGGTAATATAAAACTTAGATTTATTGATTCCTATAGATTTATGCCTTTCAGCCTTATGAAATTATCAGAAAATTTAAGAAGAGAAGATTTGATCGAAACAAGCAAAATTGTACCAAACAGTAAAATGGATTTGGTTCTTCGAAAAGGAGTATTCCCATATGATTACATAGATGGACTGCATAGATTTGATGAAACATCACTACCTCCACCAGAACACTTCAAAAATAAACTTAATGATTCGGAAATATCACTTGAGGACTATCAACATGCACGTCGAGTATGGAACGAGTTAGATATGAAGACCTTAGGAGATTACTCGGACTTTTATGTCAAATTAGATGTAACTCTTCTTTGTGATGTAATGGAAGAATTCCGAAACACCTGTTTTGCTGCATACGGTTTAGACCCTCTACATTCGTATACTTCACCAGGATTAGCTTGGCAAGCCATGTTAAAAGAAACAAAATGCAAGCTCCAACTTTTAACAGACATTGACATGGTTTTAATGGTTGAAGCTGGAGTAAGAGGCGGATTGACCCAAAGTGTTACCAGACATGTCAAAGCCAACAACAAATACCTTCCCGATTACGATGAAACCAAACCGTCAACCTATTTAGGATATTTCGATGCAAATAACCTGTACGGATGGGCAATGTCAAACCCACTTCCTTTTGATAACTTTAAATGGATTAATCCCGACTCTATTGGAGATATTTTACAAATTCCGAAACATTGTGACACTGGATATATTTTGGACTGCGATTTTGAATACCCAGAAAATTTACATGATCTTCATTATGACCTTCCACTTCTTGCTAAAACAGAAATTTCACCAATTGGAAAACACCCAAAATTAATGATGACATTAAATAATAAACAACGCTACGTGGCTCACTTTTGGGTGGTTCAACAAGCTATCGAATTAGGACTACGTCTAACAAAAATTAATAGAGTTTTGGAATTTTCTCAATCATGCTGGTTGAAACCCTACATTGATTCAAATACCATCAGAAGAGCAGCAGCTACATCAGACTTTCAAAAAGATTTCTTTAAATTAATGAATAATGCGATATTTGGAAAAACATTGGAAAACAAAAGAAGACACAAAAATGTTAAACTTGTTACCGACGCAAAAAAATTACAGAAATTAGTACAGCAGCCAAATTTTGGAACATCTATAATTATTAATGAAAAACTTGTAGCAGTTTCCATGAAGAAGACGAGTGTGAAGATGGATCGTCCTTTGTATATAGGCATGTCAATCTTGGACATCTCAAAAACACACATGTACGATTTTCACTACAACAAAATGGTGGCGTTCTACGGAAGAGAAAATATATCTATTACATATATGGACACTGACGCTTTCATATATCGCATAGTAACATTGGACATGTATAAAGATTTACGTACATTTATTTACAAGAACGACTTTGATTTCTCCGATTATCCAAAAGATCATCCAAACTACGACAATGACAGACACAAAAAAGTACTAGGCAAATTCAAGGATGAGGCTAATGGTGTTCTGCTTGAAGAGATTGTTGCACTGATGTCAAAACTATATTCTTTGAAACTCTATAATGAAAAAGAAGAAGAAGAAGAAAAGAAGAATAGCTATATTAAGAAAGCTAAAGGTGTAAAGAGTTTATATTTAAAGAAAAAAGTGCATTTTGAACACTACAAGCAATGCTTATTTGAGGATAACATCATTACAGCTAAATTCAACACCATCAGAAGTTTTAACCATCAGCTGTACAGCGTGACTGAAGTTAAAAAGGCGCTATCCTGTAATGACGACAAAAGACAAACACTTCCAGACAAAATCAACACATTGCCATTCGGCCACTACTCCCTCAACCCTATTGACGAGTAACCTTTTCATCGTCCTTCATCCTTTATCCTTTTCCTTTCCGTAAAAAAAGGGGAAACACAGCAATGTTAAGCTGTGTTTCCCCTTTTTTTACACAAGTTTTAAATGACCTTGAACTATATGTATATATATAAGGAGATTTATACCAAAGAATATTTAATACCATATCAGCTGCCTTCGTGAAACCATCATGTCAGACCTGAAGGAGAAGATTATTAATGAACTACACAAACCTGCAAGAATAAAGTTTCCAAGAAGAAATACTGTTATAAAAGGGATAAATGATCTATATCAAGCGGATCTAATTGAAATGCGACCGCATAGCAGAAAAAACAAAGGATTTAAATATATACTCACAATTATTAATTGTTTTACAAAAGTTGCAGACGCTTTGCCTCTAAAGGACAAGACTGGTAAAAGCGTAACAGAAGCCATGGAAATAGCTATAAAAAGAGATAAAAACCAAATTAAACATTTACAAACTGATGATGGAACAGAATACTTTAATACAAACTTTGCACAGTTAATGAATAAATATAAAATAAATCATTATTCTACAAATTCAGAGAAAAAAGCAGCTATTGTAGAAAGATTCAATAGAACCTTGAAAGGAGCACTGTATAAACAATTTTCAAAAAGAGGTTCTTACGTATGGTATGATGTTTTACCACAATTAATAAACGATTATAACAACAGGTTTCATAGAACTATTGGTATGAAACCTAACAAAGTAAATAGAAGAAATACAAAAGATGTATTAAAACGCATAAAGAAAAATACAAAGCCTAAAGTAGAAAAAATGCAGCCAAGAAAATTTAATGTAAGTGATAAAGTACGGATTAGTAAATATAAGGGAGTGTTTACCAAGAAATACCTTCCCAATTGGACGAATGAAGTTTTTACAGTGTATAAAGTGCAACCGACTGTACTTGAAACGTATATTCTAAAAGATAACAAAGGAGATTTGTTGCAAGGTGCATTTTATGGACATGAAATGTTAAAGTCAACAGTAGGTGATGTATATCTTGTTGAAAAAGTGTTACAAAGAAAAAAGGACGCAGTTAAAGTGCGGTGGTTAGGGTTTAACAAAACTGAGGATTCATGGATACCTATAAAGGACTTGGTTTAATGCAAGCAACTCATTTCATCGTTAACCTTTGAGCAGAATGGAGATTATTCACCATAAAGATCGATTCAATATTAATAACATAGATGATTTAACTGTGGATAACGTAAATATCAACAATGGTAAACACGGTAGTTTATTTCCAAACACTGTTCGATGTATAGTAAGTAGCCCCTCAAACTGTGGAAAGACTAATGTTGTCTTTAATTTGATCACTAATCCGCAGGGATTAAGGTTTAATAACCTATATATTTTTTCAAAGTCCCTACAACAACCAAAGTATCAATTGCTGGATAAAATCCTATCTGATGTGTCCGATGTTAATTTTTACAAATTTAACGCTAGTGATAGTATTATGCAACCAAACGAAGCGAAACCGTATTCTGTATTTATATTTGACGATGTATCTTGTGAAAATCAGGATACTATTAGAAACTACTTTGCCATGGGAAGACATAATAACATCGATAGCATATATATAGGACAAACTTATAGCAAAATCCCAAAACAACTTATCAGAGATAATGCAAATGTTTTAATCGTATTTAAACAAGATGATACTAACCGAAAACATATATATAACGATCATGTGAATGCTGATATGACATTTGAAAAGTTTAAAGAGCTTTGCGGAAAAGCATGGGCGGAAAAGTATGGATTTTTGGTTATTATGAAAGATCAAGCTATAAAAGACGGCCGTTATAGAATAGGTTTTGATAAATTTGTTTTACTACACTGAAGAGCGGTATTACTGTACAAGTCGTCAAGGTGTGAAGATGGTTAACCAGGAAAAGCTATTAAAAGAAATAAAATCACTTAGTGATTCTATTAGACAAAAAAACCGAGCTTTAAAATCAGGTATAAATGAAAGAGAGCAATTTTTAGAAACAACATTCAAACCTGTTACTGAACCTTTAAAGCGATTAGCACAAAATATGGAAAAACCTTCAATTCGCTTCGAAGGAGACAAAATGCTACCAATTTCCAAATATGAAGAAGAATTTCAGAATGATGAAAGTTTTGACCAGTTACAAACATCTGAAGAAAGCGACGAGTATGAAGAAAGCGGAGATATAGGAGATTTAAGGGAAAAGGACGTTGCAGGAGATACAAGTACAGAAGATACAAGTGCGGAAGATACAAGAGCAGAAGAAGAGGATATCAACCCATCCAACTTAAGCAAACTAGGCACAGATATTATGTTTAAAGGAACACTTGGAAGAAAATATACATTAAAAATGTTACATGGCACACATGCTAATCGAAATTATCATACATATGGAGCTAGAACAGAGGATAAAGGATTAATGATTGGAGATAGCAAGTTAGATATAAACGAAAATGATGATATAGTTATTGGTGATAAGAAATATAAAGGTACAACAGGTTTGTTTGAACTCATCTTTAAAAATAATCCTGGTAAATATACTAAAAAGGATTTACAATTGTTTAAAAATATACTAGAATATACAAATGCACATAGAAAAAAATATTCCAAAGACCTACCTATTCATAGAAACAGGTCAATAAAATACACAAACATTATATCTAGTCTTTTCCCCTCGAAATCAAATAAAGCTCCAATTAAAAGAAGAGCTTTATCTTCTGCTGAATTAAATGTTTTGCATAAAAAAAGAAAAACAATTGATCCTACTACATCTGGAAGGGGATTATTGAAAAATTTGTATAAAACCAATATAATATATTACAACGATATAAATAAGTTAGTTGATCGAATGAGGTTATTACATGAAGCTATGGAAGCCGGGCACACTGGTTTAGAAAACGAATGGGTAGCTTTGGTTGATGAACTGCGAAAACGAGAAATAATTGTTCAGTAGACGTATATATATAGTAAGAACCTAAACGATAGCGATTCAGTTACATCATGAGTGTGGACAAGTTTGGACGGTATTCCGAGTTTGGAGTAAAATCTGGATATAGTGAAAAAAGAGCTGGGTTTCCGTTAACACCTGATGGTAATTATAATTTTGAAGGAAAAGTAATTCAAAATGTTGGTGATCCGCTTTTGTCTTCTGATGCGGTTACGGTACAATATATGGATAAAAGAACCCCGATTGTACACGAAGACCATTGGGGATTTTCCGGTAAAAGGTTAAGCAATATAAAACATCCCATTTATGATGGTGAAGCAGTAAATTTAGCGACTTTAAAATTGTTAACGATTTACAAAAAGAATGAAACTGATACAAGCTATGATGTAAAAAAATTAAAATTGTCAAATGTAGGTGATTGTGAGCAGGATGGAGACGCTGTAAATAAGAAAATATTTGATATAGTACACAAGAAATGGACTACAGAATATGAAAAACATATGGAAAGGTTTGGTGCAGCTTTATTTAATTATATCCATCGGGCTTCAGGAAGAGCTGTAGCTTCAGATGTTGACAGCCACAATTATTTAGACTGGAAAAAGATACACAATCCAGAAAAACCTAATCAATTAGATAAACCGTCTGAGCCTTCTAAAGTCAAGACATTAGGAAAGGGGGATAAAGTGAATGTGATTAATGAACCAACAGAAAACGATGAAGATTATATAAGAGAAAAAAGAATTTAAATACCCATGATAAGGGATAAAGCATCAGTCATATTCGAGAGATAATACAGAGAGGATGATGGAATCCAATATTACTGCGTGGAGTTTAATATCTCAAGAGCCGAGATTTCCCCAAGGAGTGCTGACAGATGGTTTTGTTCAACGGTTTGATAGATATATGGATTGGGAACAACTTTCCATACACTACCTCTTCACAATGACTATGTTAAGAATTTATTTTCACAGAGTTAACTGGATTCATATTTTACAAAGACAACAGTTTTCAGAAGACTTCCTTGTAGAGATGACATCAAATTTTAATAACTGTTGGGAAGTAATAAGTAAATATCAAAATCTCTCTGAAAATTACATTGACAATTTTAAAGATAAACTAGACTGGAATGTGTTATTTAATTACCAACGATTAAGTGGCAAGTTTCTAAGGGAACATGACAACTATTTAGATTTTATTCATTTTACCGAAAACAACGATACCATCACCAGCGGAGAAACATTTGAAACATCTTCAATTACACCTTATTTCTATTTTTACTACTTTTATTTATTATGTCTACATTTAATTAATTAATCCATTTCTATATAATAAATGGATTTTAAACAGTATATATAATACAAGAAGCCAAGACTAATATTACATTCATTGTAAAACATTTATAGAGTGCACCTACTGATTGTAAGTTTGGCTATAAATAGTCATGCCGAGGGCTAAACGCATCAGTCATAATCGAGAGAGATTACAGAGAGGAAGGGGAATAGCATCAACAGCATTTTCTCTATTAAGTAAACCGGTTGGAGCTATAGTTAACAAGGCGATTGATTTATTACCTGTGGAATTACATTTACCTGGAGGATATCAATATTGTGGTCCTGGAACCAAATTAGAGAAACGGCTTGCTAGAGGAGATCCTGGAATAAATAAGCTTGATCAGGCCTGTAAACAGCACGATATAGCGTATTCCAAATTTGGTGATACAAAAAATAGATCAATAGCAGATAGAGCACTTTCTGAGAAAGCTTGGCAAAGAGTAAAATCTAGTGACGCGAGTATTGGTGAAAAAGCAGCGTCTTTAGCAGTAACAGCAGCAATGAAAGCAAAAACTACGTTTGGAGGAGGAAAGAGAAGAAGGCGTGGGAAAAGACCCGCTAAGAAACAAGGAGGTAATATCAGAAGAAAACGTCGATCTACTAGTGGTAAAGGTAAAAAGAAACCAACAATATGGTCAATGATAAAAAAGGGAGGAGGACTATACCTAAGACCGTATCGTGTGTATTAAATAAGAAAGAGCAATTAATAATTAAAAACAAAGAATTAACTAATGAAGAACTGATTACATATGCTTCTTGTTTGAAAATCCCATTTTTTAGAGGAGTATTTATGAAAGATGAATTACCGGTTAAAATGTGGAAAAATGAGACTGGTATTGTAAATTTGGATAATAGTGAAGGATTAGGCACTCATTGGGTGTGTTACAAGAAACTTGGTGAAACGATTTATTATTTCGACAGTTTTGGAAACCTTCCACCACCGAAAGAACTTCAACAATACTTTCGTGCGGCAGAAAATGTTTTTTACAATTATACAAGAAAACAACCTGATGATACATCCATTTGCGGTCATTTATGTTTAGACTTTTTAGCTAAAAGTGTTAGTCAACTTTAAGATGTCTTCGTATACAGTGTCATTAACCGGTAACTCATGTACTTTGCGCAGTATTCTGTTTCCAGCGCTACGTTTGCAAAAAGGAAGACTATGGGAAGCCGCATTATTGGATTTAACAACATATAACTCTATTCCAAACGTTAGTGAAGGAATTAATAACAAAATACATTATTACAAGACAAAAGATAATAAAGGAAAATATTCAGCTTTGGAAGAATTCAGTTTACCAACAGGAGCTTATGAAATTGATAATATAAATGAAGTTATACAAAAACATATGGGAAAAGAAAATATAACGATAAAAGGCAATAACAATACAATGAAAGCCGAAATTACTTCTAAGTATTATATTGATTTTGGCCAAGAACGTTCAATTGGTAGTTTATTGGGGTTTTCTAAGGAAACAAAGGTATTAGAACCTAATACAACTCATTCTGGGAATAGAACTGTGACGATCATCAAAGTAAACAGCATAGACATTACATGTAACATTATACAAGGATCCTACAGAGATGGAGAAAATCGGCATATATTACACACATTCTACCCATCAGTCGCACCGGGTTTCAAGATAGTAGAAAAGCCTCAAAACCTTGTGTACCTACCGTTAAACACCAGTTTCATTTCAGACATCGTGCTGAACATAGTGGATCAAGACGGAAACCTTATTGACTTTCGAGGAGAAGCTATTACTGTAAGAATACATATAAAATCATCCGCTTAGATAATGGGGTTATCATTTAAAAAGAGAGAGCCAACCAGCAAAGAGGTCAGTAGCTCATCAGCTGTAGAAGGATTAACAAGTGACAACATTCGTTTTCTAGAAGAAATTGGATTAAAGGTCATTAACAATGGATATACTGGATATAGCGCAGGGCCCAACATTCGACGAGACCTTATGGGAAAAGGAATATCACACGCACAACCCTTACGCTTCGTCCAAATTAAACAATAACGATGAAATTAGGATTCCTATACAACAACAAGACATTTATACTCTTCCATGCGAAAGTTATTTATATATTGAAGGAAAAGTAACAAAAGCTGACGGTACTGTTGGAACCACTGTTCCGTTCATAAATAATCCTATGGCATTTTTGTTTGACGAGATTAGATATGAAATTTCAGGAGTTACAGTCGATTCAACAAAAAAGGTTGGAATTTCCAGTACATTAAAAGGATTAGCGTCTTTAACACCAAATGAGAAGAATCTGTTAGCTGTTGCAGGATGGGTTGCACCAGACAAAAGTATAATTACTCCTGACGCTTCGGGAAACTTTGATTTTTACGTACCTTTAAGATTACTTTTAGGATTTGCTGAAGATTACAGAAGAATAATAATAAATGTAAAACAAGAACTAGTTTTATTAAGGTCATCAAACGATAATGATATTATTAAAGCATCTGCTGGAACAACTGAAGCCAATTTAGACTGGAAACTAACATTAGACAAGATTGTTTGGAGAGTACCACATGTGCGACTAAATGATGAACACAGGATTACATTATTAAGAAAGTTAAAATCAGATCGAGACATTGTAATGCCATTCAGAAGCTGGGAGTTTCATGAATACCCCGTTTTACCTTCAACACAACGGCATACATGGACTGTAAAAACTTCTACTCATTTGGAAAAAGCGAGATATGTAATCTTTGGATTACAAACAAAGAAAAAAAGTATATTAACTGAAAATGCTGGTGAATTTGACCATTGTAAATTAACAAACTGTAAAGTGTTCCTGAATTCACAATTCTTTCCCTACGACAACTTTAATATCTCTTTTGATAAAAAAAGGTACAGTGTTTTATACGATATGTACGCTAGGTTCCAAAATTCATATTACGGCAAAACAAACACACCTCTACTATCTCCCGTACAGTTTGAATCGAAAGCTCCGATTGTTGTAATTGATTGCTCCAAACAAAACGAATCTGTAAAATCGTCTAGTGTTGATATAAAAATAGAAATGGAATTTCAAGAAAACGTACCTGCAAATACATCTGCGTATTGTTTAATTTTGCACGATAAAATTGTTACATACACACCGTTGACTGGTATCGTAAAGACGGTATTGTAAAACGTTGTACCACCACCGGCACCGCCACTGTCGCTAACCTATAAATAGCGGAGCAACAATGCAGGTCTTCAGTTGATCGTCTATCGTCGCGTGGGCAACATCTTCTACAAAATGAGTTCTCCATCTGTTGTACAAGGTGATGCAGAGGTAGCACCGTTATTGGAACGTGATAATACTAGTGAAGAAGAAATCATCAAGGAAATAACTGCATTTTTAAAGTTTGGTAAAAGAGATAGAGAGGAGGAAAGTAATGCAGACCCATCAAAGGTAGTACCAAAGAGGAAGAAGAAAGTTGAAGAAAATATTCCTCCTCACATTTTAACTGAAGTTTTTTTGCGAATCTTTTACCCCATCTCAGCATGCATCAGTAAAAGTGTATCAGTTGGATTGATGAAGTCATTGGATTATTCCCCTACAGTAATACTACACCATGGAACAAAAAAGGTTTTATTTTCGCAAAATGCTTGGGAGTCATTTTTGAAACATGTACATTTAATAGAATGTTATTTAACTAACAGTTTGTGTGGAAGGAAAACACATATTCGACTTTTGGATTGTGACAATGAAATCGATATTGTTAAACATCGTGGACAACTACAAGTGCGAATTAGAGACTTGACTCAACATGAAAATAAGATTCTACTGTCACGTGAAGAATTCTACGTTTTAAACTACGCAACAGAACCTATTACAAGGTACATGAGACAGTTGGTATTTGCAAGCGCTATTATTAAAGAATATTTGGTCGATACTTTTGAAAAACAACCTGATAGCACCATCGTGTACGGACCTGTGGATACATCTATTTTTAATAGAATACCTCATGAAGTTTGCATGTGGAGAAAGTTAAAGGATTTTGAACCACTTGTAGAAATCGCTACAGAAGCTACAGAAGAAACAACACAGGAAGAAGAAACGGAGAAACAAGAAGAAGAAGAAAACGAAACACAAGAAGAAGAAGTTAAAAAAGACTAAAGTTTGACTTAGTAAAGAAGAACACACGTGGGGTAGGCCTATTGGGGACGGTGCCCACGTTAAATATACACCAACGCGCCTGCAACTGTACGGCCTGGTATTTAACCTACCGTGGTGTGGAAAACAGTTTAGTTGATCGCTAGGTGCCATGATGAGCGGAGGGGATGAAGAAGTGAGTGTAAAGCCTTGTGTAATAGAATTTCAAGCATTTCGAAATAATGATGATAGGTTTATTATCAAGGAATTAGTAATTTTAGACTTGCTTACATTTGTAGTTTACCCATTCACGTTTGAAGCTCCTTTTTCTTTTAACAACCTTAACGCCAAAGCAAAAAGTACAAACAAATGGATAACAAACTACTTTCATCACATACATTGGTATGAAGGATTTATAAGCTACAGTAATCTGCACAGTATTATGTTTAACTTTTGCAAACAATATTCACATATATACACAAGAGGATTAGAAAAAAGGAACTGGATACAAAAGTACACGCACGGTGATGTTTTCGATATAACCATCGGTAAGGACTTTAACATTAATCTCGGTAATATTTGTGTTGCTGCAAAAGATCCTACACACGGACAATTAAACTGCGCATTGCACAACGCATATCGTTTGGCTGCTTACTTGGAACAAACGCAGAAATGTGGTGGGGGTAGCAAAGAACCGGAATGTGGTGGGGGTAGCGGGGCCTATAAATACGAGGAGCCAACACCGCTCCAGCACGAGTATTATTCGAGACTCCGAAGAGGCAACATCACAGAAGACATCGCAACCACCACTGACGAAGATGGCATCACAACAGTTTCTACAAACACTGGTTGATCAATTCAACACTCATTCAAAATCCGACCTTCTGCTAACTAAAAAGTGTTCAGAATTAAAAGAACAAAAACACTACATTATTCATAACATCAAGAAAGTGGAAACCACACATGGAGAAGCAATTCTAGTTTCATTGAGCGAAGCACCTTTAACTTCAGGAGATGAGCCGAAGTTTCAAGTATTTCTTCCAAAACGATTTGTTCAACTGCTACAGAATGAAGATTTGCGAGATATTCAACCGGGGACGTTGTATTTGGTATCACACGGTGTAAGCGGCAACAACTCAACGGAACTCACTCTGCACATCATGCATCCTTGTACATAATGTCTCTGTTTGTATTTCTCTGTTTGTATTTTATTGTTTGTATTTCTAGTCATCAATGTTAAACTTAAGTTTATTGTATTGTAAAATGTTTGTTTAATAAAGAAAAGAAAAATAAAAAAAAAATATGAAAAAAAAAAATAAAGAAAACAGCAACACAGCAGTATATTATTTTATATACTGCTGTGTTGCTTTTTTTTAAATTCGAATGGGTGACCTTGAACTTTCATTCAGGGTTAACTTATGAAGAGGTATAAAAGAGAGGGAGCAGTGAAGTTAGTCTCAGTCTTGTCTAACACACGCTGCAGCTAACATGTCGGTGCCACCTATGAACAATTTATTTTTCGATAACAATTTGAAGACATATTGTTGCGAGTTACAATGTTTTAAAATACCAGGCGATCAAGTTGACGGGAAAGCTTGTCGTAAGTGCAAGTGTTTTAGCTATTGCATATGTAGATGTAAAACGTATCAAATGAACCGACAAGATAAAATACAAGAATTACGCCGAAGGATTGCATTACTGTGGCGGCGAATGTAGTAGCAACCATCTGCCTCGCACCAGCTGCCACCTGCCGCCTGCCATCTGCCGCCCGCCATCTGCTCCGCCCCACCACACTTTTACCCCCACCATTTTGTTTGATACCAAAACGCTAGCTAGCGAATAGTCAGTACACCTCCGGCTCTCGACTGGTGAACATCGAGTGCTTTTCACAAACGTAAAACATTATATTAAAATGTCCATTAAAATTAGGTGTATTCATTATGACTCTATTCATCTTGCGACTTACCAAGACCTCGAGGTGTTTAGTGAAGAGTTAAGACTTCTTATTGCGTCCGGTTACGATTTATCTTTGGAACTTTACGCATCAAAAAACAACATGGACTCTGCGCAGGGAACGAAGTATCTACCGTCTTTCTTCAGAAAGCAAATTGATGGCCGCAACTCGTCCGGATCAACAACATCGATGACAACGAACAACGGGGAACTATTGTAAACATGAATTATTGTAAATAAAGTAATATTTGTAATATGAATTATTGTAAATAAAATAAAGTAATATTTGTAATTGTTCTACCTCGCACTCGTATCATTCGATTCCTTCATTCGATTGTTTTCATTCGATATTTTATCGAATGACAACTATCGAATCACAATCGTTTTACGAGTGCGAGGTAGATTTTTTTAAAAAAACTTCACCGTGACCTTGAACTTTGAACTTTTACTCATTTCGTCACAAAACCGCCTACGTCACTGGCTCAGCCTCAGATGACGTCTTTCATGACTCAGCACTTCCGGTCACGTGACCGGAAGCTGTCAATCACTTGGCCCAGAAGCCCCAAATGCCCACTACTTGTCAGTTTCCTGATACCGTTTATTTAACTAATGAATTTGACAAGTTCTATAGCACAGTTATTCAATTAATTAAATTTAACATACACTTTTTAAATAAATAGTTTTTAAAAACTAATATAACACGTTTCAAAAGTTATTCATCCAAAAAACTAAATACGTTGTGGATATTTTGTTAAGGAAACAACATAAAGTACAACGCTACCCTCCCTTCTTCTGTTTCACATCTGGCATTGCGTGTTAATGATACTGTGGAACCTTACAAAGGCGTTGAACTCTAACCTTATCCTTTTAAATTAATGGTAACAGATATTTTCATCCGAGAGAAAGTTGTAACCTATTTTTCTCTGTTGCGTGATACAAAACTGAAACTTGCAACATTTGTTCCGTTTGCGAACAAACCAAAAGTGTTATCTTTAAATATAAACTAGATGTTTAAGAAATTAAGACAAATATTGAAACTAATTTCTGGTAATATAAACCAAAGCGATGTTTGGAACATTTTAAAATGGTAATTTATTTATTATTTTACATTTCAATGGTTGGTAATATGGCATAATCATTAATATAACAATATAGCTTTTTATACTGTATAAAATTCGCTAAATGATTGCTGCTGTATTGATTTTAGTGCGATAAAAGTTTAAGTGTAAGTCCATATGTTCAAGGAACTACGAAACATTATTATAAATACATGAAAGTACGCGCACTCACGTACACAAACAATATACTCGGGCAATAGACATATACATGAAATTCCTGCCACGGTGTTATATGATATGGCCCCAGAGATATCAGGCGTTATTGTTCAACTGTTACCGACTGATATTACTCTTCACGATATACAGGATATTTTAAGGGAACCCTGAAAAACTTAAGGAAATGGAACCTTGGATCAAAAGAAGGCAATCATGTCCTACAAACATAGGACCTAATCTCATTCGTTTTCAATTTATATGTGAAATTTTGTTTCAGTTTTCAGTGTATCTATTAAACATTTTGACCTCTAGATTGAAAAATTGATAAAATGTTCACACATAGATAGAATATTACATTTAATTTGATTTGAATTTATTTCTAATTTTGTGCAAAAGGTTTGAGTGTGGCTGAGAAAAACGAGTTTAATAAACGGTATCAGGAAACTGACACATACTTTCTCCCTTTTAGCCCAACTTCAATGAATGAATTACTTTTTATTTACTAATTATAGAATACAACGCACGGTCGAATGTACGGAAAATCTTGTAAACAAGTTGTTTTAAAAAACATCCACCCAAATCCCTGCTTTGGAGGCAATACAAAATCCATTGCTACACTCGTGGTTTTAAGAGGGGGAATGCCCCCTATTCCCACCCAGAGTTATTAAGGGTCAACATATTTCGAATTAACTCTGTTGGTCGATGCTAAATTGACAAGCATATCAAGTTTGAATGAAATTGATCAGTACATAAGAGAGAAATAGTAATTTTTGTATTCCCCATAAGAATAACATTGGACAACGTACTGCGTTTACCGCTAAATGAAAATTTCAATTTTATCCGAAAACAGCAATCGTAGAATAGTAATTCAAAATGCTAAATTATTTAGTTTTTTTGAGCTCTTTTTAATGGTGAATAGTAATATTTTTTTATATTTATGTCTTTTCATGAAAAATAAAAAAAAACTGAATTTTGGATGTTTTAAGT
Organism: Allygus modestus; assembly: GCA_963675035.1. Classification (NCBI taxonomy): domain Eukaryota; kingdom Metazoa; phylum Arthropoda; class Insecta; order Hemiptera; family Cicadellidae; genus Allygus; species Allygus modestus. Next base: position 48,445,959 of record OY776116.1, read on the forward strand.
CCTGTAATTTCTGAACCCGAATTTTTCCAGAAATGCGGGTGATGTCATTTTGTTGGAAACCTAAAGTTCTACAAACCACGAAGGTTTAATCAAAATCGTTAGAGCCGTTTTTGAGAATTTTGGTTTTTTCATGTTTTTTGGTGGTTTTTGGGGGATAATTACCCTTAAAAATCAAAAATTCAAAAAAATGAAAAAATGCCTGGAGATATCGTGGATTAGTACCTACATACCAAATTTCATAAAAATCAGCCCATAGGTTAGGGCTCTACAGACATCACGTAAAAACCACTTTTTTGGGTTCAGGGAGCACCAAAACGAATAGTTCCACTAACAACACAAATTCGAAAATTTTGACGAAAACAATACTTTCTCCATATACTGTGTATAGGGGGAGAAAGTAAAAATATATGTTTTCTGAAAAAAATCAAGATCCAAAAAATATATATTTTTTACAGCCTATTATAATACAACCATTCAAGCATTTAGGTTGAAACAATAACACAATTTATATAATTCTATGGAGAATAAGAAAATATCAATTTATGTACACTTTGTATGTGGATTATTTTGCTTAAATCATAAAATATTGTAAGGTAACACAAATTTCAAAGGAAAAACGATGGGTTAAGCATAATAAAATTTTTTTATTTTGATTTAAAGTAAATTTGAAAGTACACTTACCTTTAAATAAGTAAAACCTTAAAAACAAGTAACAGGCAAACCTCGTTAATACCAATATTTGTTTGTTCAAGGCGTTTGAATTAGCAAAATGTTCCGGTTACTGACGGTGTTTTAAACAAAGACCACAGACTCAGTAGAAACGATTGTAATTACAACAAAATTACATTACAGTAACAAATATTATGAAACAAGCTGTACGTAAGTTATAAGAGATAATATTGGAACTAAAGTATATGAAATCAGGATTTACACTACCTTGGATTCTTTGTCGAAACATGAAAAATCTAAAAATATACCCACTGAAGGTCGTCAGATTACAGGGGTGATCGGATGACAGGGTTTTTGGACTATCGTGGTTCGTTAGTAAATTTTTAATTAATTAAATTGTAAAGTGAACAACTACACTTCACTTGGAATATCTTGAGCTCCACTGCCGGAGTGACTGAGATAACCAGCTGGGCTGGGAACATGGCTCCTGTTGATGTAGAAAATGGCATTTTAAACTCTGTACAAACGTGAGAAAGCTTTTAAGAAAGCATCTGGTATACATCTCTAAAACATGGAGAATTTTAAATAATGAAGGATTATATCCTTTTAATTAAAGGAAATTTATGCGCTTAACCCTGGCGATGACGAAAGAAGGTCTCAGTTTTGTCGCTATGTAGTGACGAATCGTCCCCAGATCAAGTTTATACTCTTCACCGACGAGGATCAATTTACTCGAAATGGTATAAACAACTCGAAAACTGAAAAATGTTCACATATGGGCTGAAGAAAATCCACATGCCACAGTGGAGACAAACGTTTAACAAAGGTTTTAGTGAATGTTTGGTGCGGTCTTTAAATAACATACTTGTAGGACCCTTATATTTTAAACGGACCTCAAAATGGTGTAAGTTATCTACTGTTCATAGACGACATTCTGCCAAACCTTCTCGACGAGGGTGGCATCCAGTCATTAGAAAGGATGTTTTTCAAAATGACAGAGCTCCACCGTACAGGACAAAAAATGTGGTTTAATTGTTATAAAACCGTTTCAGGTTAAAAGTGATTGCTCATGGAGGACCAGTAAATTGGCCCCCAAGGTCACCGGACCTAACTCCGATGGATTACTTTCTATAGGGCTATATGAAGTCAGAAGTGTACCGAATCAAGCCTCAAACAAAAGAGGAGTTGGTAGAGAAGATCCTCAGCGTAGCTCAAACAATAAAAAACACCTCAACATAGTCATAAGAGAAGCTACATCATTCCTGCTAAAACGGGCTAGACTGTGTCTGTCTCGAAATGGAGGACAAATCATTAGTTAAATGAACTTTTCTTGAAATGAAACACTTTCGATGTTGTAGATGATTGCTAATGTAGATCAAAGTGATACAATTTAAATAAATAGATTAATGTGTTTTATCAGGACGATAATGCCATTCAGCGCAATCACTGGATTTCCCTTTAAAATTTGTGTTACTTTACAGTGTTTTATGTTTTAAGCAAAATAATCCCCATACAAAGTGTACATAGATTGATATTCTCTTATTCTCTGTAGAACTATACAACTTTGCAACCTAAAAGCAAGAATTTTTGTAGTATAAAAAGCTGTCAAAAAAAGAAATATTTTTTGGATCTTGATTTTTCAGAAAAAATATATTTTTAAACTCGTTTTTCTCAGCCACACTCAAACCTTTTGCACGAAATAGCAATTAAATCTCTTTTAAATTTAGTATTCTATCTATATATGGAATTTTTATCATAATATTTTATCAATTTTTCAATCTAGAGTTCAAATTGTTCAATAGATACACTGAAAACTGGAAACAAATATTTTCACTTATAAATAGAAAACGAATGAGATTAGGTCCTATGTTTATAGGACATTTTTTTCTTCTTTTAACCCAAGGATCCATTTCCTTAAGTTTGTCAGGGTTCCCGTGGGACACCCTGTATTGATATTACCTCGACCTCAACCGACAAATATTCTCTCACAATAAGAACCAAGAAACCCTCACTATATGATTACATTTTAATAGTTTAATCTTATAGTTAGATATCAGCTAAAAATTACACTGTACATTTAGTGATTTATTTTCACTTAAACTGGTCTCTTAGATCGTAGGGCCAATGGTTAATATCATCAATTTATTTCAACATGTGAGTTGTAATAGCTTTTTAATTTTACTTATTGGCAACACTCACCTTAAAAAATGTATCATATGGATAATTGATTTTTATATTATTTTCGTACAGCTAAGTATTTCTAACAATTATAGGATATAGAGGATAAATGCCATGATTATATAACTTTAGTTAAATTTTAATAGATGGTACTAAACAAATTTTGGACTCTAAAACTAATTTAGAGAACAAAGTGCTTGATATTTTTTTTAGTAGAAGGATTGGTTTATTATGAAATCAGTAGATGTTGGTCAGTAGAGAAGTTGAACACAGCAGTATTGACAAGCTACTGAACGTGGCAATCAAAGTTCTATTGATGTTGCAAACTTACCACGATGTCAATAGTGAGCCGAGGTCATTATAGGTATGTGTTCAAACGCATGTCGTCATTTCATACGCTCTTGACGTCTGTTGTCTATGTCTTCATAAAATAATTTTGGTAAATGTAATGTTATATAAGCAAAAACAATAGTAAATGGCATTAGAATTAATTGTATTTCTTACTTTGTAAGTTCATTGTATTTGTAAAACTAGAGTAATTTGTGTCAAAAACAAGTATAATTTAAATATTCCCATTGCTTATTGAAAGCAGTAAGGATAATCAATATGTTGCAGTGCAAATCTACTTGTCTGTTATTGAGTAAATCAGTGTTCATTCATCGGATATGTTCATATAACATAACACCGCTGAGGCGTATCGGCCTACTACCATAGATTCAGTCATTCTAGAAGTTTCTGGGTCATAATTATAATACCTAAAAAGTTTCCAAAGATATATAATTCAATGATACAGATAGGCTAGTTATGAACAAGTCACTACAAATTTATTTGTAATGTACTCTAATTAACTCAAGAGTTAACATTTTACCGTGGTTGTACAAGGAAAGCGTTATAAACAGTTCTCTATGTGTATAGAGAGGTGTAGGAACCTTTACACACAAGAGCCTATATCTCCTGAGTCCTGACAGTTCAATCTAACACATCTGACAGATCTAATCCATCGTTTTCAATATCTGCCGGTATATAAAAGCGTCAAACAGTTTTATTGATATTTTCTCTTTGTTTTTTTGTGACTCCATAGCTTTGGAAGATTAAATTTATGATTTATATGTATATTGACTATACGGTATATATCAATATATATGACAATATACAGTATGTATAAATAGTATATTATGTGCTAATTATATCTTTTCGTATAGGTAAATTCAAAGTCCAATTTAAATAAAACCTCCATTGTAAAACATATTTTTTGAATATACATAATTTAAAATGGTTTCTAAGTTTAAAGTCGTATGATATTGTATACAATAGTTTGTATTGCGAAGTGTTAAAGTTAACTTGAATTAAATTCTTTAATTTATTAAAAATGTCATGCTATACAATTCAAGGTCATCATTTGTTTTAGTTGAATTATTGAGTTAAGTTTACCCTTAGTTCTCTTGAGTGCATTGGGAGATTCTCGGCAATCTTGTTTGGTTAAAAAATAATTTAGATCTAGTTCCTTTTTTAAACATAGCCAAGGGTTAGTTTTCACTTAACCCTTTGAAACACCTGGGATTAGCTGCACGGAGTTAACAATAATACAGGTGTCCGGAGGGTATAACAATAGAGATAGGCGTGCACGAGTAAGGTGTAAGTAAGGGAATAGTGTTTGTGTTGCAGCTAAAGAGCTACATACGTAAAAATATCGTATTAATTTCAAGCAAATGCTACACTCAAAATTTTTTTGGTACGGATTAAGTGAATTAACTTAATAAAGCGTTGAGTTTTATCAAGACTAATAAAAGAGTTGCCCTTCAATTAAAATTAGAGGTATATCCTCACTGCATGAGGATCCCTTTTCGAAACACACCAATAAAGGTCAAAGACGGAAAAAGAAGTTTGTTGGTACAAATATCTTGCTTGTCATAGTTTTGTTTATATTTTTGGTTCTTATCTTGTTATATAAATATTTGTAGTTTCAAAATTTGTAATCCGCATTTTGGTGGCCGACTGTTTTAAGTAACTGGATTTGTTACTGAAGTATCCTCTTTTGCTGCTTTAAGCCTTACCTCTTTTTAATTAGCTTTAAGCCTAATTTTGCGAAACAAAATTAATTAAAATCTTATTTTAATTTATAAATGTGCAAAATACCACAAATCACCTATACAATTTTAATTTTATTTGGAAGGTAAAATAAAAGTAATATACCGGGGTTTTATTTTTTTTCAAAAAAATTATGATGATGATAATTATTGATATGTTCTATAGTTTGAGTGTTTACAATTCCATAGTTGTTAAAATGTGTTACTTCTTTTCATAACTATCTTATTCTCAAACTAGTGTCTTCTCCTGACGGCAGGGCAAGGTGTGTGTCTTGGTTTTACAAGTACTAATTGGTGGAGAATCTTTTGTTTCAATGTTGGTTAGTGGGCCCATAAACAGATTCTAGGTGATCTATAAGGTTCGAAAATACCTTCGAAAATCTGATCTTGTAGTAATCAACCTAAAACCTACCTTTACTTCATTTCAAAGAATATTTTGTAAATAAAATAGTTATGAAATGAAGTAAATATGCAAATACTATGAAAATACGAAAACACAACCTTCAGAACATGTGACTGACAAAAGATTAAACTCAGTTAAAGTATTACTATTATTTTAGATCTACACACGCTTAAAGTTCTACAGATAATCTGTGGACACCCGGTATGTATCTAGAAGTATACGAAAAGACGTTAGTAATACGCAGTATTTCCATCAATAACTGGGCTGTTTTCATTGATGGTGAGTGCAAGCCTCTCATCTGGGTTGTTATGTTTCCACTCACGATGATCTACATTTCGGTACTAAGACTAGAGCACTGTACTGTGGCTGATATTCAGTAGTGGAACAGAGTCCGGTGTGTTTAGAGTGGATATGAATAGCATCACTCGGGATGATTTAATGTTCCAGGTAGGATACTCGAGCATACTCGAGTATTGTTCTCCTATTTGTAGACACTAGTTTAACCTGCTGTTGGAGCTTGAGAACATATTCTTCTCGAATTCACATATTCTACTTCAGAATTTAAAATACCCCTCATATCTTATTGTACTGCGTTGTTTTTACAGTAGTTATTTTGTACAAATGTATAATACTTTAATAACTTACGTGATTCCTATTTTCCTGAGTTTTCTTAAAGTGCTGAAATTAAGTTTAGTTAATGTGTGATGATAAATGTACGATTGAATTAAGTTATGATTAGCCATAATATTAATAGTTATTCCTAATGGTCAATATAAATTATTAGGAGGAACTTTTCGGAATCGACACCTCAACCTCTTTGAATTGACATATTAATCATAAAAATTTGTTTCGTACTTCCTTATATTTCGCTCTTATAAAAACCCTTTGTTGATTATTACATAATAATACATATTAAATTATAAAACTGTTTTATAGTTTAACGAAAATAATTATAAACTTCAAAAACAAACTGTACAACGTGTATTTTTATTTTCCTTGGTACTATTTTTTACCAATAGTAAATTAATAATGCGATTAGATTATAATAATTAAGAATGTGCTCAATTTTAGTTTTTTTAACTAAACAATAAATCACATGGTTGAATCATTGGTTTAAAAATAAAATATTAAATTCTTCTTATTAAAAATGTACTTATAAACTGATATTTCTCCATCTGTGTGTCTAAACAACACTCTTCATTATATTGTTCCAGCTTTAGGAGAGAGTGTAATATTCGAGTGTAAATATGTGTAAGTACTTAATAAATATATTTTTGTAAGAGATTTTCTAACGCCCCTTTATAATATTTTTGAAAACATCTCTAAATACAAGTTTGGAATCATCAGTATTTTATTTGTTGGTGTTTGACAAGCCTTAACCGCACAAAGCAAATTGAGGGCGGAAGGTTTGAAATATGAAGTTGTTTACAGTCGGACAAAAACCGCGTAACTATTTAACGTTAGGCCCATACTTTATTTTGTTGACATTCTATGTTCCTTATAACTTAAACAATAAAATTTAACAGTTAACTTATCTATGAGTTCCCAACTAGTTTTTCTTTTTAATATAATGTATGGTTACTGATAAACTTAGTACGTTAACACATCCCTCCCAAAAGAGCAAATAAACTGTGCAGATATAAATATATTTGTTAAGGTGTAGAAACAAAAGAGGATGGTTAAGATTTGTTATATTCAATTAAATCCGTTGCAAGAGTGGACACATGAGAGAATAATCCTGACTTTATAAACATGCAAACGCAGATCAAATGGAATTTCCATTTCAATTCTACATTCAGATTAGTAAAGAGTACAAGTAAAGGAAAGCGATATTTTATATTATGGTCGTCATTAGATTTGTCGACACTAGTAGATTTATTCATCACAGGAAGTTGCCAGGAAGTTGTCTTGGAGTTTTGTGCCTCCACCACCCCTCACCCGATCGTCACAAAACATTCATGTGGGTGTCAAAATAAGGTATTAGTGGTTCTCAAGGGTGTTAAAAAAATGGTTTCATTACCTTAATTTGAGAATTATGGTTTTAGGGTAAATAGTTTTATTTTCAGTTTTTTTACTGCATAGTTTCTTATTATTAAAAACAATTTAAATTCTGAAACGTAATTCACTGAATAAAGTCGAACCCTTTAGACTTACAGATGTATACGACGATCAAGCGAGGAGTAACGGAGGTACAAAATTAACATTAGTTTTATGAAACAAAACTGTAAGATGGCGTCCTGAAACTTCCGGTGATGAAGGCTCCAAATAAAACTAAACTGAATGTTTTGAAATATTTTTACAAGGCAGTAAACATTGGGTTAGCACACTGGTAATAATTAGTTAACCCACCATCAATATGGAAATAAATGTGAATGTATCATTATATCCCCTTAGACATTGTTTTTAAACATGCTGTTACTCACTTGAAATACGTGCTAAAGCCAACTTGTTTTATTTGTATCAAACAGGGATCTTTAACTAACTTAATTAGATCTAAACACAACCACTTCATCTATATTCTTTGGTGACAGTGGAGAACGGTCAAGAAAAACTGTTTAGCAATATTGAGAAGCATTCGTTAAAGATATGTGTCTATTAGTAAATTTTAAATTAATCGTATAAGAAAACAGTTAAGTTATATCATCAACATTTTGAGGTACATATTATTTTCAACCAATCCTCTCAATTAACAGTCCAAACCGACCGGTCTTAAGATAATGTAACTTATACACTATGAACAATGTCAATACACAGCCAAGGCCGGAGTTGACCGCCAGACTCTGCCTCTTCTCTGGAGAACACTCGACCAGGCGTTCAACGGCTGCATTATTGCTACTTTATTGCGGTTATGTCTTCGTTTAGATACAGCTCGGGAATGCCTGAATTATTAATTTTCAGGAGTTTAGAAGCGAATTATGCATTGTAGATTGCTGTATTAGTCATAAACATGGCTCAATTACGTGTACTGTCTATAATCTGGTTCTAACTTGATAATAACATAAGAATATATTGTTGTTTTATTGTCTTTGTAACTGGTATTTAAGTTTATTACAACCTTCATCTTACAATGTTACAAAATATGTTTATTCTGTCACGTATTTTATAACAAAAAATATGGGCAAAAATTGTATCAATGATTTTATCCAAATTTCTAAAGATGCCAGTAGAATATTCCAACTTCAGTTTGGATGCAAATTAAGATCTCAATGTTGACACATTAGTCACTTCAACGCGTCAAACTCAACTTCTTGCCTCTCCGTCAATTCCTTCCTCCATTTCATATTTTATAGGATACGTATAAACGTAAACTCCCCAGGTTGTACCCATATTGAGGTAATATTAATTGTTCTCCCATAAGATATGTTTGCCAACACAAAGAACATATTACACAAAAGAAACTAAAGATATATTGATTTATTTTTATTATTCTTCATGCAATATGTATACATAATTAGTGTATGTTTATTTATTATGATTGTGTATGTTTTTATTTTTTTTACATAATATAGACCAGAAAACAAATTACGAGGGAAAAATAAGATGGAAAATAATTATGCTGTACACATTTGAAAATTATTATCTGGTGTCCCGTTGTACCCTTTTGTCTGAAATAAAAATCTATTCCTTTTAAATAGTTTATCTCATCAGTCAAAATCAGTAATCAAATAAAAAACGTGATAATTTTTAAGCTAAAGATTATCTACCGATTAAATTACTAACACAATTTTTCATAAGTGAAATTTGTTTCCAAACAAATCATGTAATTAAACATTTGCCGGTTTGGTTCAATAATATAATAAATCCATTTTAAAAATCAAGGTTATAGTGGATATAGTGTGCTACATAAGGTGAAAGTATGTTGTAACAGTATTTTAATATTCTTTATCAGTAACATTGTTCAGGTATTGCAATGTAAACTGAGATTATTCATATCAGAGCTACCAGTGTAAAAAATGTATTGAATTGACGTTTGTCCCCTCCGGCTACATCACGCCGTGTATCGGATTGCAGATGGCCTTATTGTGGTCGCTATATTGCATTCTGTTCCGTGAATTTAAAACCTGCACCAGGAAAACATTTTCCTAACACTTAGTGTAACTTTTTTTAAGAATACGCATTTACTTTAGTAAACATTTACTATATATTTTTTATCTGAATGTATTAGTCTTGCAATTGGACATTCTAAATTTTTAGGGATATACATAAATACGTTTTTGAGCATAACTAAGATAAAAATTACATTGTAGTCGGGTAATAAATTTCAAACAGTTACACAAATAAATCATTCAAATCAACATTACCTAGTGGAAAAGGTTGTTAGTTTACAAATTCAATTGTAAATGTACTTAATCGTTTGATTCTGAAATTAATAAAGTGTTAGTCATGTAAATTAGTGCATAAGTCACTAGCATTGTTTAAATTTTTAATTATCTATCACAACCCTTTATTTTCGGCCACGCTCATTTGAACTAAATTCACTGATGAACTCGTAATCCTAGTATTCCTGTAATCGGTTGTTGTCACTTTGGTTTTCGAAAATTCAACTGGCTGACAAATATTTTAAATTACTAGTAGCCCATCGCGGCTTCGCTCGCGATCATAGTTCAATATTATATTAGAATAGTTAGATGCATTTTTGAAACACTTCATCACCTGGGGGACCGATCTTTGCTTTAAAAGCCAGTCAGTTTGTTGAAAATTCCAATCTGCACGATTTCTCCCAAATGCGAGCATATTTAATTTGTTTATTTGCTCGTTTCGTTTTATTTTGGACATGTCCGCTTTATGTTCAAATATTTTATCTTAATTTGTAATGGTTCTAGAAATGCCCATAAACTAATATTCTAAACAATAAATTTATGTATAAGTTGGTTCTAAACACTATTCTCACAAAAGTCACATGCTGATACTCTACCAAGTGAGTGTTGTGTTTACAACTGACCTGTTGTTTTTGAATGATTGTTTTTTTAGGATTATTTTTTTAAATTTAAAATCTTAACCCTAATCCCAAAGTTGTTTTTTTGAAAAAAATTGTATACACAACTATATTTTTCCGGGGATGAGGCCTACTTAGAACTTATTTATTTACCCACAAATTTGATAGCTCCAACATTTGGAGGGACCTAAAGCAGTTTTGGAACAGAGGTAGGTAAAGGTCGTGGTCTTATTGTGATGTATTAACTATCTTCTTAACAAATGCATGTTCAATCGGTCCAGTTGACTAATAACGGTGTTGTTTAAATGTTAAAGGGCAACGGAAGGGACGGAAAGTATAGGCCTATTTCTGCTTATAGTGCATTCCCATTGCCTGCTGTCTATTTTGAAGGTCATTAATCGGGCCGAGCCTCATTTGGAATGGGAATTAGCCCATAACTGATTTTTGGGATGGACCTATCATCTTCCAAATATCTGCACAATAACTCATGTAGTTTGTGCATGATTGGCTTAAAAACATATAACAAATTCAGCATTATAGTCAAAATGACTCCCAAAATTGAACTGTTTGATCCTGCTTCGTAATAAAAAACCTTGAAACTAAACATCCCTTAATGTACTTTGGAAGTAATAAACCCTCTTTAGAAACTGACAGTCTCGACATCATTTTAGAGACTCAACCGCATTTCCAGGAAATTAATTTTTATTTTAAACAGAAGCAAATTTACCTTAGTATAGGCATTAAGGAATAATAAATAATTTGTGAATCTCAATCTAAGACATGTTTTAACCCTCTCAGATATTTTTATTTCTTTAGTGTACACACACTGTTGTTTGAAAATGATATTTATAGAATATTACAGAAAAATACTTCAAATTCCATTTTGAAATTAAGTTTTCATACCAATTCGTATTTAATATCTAATCCAATAGCTATATTTCTAAATTTGTATATGATTGTAGTAATTCACGTTTTAACATTATGCTGATGTCAACGACCACGTTGTAGCCAGCAGTTATAATAATGTAACGTTGGATATTTAATTTAAACCATAAAATACTGAGACTAAATAAACTACAGCACCGAGATTTACCGGCAGTTGCAAAATAGTGTTTTGAGCTCTTTAATATAAACATTTACACAGGAATTAACTGCTAAGCGTTTAAAAGCACATACAATTACCAACTTAAAACCTTAACTTTATCAGGTTTGTCTAATCAATGTGTACATTGTATATGTGGGGAATAAAGTTATATTTCCCAACGTATACACAATCTTTACAGCCACTAATAATGTGTTTATTTTTCTTTTACAAATGAAAAAACTCAACTTTAGTAACTTTTTCAATCCAGTTACATCCATAAATTACTTCTGAAAGATTTATTAGCAAATCTATTGAATTAGTGTTTTGTTTTATTTTTGTTGCAAGTTTATTAATAAAATTTTATTATAGAAGATAAAAATGTTAGTTGCCTTGGTAAAATATCAATGTTTTGTATTAGCCTATTCCATTAATAAATGTAAATTTAATATTTAATATTTTTTTTAAATAAGTGAGTACGTTAATTGTTTTATTACATACATTTTCTATCTAAACTAAGTTGCCTTTTTTATATGTTGCGGGAAAATGTAACTGAGTCTGATTCTTGCATTGTTGTTATCAACATAGAGCAACAAATCCAGGAGCATGAAGCTGTTTCCTTACCGAGTTCAATAGATGTGTAAACAGACCTTTTCCTAGAAGGTAATCCTAAACTAACATTTGTTATACCGGTATGATCAATATACCGCATAACACGAATACTTACACAATTCGATTAGTATTCGTCCGATATTCTTCCATAAGGTGTTGATAGATTTGTAATAAAAATATTTAAAAAAGACTATACTTGTAAAGTATTTTTATTAATTAGCCATTATTAAGTTATTAAAAATAATTAAGATTTAAACGGCCGCCATTTTGTTTTTTGTCAGAAAATATTGATTATTTTTTATAGCTTTGTCTAGTTATTATAAAGTGTATACAAAAATTAAATTCCGTATGTTTAATTGTTAAACAAATTAATTACAGAAAAAACAAAATTTCGGCTGTGTAAGTAATTGGGGACTTTCGGACAATTTAATTATGATGTTTACATTTGCTTTTGGCCCTGGAACAATACCCTAAAATATCGTTAAGATGTTCTGAAACACCCTGTTATAAAATATATACAATAAAGATATACTATACATATATACGAGAATCCATCCATCAGAGAAAATGAATCCATTAAAACACCTAAAACCATATTTCTTTAATTGTAAACTTTTAATGTAACTCTTTCTGATTTCATAGTTGTAATAGTTCATGGTACATTTATCTCTGTCAATTCTCTGTCAATTTTATTAACAAAGTTTTATTTTATTTTTCATGATAGTATTAAATTCCAGTAGTGATATTTTAATGTCTAGTCTCACAATTACGTGCCAAAAGAACATTTTACGATAATGAGGAAGGGGATCCGTTACAGATTCCTATTACATTTTGTTAAAGACAGAGACAGTGGTTTCTTATAATTAGATGGGAGTGAGTTGCAAATTACATTTCGGTTGTAAATTCTGTTTTTTAACTAACCTAAATGTAATGTTTCACCAAGCCCCTCAACCCAACAAGCAATGGCTATGGTCAGATTTCTAGAAACTACTTACTCTTGAATTCATATGCTAGGTGGGGATGTACGACCAGACAAAGCCCTTGAGGGTAGTAAGAGGGATTTGACCAATTTCACATAAAAAATGCAAACAAAATTAATCTAAATACTCGTACAAACCTGCCCCCGGATCTCAGTGGCGAGCCGCCATGATCCTTGTCCTTACAACGTCAGACTGAGATGCACAAACCTGCCCCCGGATCTCAGTGGCGAGCCGCCATGATCCTTGTCCTTACAACGTCAGACTGAGATGCACAAACTTGCCCCCGGATCTCAGTGGCGAGCCGCCATGATCCTTGTCCTTACAACGTCAGACTGAGATGCACAAACCTGCCCCCGGATCTCAGTGGCGAGCCGCCATGATCCTTGTCCTTACAACGTCAGACTGAGATGCACAAACCTGCCCCCGGATCTCAGTGGCGAGCCGCCATGATCCTTGTCCTTACAACGTCAGACTGAGATGCACAAACCTGCCCCCGGATCTCAGTGGCGAGCCGCCATGATCCTTGTCCTTACAACGTCAGACTGAGATGCACAAACCTGCCCCCGGATCTCAGTGGCGAGCCGCCATGATCCTTGTCCTTACAACGTCAGACTGAGATGCACAAACCTGCCCCCGGATCTCAGTGGCGAGCCGCCATGATCCTTGTCCTTACAACGTCAGACTGAGATGCACAAACCTGCCCCCGGATCTCAGTGGCGAGCCGCCATGATCCTTGTCCTTACAACGTCAGACTGAGATGCACAAACCTGCCCCCGGATCTCAGTGGCGAGCCGCCATGATCCTTGTCCTTACAACGTCAGACTGAGATGCACAAACCTGCCCCCGGATCTCAGTGGCGAGCCGCCATGATCCTTGTCCTTACAACGTCAGACTGAGATGCACAAACTTGCCCCCGGATCTCAGTGGCGAGCCGCCATGATCCTTGTCCTTACAACGTCAGACTGAGATGCACAAACTTGCCCCCGGATCTCAGTGGCGAGCTGCCATGATCCTTGTCCTTACAACGTCAGACTGAGATGCACAAACCTGCCCCCGGATCTCAGTGGCGAGCCGCCATGATCCTTGTCCTTACAACGTCAGACTGAGATGCACAAACCTGCCCCCGGATCTCAGTGGCGAGCCGCCACGATCCTTGTCCTTACAACGTCAGACTGAGATGCACAAACCTGCCCCCGGATCTCAGTGGCGAGCCGCCATGATCCTTGTCCTTACAACGTCAGACTGAGATGCACAAACCTGCCCCCGGATCTCAGTGGCGAGCCGCCATGATCCTTGTCCTTACAACGTCAGACTGAGATGCACAAACCTGCCCCCGGATCTCAGTGGCGAGCCGCCATGATCCTTGTCCTTACAACGTCAGACTGAGATGCACAAACCTGCCCCCGGATCTCAGTGGCGAGCCGCCATGATCCTTGTCCTTACAACGTCAGACTGAGATGCACAAACCTGCCCCCGGATCTCAGTGGCGAGCCGCCATGATCCTTGTCCTTACAACGTCAGACTGAGATGCACAAACCTGCCCCCGGATCTCAGTGGCGAGCCGCCATGATCCTTGTCCTTACAACGTCAGACTGAGATGCACAAACCTGCCCCCGGATCTCAGTGGCGAGCCGCCATGATCCTTGTCCTTACAACGTCAGACTGAGATGCACAAACCTGCCCCCGGATCTCAGTGGCGAGCCGCCATGATCCTTGTCCTTACAACGTCAGACTGAGATGCACAAACCTGCCCCCGGATCTCAGTGGCGAGCCGCCATGATCCTTGTCCTTAAAACGTCAGACTGAGATGCACAAACCTGCCCCCGGATCTCAGTGGCGAGCCGCCATGATCCTTGTCCTTACACCGTCAGACTGAGATGCACAAACCTGCCCCCGGATCTCAGTGGCGAGCCGCCATGATCCTTGTCCTTTCAACGTCAGACTGAGATGCACAAACTTGCCTAACTCACCTGCTTCTGGCTAGATAGAAACTTTTAATGAGATCAATTTGTCTTATCATGAGGATTTCTGGGAGCTTTGGCGTACTCGATTTATTCTAAGGGCTAATATATATTTTTACTATATTATTCACCATACTCAATTTGTTATTTTAATTTTAGAGACATTTAGTTAAAATTGTTAAAACGCTCTTAAGAGTATAAACCCATCAACATATGTGCACGACCTGGGATTTTAATCCGTAATCCCTTGATCATAAGTTTAAAATATACCTAAAAGGATCATCTCAGCAATCGTAGTAATTTAAGAATGTAAGTAAATGTCTCCACATCATTTATAAGTAGGATTAAATTTAAATAAGTTTGTTAAAATAAATATATGTTTGCAATACATCAAATAATCCCGTATTTTCAATATTTAAGTTGCCATATTTTAAATAACAAATTAGTTGGTTAATGATAGTTCTGGGCAAAGTGTGTGAAGTGCTGAAAAATCTATGTGTTTTTTTAAGGTTTTCAAAACAGTTGTTTGATTGTTATGTTATTAGACACAGATCATGTAGCATGTGAGGGGGTTGGGCCCTAATTTAGAAGCAAATCAAGATTTCCAAGTTCACGCGTTAGTCAATTTAACACTGCATACGTTCCGGCTTGGCTTGTAAGTAGTTCCTCCCTTCATACCAAATCAGGAATATAATTGTTCAAATTATTAAGTCTTGTTTTTAATCTAGCTAATAAGTTTTAACTGTCTTCATGCTTATTTATCCGTAACTCGAAATTCGTAATTCGAAAAGGAATTCAAGGAATTCGAAAAGGTAAAATAGTAACTTTGTTTGTTTTTTAAAGTGCTTTTTGCAATTCAAAGAATTCAATGATGTCAGAGATGTACAAGACCTTAACCGCAATTTCAAATTAATTGAAATATTATAAATTGAAAGGAATATAATAAATACATTTCTAAATATTCTTAAGAAACATTTATAAATAAATTACTTATCATGAATACAATAAACCGTGCAGAAAGATTTATAATTCCCTTAATACTTCTTACATAAAGTAAATGTTTCCTACATATTATTGGGGACAAATAAGATAATGTAGTAAGGAATAGAGATCACAACCAATGATCCTCAACTGTGATACTACAGTAGAGGACTATAACTGTGTGCAGCGTTTTCAGCCACTAATGCAACAGTTCTAGCAGTAATAAAGCGTATTAGCTAAAAGCACCACATTTGGCCCATATCAGTTTATTGAAGCTTTTAGTCCGAGAACAGTCCGCTCCGCTACATTACGGTGATGGACCAATTTCCTTGTTTGATTATTAGTGAATTTCCTTTGGAAAGTGAACTATTAGCATGAGCCACACGGTGAAACTTAAGCCCAGGACCACCATAGAAGTTCCTAACGTGACCCCCTGAACACGTTTTGGGGGGTCGTTAAGAATTTTATATATATTACGCATATGTATTTGCACTTTAGCGATCGCATTTTTTTCCGATTAACTTCAAATTTGGTAGGGACGTTCCTATCTGTGATCAGTTGGACAAGTTCGTTGGGCAAGTTAGTTGGGCAAAACAATCGGAAAACTCCAAACCCTTTTTTGGGGATTAATCTTTCAAATTTTGAGTTCTTGGGCCCAAAAAAGGTCGGAAAAGCCCCAGATGTAAAATTAATGCATGTAAAAAGTTGGGAATTATTGAGGCGAAAGTTCTAAGTCCTCTCTCGTCATTCTAGAATAAATATTTACCGATTTATTAAAGAAAATGTGTTTCGACTAAACACAGTACGTTGTCTTATGGGGGTTTTACACTAAAAAGCCTGCTACTCCTTTGTTAGAGTACTTTTATCATACCCAGCAACCTCACGCCTACTTTCAAGCCTGACTGCACCTTCTCCTAACATTATTATGCGCAAAATTGTATTCCCAGCTTTGCAGGTAAATGAAACCAGGAGCATCATAACAACCAAAAAATCAAAGTTTTCATATATCAATAAAAATTGGAATAAATGTATGTTTTTACACAGATTATGAGTTTAAAAGTTTTTTTGTGGAAATTCACTTCCCTCACGTCAGCGTGCTGCGTGCGAACTCGTTTTAGAATACATTCATAAACTGTAACATTTATAAAAAAACTACACTTGATCTTACTTAAGGAGCCTTTTGACTTCTTAAATCCCAAGACCCGTCCCACTTGTATACACTTTTATATGATTTGACATATCGATGTTTTTTTCTAATGTTGTTTAATACTTGACAAAAATAACCGGCAATACATCCTTCTTGCCTGGTTCATCATATTACATTGTATTTTTCAATTAACATTAAAGAACATAAATATAAAGTTAAAAATTCTTTAACTTTTGGAACGTAGTGAGTGGTGAATAGCTATTTAGCTAACTATCTATGAAACACAATATATAACCTAATTAATACATATTAAAGAAGAAAAATGGCTCACAGAAGAGAGATAAAGCCATTTGAATAAAACAACATCAGTAATATTTTCATTTTTGTATGAGTTAAGCCTGATTACAATACACTGATTACAATACACCTATATGTGTACTGGTTTAAATTACCTTATCATTTGGTTTTGTGTATTTTAGTGTTTTCAATGTTCTTAGTGGTTTTTAAACAACTGACATGTTCGAGAAGAACTAGAACTCTGATGTTCGCCTGATGAAGATCCCAATAGTGGATTGAAACCGGTCGGCTTTCGAAGAAAATAGAATCACTTGACGATAAGGTAATTTAAAATAGTACTCATATAGTACTATTTTACTTAACTACGATGATGTTGCAAATTTGTAATAAATTTATCCAATTATTATTATGATTTTTCGGATGGGAATTATTACAAAAAAACTTTATTGCTTATTAATTGTGGATAAATAATCTTTTATGAAATTGATGATTTAACTTTGTGAAACAGACGGTCATTTGCAGCTGTTGCGGTCATATCCGTGGCTTCTAAAGCCCATTGCTGCTACCTCTGGATTTTGCACAAACTAACTGGATCATTTATAACAAATCTCAAATATAATATGTATTTATCAAATGTAAAGACAATGTATAGTAGTTGTTTGTATTTAATAACCAAACAATATAAATGAACCTAGTTCGCTTCTATATTCATCTTCTGAAGTTTAAACTGATTATATTTAAGACTAATAATTACGCAGCTACAATCAGAAATCTCTATTACGTTTTAGCGAATTTCCCCTATAGGGAAGAAGCTATTACCGTAGTCAGCATGGTAAGACCTAGGCCTAAGACCATGATAAATTTTTGTTTTGAGGACCCCAGACCCCAAAAACACCATTCGTTGAAACTGTATATGTATATATATATATATATATATATATATATATATATATATATATGTGTGTGTGTGTGTGTGTGCGTGTGTCCGTGAGCACGATAACTCTCGTAAAAATGATCCGATTTTAATGAAATTATTTGGGATACACGTGTAAGCAACATTTATGACCTTAAGTTCAAAAACCAGCCAGATCACACTAGCTGCTAAAAAATCAAACCAGTGGCTTTTTAGCTGCTAATGCCAGATCGCTCCATCCGAAAGGGTATTTAGGGGAGGTTTTGTACGGAGGAGTATGCAGGTTTGCTGCGATGGGGGTATTTTTACATATATGAATGAACTAAACAAGCAAATAGTGAAGTGCTTTAAAACAAAATAATAGACATCAATATAAAATATACACAATTTCGCCTACTACCCCTTTTAATCTACGTGGTTCGGATGTAGGAAAAACCATATATTTCTTGGATGAATAAATTTTATTTTTTATTTGGACCACAACTCAGCAACTTTAAAGTCACAGTCAGACAGGCGCAATATTCAGCTCCTTAATTCGGATTTTCCAGTGTAACATAAGAGATCCAGGATATCTGATAGACTTTTAAATCAGCTCAAACAAGAACTCAGAGACGACGAATAACTTATTGGTGAACAATACAAAGAAAGGGGAATATTTTCTTCGTTCCCACAAATTTGGTACAGCTACTTTTTAGGTGCGGTTGTTTTGGCCTGTGACCAGTCTATGCCACGCAGGAAACCCTGGCGTGATGAACAACCGGTTACTGGTGGACTCCCCGAGACGGCAGGATCCCATCGAGTCTGCTTGACAAGAGAGAGAACACCTTGTCAGCCTACAAGGTGGTTAAGAGGCCTCTCCGCTCGACCATCAACAGGAGTAAGGCTAGCTGCTGGAGCAACCTTCGGGAGGTTTTCAACTCCGATCCTGAGGTCTGGGCTAAGAAATAGTAACCCATAGCTCGCCCTCCAACTTTCATCATAGAGGACGCATGGGTGCCACCATGGAAAATATCGTCAAAACCTTCTTTAAGTGTTTGTAGCTTGATGTAATGTGATCGATGTTATGTTTATCTATAATCTAAAAGGGTAGAATATGTGTTTTGTAAATATGCAAAACATTATACAGTACTGGGATTCCCATACAAAAAGCTAGCAGCCTGTATTCGTAACTGCATTTCCTCCCTCTTCCTCAAAAGTAATAAGTCAACTATTCATATTTTCTTTACTTGAATTAAAATTGTTTTCAATCATATTTTGCTTTTCTCAAAACTGAATATGATTAGGAATAGTTTTATCTACAAATTATTTAAAAAAGTATAATGTTTACAAACGACAGTAAGCTAATGAATATTTCATCAAGTGTAACGTCCAAAATCGAAATAATTATTAAGCACTTCATAATCTACAAACGTTAGTTACTTTTGTAACATACTACAGTGGAGCCTCGATAACTCGAACCCCAATAACTCGAATTCCTTGATAATTCGAAATTTTGTCATTCCCCTTGAACTTGCCTACCTGATGCTTTGTTATTTTCCTATATAAGTCGAAGGGTTAGCAGGAAACACTTCGATAAATCGAATTTTTGTAGTATTCTTAGCCTGTCACTGCACTTCTATAACTATAACTGGAATCTGTACAATCTCTGTACCTCTATAAGTCGAAGTATTGACTAGATAACCTCTATAAGTCGAAGTTGTTCATTCACTCCAGTTACTTTTCCGCCGGAAATTCCAACCTTCCCTCCCCACTACATATTTTAATTATTTTTAGATCGTGTGTAATTTACACCTATCTATCTGGGGTAATATGGCTGGTAATAAACCTATCTAGAATTTTGAAATTTGTTTCTTATTTAAAGTGGTTTATTTACTTGTTATGAGTGGCAAGTTTAGTTGGCAATAATGAAGCAACAGAAAATACTTAATGTGGACAATTATTTGTTTAAATGTATGAATTATCTAAAATTATCCGTAGATGAAATATAAATAAGTAGGTTTACTATATAAATGTAAATATTGACATCTGAGTGTAATCTAAACTGATATTTCAGCTCCTTGAGGCATTGAGGTACTGAACTTGTGATTGCTACTTACGGCTACATCAGAACAGCTCGTCTTATTGCTGTTTGTAAACTGATGTTGCTACTATTTTGACCAGTTTCAACTAGGACGTTGGGAATCTATTAACACAAAATACAAATTAAATTTAGTAGTAAACCTCAAACTTTTAAAATGTGTTTTTCCAAATATTCAAATGTTTCAAAAAATTTAAAATCTAAGAAGACATTTCTTACTGTTCTGCCATAAATCTATCTTATTAAACTTCATAATTTGTAATGATAAATGTTAATGATTTTATCTGAGTTGAATTGTATTAATAAAAATTCAGAAACGCATAAAATGTATACCACAAGAAGCATTTGTTATAAGGGAAAGATCTACTTGATATACGAAACAAAAAACAGACACTTTGGCCAAGAATTTGATCTAAGGGCATATGAGAGGTGAAGGGGGGTTTTGTGGCTTGGTGAAGGCGGAAAGAGAATGTAATATTCCCATAAAGCTGAAATATAACGTTATTAATTTCACCAAAGATATCTTTCGAGAAAACTATACAATAAATTTACACATTACTCGTCAGGCTATCCTTAATAATTTAGTCAATTGAACGATTTGTCTACCAAACTGTTGCTTTTAGTAACAAACAATTGAATCGTTTTATTTGAGTTGTACCAACAATTAAAATTTCATGGATTCCTGTTTCAGATGGAGTAAGTTCAAGTATAATCTTTAGTCAAATAATGTTATCACTGATTACAAACATATTTTCACAATTATTGCTACTCGACCTTTTAAACCATTTTGCTGATCATTGAAATAATAACAAAATAAAAAATAATGATATGTTCAGATTTTAACTAGTTTAAAATCAAACTTTTCTGATAGGTTCTCTTAACTAATTCAAATACATTTGATTTAAACCACTAAACCATGTAATTGCAAAGAACCAATTTAAATTAGAGACTTTATCAAATGCGATATTTCAAAAATAATGTATTAAAACATTACTCTGCAAGGACGGAAATGTTGAAGAAAAGTTTGTTTTTCTCTCGAATATAGTAAACCTTGTGACGTAATGATGGTAATTTAATTATTTTTCCCTTAGTATTAGTTATCAAACTAACCATCTTGTTCGCCTATATATATATATATATATATATATATATATATATATATATATATATATATATATATGTATACAGCTTACCCCTCCCCCGTGTTTCACACATGGGTACCATGTTTGCTTGACTGGTCACGATTGACATTCCCAACACGAACGTTGAAGACGGTTATTGGACCCTCGGAAGTGGGACGGGTCTCGTAAAGGAATATTATTCATATTTGTTCAAACTTTCTCATTCGGATCAAGTATATTATTAATTTATAAACAGCGTTTTGGTATTAAACGGTTTCTTGAGTAGCATGATACGTGTTGTTACAATTAAACAGGATACAATAAATTATCTTTCACAACTCTATAAAATATATTACACTTATACTGTACTTACATTCAAAACGGTAAATATACGTAAAGGCTGACTGAGCCAGGTGATAACCAGTGTGATTGGTTGAAATCGATTGACCTTCCTTTTTTTGCCGTCTTGCAAGTAAGTTTAGTGTAAGTGTAACAATATTTTATAATGTTAAGGGACGTATTTTATTGTGTCCTGTATTTGTATTACAATAATTACTGTTGTGTTGCATTGTCACACTAACATCAGTTTATCAAAACACTAAATAATATTTTTCGACGACTTAATAATTATCACCCTTCAAGCATGCTGTATTCTCCTAACTGATTTATTATATGCAATTTGTACTAGTTTCTTACAAATCATATTACTGTATAAGTTTATACTTTTTATTTTTTTAATTTTTCGGTGTTCTAACATTAATTTCTAATATTATTCAAATATAAGCTGTAGAAATTAGTTTATAATTTTATATATTCTTCCCAATGTTAGAAAAGTATATTGAAAATTCGATTTTTGGAAAGCATAATTTTTACAGAGTTCTTGGATCAAAATGTTGCTTATGTGTACCATAAAGCTTTTCTTTATTTACCTAACAAAGCCAGTAACACTGTACTTATAAGGACTAAAAACAACAAAAAGGATTAATAAAATACGTCTCACAATACTGCAAAATATATTTACACTTAAACTGTACTTACATGCAGATGGTAGGTATACAAAACAGATGGTACAAGGCGACCGATTTCAACCGACTCCGGTTGGTCCTGCTTAATTTGATGCTACTTAAAAAAATATTTAAAAACAACAATTAAAGTTATCTTTTTAGGCAGTTTGAAATTTGTTCGTCACTTTTTGCAAAGGAAATAATATAACCCTCACGGTTTAGTTAGAAATCAAAGATCCATCAATTGAGTACTTTTCTTCATCCTTTCATTTCGAATTTCCTTAAGGTGTATGTTAAAATATATGCCTTAATGCTCCTCCATAGTGACGTAATTAAAAAACTCTCACCTTGTTAGACCCTCATATAGACTTTAATATCCAAATCCTCATCCCAAAGCAAACTTGCATGGTTTTCTATCATGCGAGTTGTGTTTATTATGCAAGGCGTTTCCGGAGACCAAGTATTCAGAACCCGGCGCGATGAGTGATCCGGGAAAGAAACGCGCAGTTCATAAAACGGACCTCTCTGTATTCATAACCTAAAAGCCAGAATGTTTTAACCAGTATAAAATATAACGCCTTATGTCCTTTTCGTTTTTAAAATATGATAAACATAACATCTATATTTTTAAACTTACATATTTTTAAATTATGTTGAAAAATTATGTTAACAAAAACTAGTGATCAAATAGCGTTTTAAAAATCAAGTTTACTCAAAAGTTAGGAACAAACAGTATGTTTTTGGACGTTAGTTTCTAAATGTGGAATTAGTATTTATGTCGCGGCCTGGTGCAATGGTCTGTTAGGGTTTATTTAAATACATCTGTCTTGAAGATTGTATAGTCACTTTATTAATGACTTTAATTCAATTTTTCATATTGACATAATTACAACAAAAAAAGTAATAAAATTAATAATTGTTTTCTTGGTTGTATCATATATGTTATTAAGTTGTACGTTCCATTTATACTGCTTGGGAAACAGGTGTTAGCTCAATTATTCCTCGAAGATTATATTAAAAGGAAGTTCTCAGGTCTATGCAACTCAGCAACACACGTTCTCAGCTTGTACGAGGATGATGAAAATAACAACTATCCCAATTTGTATGTAAATGTACTATGCAAATGTGTGAAACAGCTTTCGCCCTTCATGCTAGATACTCTCTAATCTTTCTGTTTATAATAAGAAAGAGGTGTTTATTCCAAAGTTAATAATATTTTGACTAGATATAGGGATAATTTGAGCTATAAATTTAATATTTATGCTTAAACTGTTCTAAAAGACGTTTCCAAAAAGATCTTTGTATCCTAGAAACCCTTGGGTTCTTAGATATTTCAAGATTGTCATCTTTATTCCTTAATGTTTGGCCATTCTTCAAAATACTTCACAACTCTCGATTTTTCTATTTTGATGTTCTCAAGGCTCAAGACGATATTGCTTGTTTTCCGTGCCGCTAGAAACTCAACATTACAGAAGATGATTAGTGAGGATGTAGTGGGTTAGAAGAATTAAATATATAAATAATATTTTAATATTAAATATTATAAAAATAAACTAATGTAAAAAAAATTTGAAGGACGAAGGCAAATAATTGATTTAGTAAACGTTTTTGGACGTAAATCGTTGTAAACAAGTGTGGCGCAATCGCACGGTTAGGTGGGAGTTGCCAAATACCGGGGTTCCCACGAGAAAATCAAACTACGCAGTATTTTAAAACAACTGCGTATAACTTCGGAACAGCAACTACGCATCTAGAAAAATCTGGAAAAATCCAGAGGGCGAGTTTGGCCAAATTGACCAATAGCACGGAGTTGCGTCATAACTGAGGGGTAGACGTAGCACAGGAGGGGAGGCTTCATATATAAGCAGGACCTTCGCTGTCGGAGCTCATTCTTTTCTATTCTGTTTCCCAGTTCTCTTTCTGTTTCAATTTGGCTTCGGCTAGTCGATTTCGGGGTTGTGAGGGGCTCTAATGCCTTTTAAGTCCTTCCCTTCAACATTAAATTCGTGTCGGTCAGTTAAATATTAGTAACTTATTCCCGTAATGCATTAGTTGCAATTTCGTAACCCGGGTGGCGAGAACAAGTGTCGGTTTAGGTAGGCACAGGCTACAAGCGACGCCGACGTCACTTCGGGTACGGCACGGGGGTACGTACCTACAACCACTGGCTACTGGCGACGCGACGACGCGCAACGGTGACACCCAGCTTCGATGAGATGACTCCACCTGCATCAGCAACAACCTCCTCTCGACATATTACAAAGCTAAGTTTTTGTGGTTAATTTTAGTATTTCTTTATTATAAATTTCAGGGAGATATCTTCAGTGAAGTCAAGAGACTATCAAGTCTTAATTTAAATAATGTAATTAAATTGTTGTTCTGAGATTCTTTTTTAAAATAAAAGTAAAATAGTTTTGTTCTCATATGAATCTTATTACTTTTAGGAAATAAGCCCCACCGATCCGCACGATTAACCTGAGATAAGAAGAAAGTGTTCTGAATATATTAAGGCCTAGGTAGTAAATTTTAGCAGTTGCAGGTTAGGGCTTAAATGAGCTAGCCGGAAATAATAATTAAGCTTTAAAATTTGTAATTGTTATAGGAGAAATTTGCTCAATAACCTACTGATAATAATTTCTCATAGTAACAGTGTGATATCAAATATATATATATATATATCAACAACAAATGTGAAGGCACTGTTACAAGGATTATATCAAATATCTCAGCATTCTGAGCGCAACTTGGCCTATTTTAGAGCTTTTGGTTCCAAAAATCTCATAAACTCACGATCTGCTATGATTTTACACATTTAAATTTTGGTTGTTTTATAATTTATACTATTTTTGTATAACTTTTTTATATTTTAAGGAGAAAAGAAATAATTTTTAAATAGACATTTATTTTATTTTATTTTCAATCTAAAAAAATAATAAAAAGAAAAAATAAATTGATAGGTATATTATCTGCACAAGGTTTATTGTCTGCACATTCCTAGAAATTAATTTACCGGTGTTTCATTAATATTGTGCAATGGTTTTTATATTAATTTTAGTGCGCAGTAATTTGATTTTTTTTTAAGATTGGTTCAAAATACAATACTGAGTTGAAATGTGTATAAGTATGATGTACAAATATAAACATCTGTTCATATATAAAACCATAATTTAGCTTATGTTTATACTAAAACCACAACAATTATTATTTCTATGCTGACCGAAAGTAAAAATAATAAACAATGCAATTTTAAACTATATTCATCTATGAATAACTCTTTAATTAAATCTTATATAAGATATCAGGCGTAGTTCTCTCAATTTCAGAGATAAATATAAATAAATAAATTGAAAGTAACCCTTTTGTATCAAATTTTAAATAAAATATAAGATAATATCCAAGACAAATTGAACACTCTGCCAGTTTAGTAAGCATTGTTTTTATTTACTCTTTAACTAGGAGTACGCTTAAATATTCGCGAAATGGGATGAGCAAACACAGAAAACAGCGACCACCTATATATAATATTCCAAACAAAACTTCATCTATATACCTACCGATTTTAGAATGACACTTTCTTGGGTGATTTACGCCATTTTGGGGGACAATAAGGTCAAAAATCAGTCAATAAGTCTGATCAATAACTGCTGAAGTAATTATTTGCATTCTCAATGGGGCTGGGCCCCCAGAACCCCCCGCCTTGCTTTATTTTACCTTAATAATATTGTTAAAGTGTATTTAATACAGATCTTTGAGAACAACACTCTTGAATACCTATTTAGATTTTTAGATGTTTTTGTGTGACGGTGAATACAACCCGCAGACCACCAGTAAAGCAAACCAAAGAAAAACATATTTACGGTGATGGTGCTGGGTTTAGTGCAGGATCCCGCACAGAAAAAGTACTCTTCTGTTTTATAAATACTCAGGTGCTCCCTCTTTTATTCATCTTTCGCTTGGAAACTTTATATTCATTATAAACTCTTCTCTCGGAATAGTATTTTACGATGGTAGTATTAAAGTTATCATAAATATTTAAAATGATTGGAAAACTGGTCGTCAGGCAGTTCTGCTGGGCCGATTTTCATGATTTCCTTAACTGATAGGTAAGTCTTAAAACAAAAAGCCTTATTGTTTACAAAGTTTGCATGTTGCGTATTAATAATATAGATACTACTTTCATTTTAAAGCGGATATTGATGATTGGTGATTTAAATTAAAGGGATTTACTCTAAATTTGTCAAAAGAACTGATATCTTTCGGTACTCAGGGATCTGCCCCTTAACCCTCAAGGTTATAACCATTCTATCTTATGGAAGAATGTTATTGTGTTATAGCGTTTTGCCTTAACTAAATTAGTTTTAAATAAGTATATTCTATAAGCAAAGGAGCTGTCATAAGTATATTCTACAGCTGTCATAAAAAAGAAAATAGCTGTTACACAAAATATTTCTGAGTAGGCTTAAATAATAAATAAATATCTGTTTACTAGTTTGTACTGAATAGAAACTATGTTGATTGTCTGCGAGACTAACGTAGGAAGAATGGGAAGCTGCCTCCGGATAGAACGAGTATTATGTATCTTTTCTTAAACGAAGACGAATATTATTTGTTACCATGCCAAAGGCATTAGTGGTTATTTTTATCGTTGGGTTTTGTTTGAATTTAAATTATGTTATACGAAATTTGTCGCTCCAATTAAGAATATTTAATTTTGTATCTTTTATATTTTATAACTCGAGCCTTTTATTATAATTCGTTGAACCGATATTCATTGATAAGTGTAAATTTACAACATATCCATAACATACTTAAACTTAAAGCTAGTATCCATATAGAACAATTAACAACTGAAAATTAATTGGTTAGTATAATAAATACTCCGGTGGAGATTTTTGTTTACGCTGCCATGTTTCAGATACAGCTTACTAGACACTTACAGAGTCTAAAACAATGGAGCTCTCTGATTTATGTGATCCAGTTTTTGAACTGAAAAGTTTGAAGTTAACTTTAAAGCTATTCTATCAAAACATTATAAATCAAAACAGTATTTTGACTATCTCTGGAATTGTAGTTCAAGTTTTAGTTTTCCATAACGAGACCATTATATACATACTTGTACTTTACATTATCTGTAGTTTGTTATTCTTCATTATATAATATACTTGGTAATTAGCTTATATTCAACTATTAGATAATAGATTAAAGTATACTTTAAACAAATCGGAGTATACATTTTAGCAAATTTCCCCTATAGGGAAGAAGCTATTATCGTAGTCGGCATGGTAAGACCTAGGCCCGGGATCATGATAACTTTTCGTTTTGAGGAACCCAGATGCCAAAAACACCATTCGTCCAAAACTGTATATATATATTTGTGTGTCCGTGGGTGTAATAACTTTCGTAAAAATGGTCCGATTTTAATGAAATTTCGTAAAAACATGTAAAGCGACATTTAAGACTTTAAGTTCGAAAACCAACCAGATCGCTTTATCCAAAGGGGCATTTTTGGGGGGGTTTTGTACCCCAAAATTGTTTATTTTTTATTTTTAACATATAATATTATGGTAAATCAAATTTTACATTTCACCATTGAATTTAGCTTGGAAAAAACAAAACATTTGGTGGTTTTATCATTTCTTTACGTCAATTGGTTACAGAGATATTGAAAGTGCTAAACACGTACGTATGTACGTTTAGTACGTTGTCCAATGTTACTCTTATGGAGAATAAGACAAATTTTATATCTGGCTTATTTATGAACTTATCCTGATGAAACTTGGTATATTGCTTTATATCGTTGTGGTCTATTGATGGTCTATTGTGGTCTACACAACAAACTATTTGTTTTCTGATAGTTCCTGAAGCAGCAAACCTGCGTACTCACTCCGATTTTATTCTTATGGAGAATAAGATAAATGTTATCTCCCTTAATTATGAACATAAATCAATAAAACTTGGTATGTGGCTTTGTCTATGTGAGTTATTTTAATATTTGTATAAAACCTCATTTTTGTGTTCCTTGTTTCAGCAAACCTGCATACTCAGCCGCCATGTTGTTCTTATGGAGTAAAATTCAAATGTCATAAATAGTTTATTTATGAATGTATATTGATATAACTTGGTGTGTGGCTTTATGTGACACTAAGATATATATAAACTTTGGAAATTCGCTGAGTACGTAGGTTTGCTGCAACGGGGGTATTTATATTTGTTGGCACAAGTAAAGATGAAAAGTAAACAAATACATTGTTGAAACGTTTTTACTTTGATTATTATTCCAGTTTAATCTCAATTTTTTACAATTCTATCACATAAATTAACCGTTTGAAGAAAATTTTGCTACAATAAGTGTTTTTTGTTTAGATAACAAGCACTTTTCAGAAAAAGGGGAAAGAAAAAATAACTTATTTTTGGTAATTATAAGGTTGAATGTTGAAGGGATGGAAACTCTATTAAAGTTTCTGATTAAATAAAACTTGTCGTTGTAGTGGATATATTAGGTTATAATCCTGGTTTTATAAATATGCAAAGGCAATTCAATTTAAATTTCCATTTTAATTCTCTACACTCAGATTAGTCAAGACTTGAAGTAATTCGACAGCTAACTGCTTAGGCATGCTCACGTCCGTTAACACTCACAGAAACAACGATTTTTTTAACTCGTAAAACCCAGATTAAAGTTGAGTCGGATTTTTGTAGATATGTTTCATATTGAATAGGTACCTTTTTTATTTTTACTAAAAACCTCAACTGCTTTTCGCCAAATACCAATACGCCTGTGTGACTATAAAAAGACAGCGAGGTATCGTAACGGCATTAGTCACATGGGCAAGCCAGTGGTGACTGCGCCTGAAAAATTATCATGATAGCCAGCCGGGATCGAACCAACGCTTGACCACGTCTGACTTGCGAGGCCAGCGCTCTACCACTGAGTTCTTTCGTCCGGTATTGAATTTGTTCATGTCTCGCATTAATTATTACTGTATCCAACCACCAAAAAGGAGATATGTGTATAATGAAAAATCTCGTTAAATGATTCGAAATATTTTGATTTATCAACAGGTTCAACCATGATGCAAAGGTTCAATACAGCGTACTACACAATGAACAATGTCAATACACAGCCACGGCTGAAGTTGACCGCCCAGACTCCGCCTCTTCACTGGAGAACACTCGACCTCAAGCTCCTTTATTGCGATCTTTGCTACGTTTTCTGAACTCGGGTCTATTTGAACTATTTATTTGTTACAAAAATGAGAGGATTTTGTATTATGCTCTTTATTAGCCAGTAACATTTTTTTCTATTTCTATTATTTACAACAATTTATATAATTTGCTATCCAACTATTATTTCAGACAGCTTTAAATAGGTTAATTTACCAAAATAGACTTCGGTTTTAAAAATAATCCTAAAATACAACTTTGGTTGAAGTTTTAGACTGCTCCCATTTCCAGGTAGGGTTCAAATCAAGTAACAAATATTTTCTGTCAACAAAAAGTTAAAATTGCATATAACAACAAACATATATAACAAATGATAAAAAAAGTGCACGAAAGGCGTACCAAGGTACATGCCAGTAGGTGGTTGCCTACTTTTAAATTGTTAATCAGCTTTGGAGGATACCCAATACCCAACCATAAATAAGTATTATTTAAGGCCTATCAATTAACATGATTGTCGTGGTTGAATGGACTATGAGAATCCAATGTAAAAGTGTATACAAATAATAATTCAAAAATGTTAGTTACAGTATTGTATTATACTATCAGTATTTGCATGGCATTATAATTATTTATTAATCCATTTTTAGCATTATCCTTATTCCAAATAATTATATAGTACTAAATATTATTTTTCCTTAACCTATATTTTTATAAATCAACCTTTTATTCTTCCGAACTATCAAACTATGAAATGCTGGAGTTTTGTATAAAAAGGACAATTCAAATGCATTTTATTTTATTTGACTCTTTCACGGCTCTTTAATTCCTGATTTGTTTTTCCTGATACCCACTAACCAACAAACCCCTAAACCCTTTTTAGTTTAAGAAAATAATGGCAGCTACTAACACTAGTTTTTCTCTTTTTCAGGTAATAATGAACACAACCTTCAAAACTTATTATTAAAATTATCAAGTTAATGGTGAGTAAGAAATAAAATAAGTAGTTTATACTAGCCATACCATATACTAGTCATATACTCCTTGGGGAGTATGGATTTTAAACTTTAGATTTTTCGTTAGCCATGGTGTTACTTAATGCGTGTTTTAATAAAAAATATAGGTTAAAAACTCATTAAGAATGACCTCCAAGCGTGAGAATGCAATGGGTTTATGAGTGTTTTAACCCCAGTTAGAATGCAAATCAAGAGCTCTAAGTTGACACATTAGTCGGTAGATCGCGTCAACTCGACTTCTCGCCTCTCAACTATTCTCTCCTTCGTCGTATCTTTCATAACAGACATTTATCATTTCCAGGTCATAATACTAATGAAGGAACATTAGTTTTTTTTCCTTTATGTCGTTACTAAGACAGCTTACATTTCAGTATTAGTTACATATTACATATAGCTATAAGTACAACTATTGATGTATCTTGAATTCTTGACTGTTATTGAATATGTCGTTGCATGATTAATTGTTTTAAATCTTAGTTACCATACATTTGCTATGATATCATCATCATCATCATCAGAAGGGGTGGATATGAGTCCCAAGGCACATCAGCCGCAGTGGGCTCATTGCGCACGGTGCTTATTTTATATGGTTATATTATTTGCATATAAATAAGGTCAGAAACAATAAGGGATTCTATAAACAAAACTATGAATAATGGTATGCCTTAGTGGTGAAAGTTTCACTCAGATCATTAAAGAAGTGCTATAGAACAGTTAGCTTGTTCCAAAAGTTAACACATTATCTTTCAAACTAAGAAATAAATTGTACTGTGCTTTTCGTGAAATGCATACCGTGTGATATGGAAATACCCCCGTTGCAGCAAATCTGCATGCTCAGCTAATTTCAAATGGTACTTCATTATGTCATGAGGTCACATACCAACTTTCATCGAAGCATATTCATAAATAATCGAGGTAGAACATTTTATTTACTCTCATTAAGAAAAACATTGGGTCTGGGTATGCAGGTTTGCTGCATCAAGGACCACACAAATCGGGTTGTTATGCAAATACCAATGGATCACCACCAGATGAAGCAACGTATCTAGTTTTAACAATTTATGTTCATAAACAAGCAAGATATCACATGTTTCTCATTCTCCGTAAGAATAAAATTATAGCTGCTGAGATTGGGACTAAAGTTTTCTGACATTGGGACCAAATGGGCACAAAAATGGGTTTTGTACGAAAATATATGCAAACCCCAACCATATGAAGCCACATACCAAGTTTCATTGATATATGCTCATTAATAAGTGAGATATAAAATTGTACGTATTCTCCATAAGATTAACATTGAACAACGTACTGTGTTTACCACTTTCAATATCTCAATAACCGGTTGACGTAGAGGAATAATGTAAAATACTAAATTGTTTGTTTTTTAAGCTAAATTCAATGGCGCAAACCTAAAATGGAATTTAAAAATAATTATAAGTAAAAAGATCAAAAACCCATTTTTGGGGTTCCCCCCCTAAACACCCCCTTAAAATAGAGCGACATATCTGGTTTTCGAACTCATGAAATAGATGCTGCCATACACGTTTATACCAAGTTTCATCAAGGTCGGACCATTTTTACGAAATTATCTCGGCACTGGTGGATGAAAACCTGCAACCACTCGTAAAACTTTTACCATCTTATCTAAAAGACAGTCAAAACCTTATTTCACGACTGCAGAAGATTCATCAGCCTCTACCTCAGGGTACGCTACTTGTAACGATAGATGTGGAATCACTCTATACTAATATCCCCCATCAAGGTGGTCTAGACGCTGCCAAACACTTCCTTGATACCAGACCTCTTCAGTCTAAACCTTCTCCCAAACTCCTTCTTCTAAACCTTCTTTCTGTCTACCCTTATACATATAATTCTTACAATGAACAATTTTAAATTCTTGGGGAACAATTATTTGCAAATTAATGGGACGGAGATGGGTAACCGAATGACACCATCGTACGCAAATCTTTTCATGGGCCTAGTTGGACAAAATGTTCTTTAATGTCAACATTTGAAACCTACAGCCTGGTTTCGGTTTATAGATGATATCTTTATGGTTTGGCAGTATGGCATTGAAAGTCTTCAAAACTTAATGGCCGATCTAAACAAATTTTCATGTTTGAATTTCACGTGGAAATCTTCCCAGGAATCTATAACATATTTGGATTTAGATATTTGTCTGGATAAAAGCTTTCTTAAAACCAAAATTCATGTCAAAGAAACTAATAAAATGCAATATCTTCATTACAGCAGTTGCCACCCAGCACATGTCAAAAAGTCTATCCCCAAAGGCCTGTCAGATAAGCCAAATCATTATATACTGATTCAAAAGATTACAATTCTTACTTATCGAAACTAAATAACGTGTTTGTCCAACGAGATTATACTCAGAAAGTAATAAAAAAAGTTTAAAAATCGGAAAAACACGCTTAATTCCACCAATTTTAAAGACGATCCCAAGTGTTTAACATCCTGCTTCCCTGGCCTTCGCCGAATAAATTCGATAATGAAAACAGGACTTGAACTTTAAAAAAATTCTTTTTCAACCGAAAATATTTTTTCTAGACCAACTAGGATGGTTTTTAAAAGACCTCCAAATTTAAACAACATGCTCGTAAGGTCCACAAACTTGAAAATAGGAACCCCAATTTGGCCCTTGGAAGTGAACCATGTAATAAACCGCGTTGCGGTGTATGCAAAATTATGTGTAAGACAAACCGCGTTCGAAGCACAGTAACGGACAAAGTTTACCCGATAGCTGGACACATTAATTGATCATCCAACCATGCGATTTACCAGCTAACGTGTAAACTTTGTCCTAAGGAGTACATTGGACAAACATCCAACTCCTTACGTGTTCGGATGACAGGACATCGGTTTTCTGTCAACCATGAAGACAAACACAAGCCTGTGGCCTTACACGCTGTTCAACATAACGCTGAGTTTGTACATTGTTTCCATCTTAAAACTATACACAAAATCCAAAGTGTTGAAAACAAATAATTAAATGATATGAATTTGAGAACAGTCTAGTTGGCTCACCAGTTAGTTTTAAAAACGAAACAACCTCATGGACTCAACATTCGTTAATTTGATAATTTTTGGTTCCTTATTTTTTCTACAGTATCAAAATAGTTTTATTCCACATCATCTGATCTTAACCAAATGTATAAATAACATCTGATCTATTATTTTTGTTTTTCATTCATTTTTTGTGCTTGATGAAGAGAATATCTTGAAATATTGCAACAAAGTGGTGTCAATTTCTTTATATATATATGAATTTGAACGAATGGTGGGTTTGGCATCTGGGGGCCTCAAAACGAAAAGTTATCATGGTCCCGGGCCTAGGTTTTACCATGCCGACTACGGTAATAGCTTATTCCCTATAGGGGGAATTCGCTAAAACTAAACAAGTTACTGAATGTTTTAAACACAAAAGTATAAATATTACAATAACAAACTAGGATTAAGCTCTTACAGCAAGAAGTTTAAAGATTGTATTTGAATGGCGTCTTCCCCTCCAGCTATTCTATCGCTTGCCTTATTGTGGCCACCACAATTCCTACTGATCCTTGGATATTAAAGACCGAGCTAGGAAAACATTCCCCTGATACTTAATGTAACTTTTGCTTAAAAAGTTAAAGAAACTCACTTGACTTTAAGCCTCTTTTACTATAGCTTCTTATTTCATCAACACTGATTCCTTTTTGAAAATCCATAAGGGTGATGTAGGTGGAAATAAAAGGCAAGGTTTTTAGAATGAAATTAGAGAAAATTGAGTTGACTATATTAATCAAATCATGTCAACTTATTTATATTTAGTCATATTCTTACGTTATAACAATTTTGATAAGTTAGTCACACAGTTTTGTTATCAATTACTAATAAAACTTAATAAACAATCAGATTGCATGTAATGACAAAATAATTCCAAATTGTGGGTAAAAAACAACAAAAAACTTGAATCCAAATTGGTGAATCCAAGATGTCGGCAGAAATTGTTAAATTATGCAAAATAAATCACTTTTCATAAAAAATAGTTGAAATTAATCCAGGATTATTAATTCAGGATAATTAAACAAATCTATAAAATGTATGGGGGGCACTTAAAGTATCCTGTGTATTAAGGAAAAATATCCTTCCTTACAAAATCAATTCCACAAACGTTCTCTAATTATTATTTTATCTTGGAAAATCTTTAAAAATCTTGTTTATTATTTAATAAGGTTATAAATATTTTACTTTTTATCAATTATTTCATCAATAATAGTATGGCATCATAGTATAATAGTATGGCTGGGGCTGATCGTAGAAAATAATACCAGGGAAACAAATTAAATCAGCTAATTTCTTCGGTGGTAAACAATGTTTTGGGTTGCATAACTAGACTTATAGCAATCCTACCCAACAACTGTTCATAGTTTGCTGACAATTATATTATTTGTGTAGTTTAATTGTTTTGCAAAATGTTTTTCTCGATAATATCTGTAGCCCTTCCTTTATTTAAGGATATGTTGCTTGTAAGTGCAACTAACCACTAGGGAAATCAGGTCTGATACCTCCATTGTTTGGAAATCACACAAAGCAACGAATCCAAAACCACGAAATGTTTCCTTTAATTCATTATCTCCATAATTCTCAGTTGTGTTTAGCAGGAAAATCTAAACCCCTCAAAACTAGTTCCGGTTTTAATATGAAACATTTAATCCAATCTCGTTAAATTCATAATCCTAGTTCTTTTCCCAGAAGCTTTTAAATAATTTTCTTACAACAACATTTACTTTAATTAGGAAAGTATCTCATCCAAGACGTGATATTTTAGTTAAAAAGCTGTTCTTGAACCATAACAGTCAGGAAAGAAATTTAAAACGCTCTTTGTTAAAATGATGTGTTGTAGAATATTTTAGGATAATGAAGAAGGAGAGATCCGTTACAGAAACGTTTTACCTTAATTTGTAGACAGAGAGAGTCTTTCTTATAACTGCAAGGGCGTACCACAAACACCTTAATTTGTAGACAGAGAGAGTGTTTCTTATAACTGCAAGGGCGTACCACAAACATAACTTTTCTTGTAGAGAGTCCGTTTCTCTGTTTTGTAACCCTAATATAATGGTTTACCTTGGTCCCTAGCTTGGTGGACGAATTCGCTTGAGTTAGGTAAGCGAATACCTCGTTGTAGGCAAATTCGTGACTACCATTCACCTATTCTCTTGGTAGGTTAACTCGCTTAAGTAATATACATTAATTACATATCTTGCTACATTTACGTAAACTTGTTCTTTTTTATTGCCTTCCCTGACATGACTCCTTTTATCAATATCAAAAATACTTGTAAATTAATCTTAGTTTATTATAACCCTATATCCACCTAGTATTTATTTTCAAAATCATTTACTATGCTGAAGCTTAATAAAAGATAATAAATGTTTATTAAGCTTCAAATTTATATGTAAAGTTATAGACTTTACTATTTATGGTCTTAAGCAGTTAAGTAAGCAGCTTAAAACCATAAATAGTAACTTAAACAAAAGTGTTTAATTAATTGTCTTATCATCGAAACAGTTTACTAGCACTTTTAGCCTTTATTTTTATTTTAGTATTCATTACTTTTCTTGTTTGATTTTTTGCAATATTGTATAAAACTATATTAAGTGATACAATTTTAAAATTTAAACCAATATATTTCGAATTGATACTCAATTCATCATCAGTTGTTTACATTTGCTTGTTTAACAAATATGATAGCCAAATACATTGATTTAAATTTTCAAATTGTTTCACTTAATATAGTTTTATAGAAGAAGATGAGATTGCCAAATAATCAAACAAGATTACAATTACCATCTTTAACCAATTCATAAAAATTCAGAAGTAAAATATGATTTAATTTAATTGCCAATATACACAAAATTATTCAACGGAATGCTGCTAAGACAATATTTTTACTTACCGAAATTCAATTTATAATTCACACTTCAATTTTTGCCCATTTTTACATATTGAAAATATTTACCAATATAACTTTTGGGTAGATATTTCAATAACGCATAGATAAAACATTGTTCGTTAACATGTTTAAACAATTAGACTATAAAATAACGTATCTAACCAGAACTGTAATTAATTTACCCACAATTTATAGAAATTGTTTTAGACAATTACATATAAACTTTTACTGTAACTCCTAAAGTGATATTTATTTTTTGAACTTGTACTAAGAGACGTGTTGACGCTTCTCATCATCCGATGTAAATCCAATCTAAATCTCTTGCGACATTTACGGCTGTGTCATAGAATAATCTGCATAACCAAGAGTCGTTAAATTAAAAACATCGATTTGAAATCCCTAGAGCCAAATGTATTTCGATATTCACATGAAAAATATATAGATTGCAACTGATATACTGTATTTAAACAATACAAATTGGTGTCCCGCGTTCTCCACACATGAATCTCGCAGGTATTCAGATATTTTAAAATGAGTTCATTACAATCAGCTGACTTTATAAATCAAACGAGTTCGCACGCAGCACGCTGACGTGAGGAAAGTAAATTTCCACATAATAAACTTTTAAAACTCAAAATCTGTGTAAAAACATTCATTTATTCCAACTTTTATTTAAATCTGAACACATTGATTTTTTGGCTGTTCTGATGCTCCTGGTTTCATTTACCTGCAATGCTGGGAATAGACCTACAATTTTGCGCATTATAAGGTTAGGAGAAGGTCCAGTCAGGCTTTAAAGTAGACGTGAGGTTTCTGGGGATGATAATACCCCCGTAGCAGCAAACCTCCGTACTCAGCGAATTTCCAATGCTTGTACATGTTTCTTACTACCACATAAAGCCACTCACCAAGTTTCATAAAAATACACGAATAAATAAGTGATATATAGCATTTTATTTACTCTCCATAAGAATAACATTGAAAGATGAGTACGCAGGTTTGCTGCAATAAGGAACACAAAATATAGGTTTTTATACAATTATCAATATAACTTAACCAATCGAACCTGCATTCCAAGTTTTATTAATTTATGTTCATAATTAAGGGAGATATTACAATTGACTTATTCTCCATAAGAATAACATGGGGGCTGAGTACGCAGGTTTGCTGCTGCGGGTAAAATCGTCAAAAAATTATTGTTTTGTGCATATATTAATATACCAGTACTAGGTAAAACCACATGCCAAGTTTCATTAACACACATTCATAAATAATCGAGATATCAAATTTTAATTATTCTCCATAAGATTAACATTGAACAACGTACTTTGTTTAGTACTTCGAAAATCTCTGCAATGGTTGGACGTAGAATCTCAATTTAAACACCAAAGTTATTGTTTTGTAGAGCTGAACTGATTGGTAAAAACAAATGTGAGGTTTAAATTAAAATGAACTGAGGAAATGCTACAAACCTTTTTCTCATAAGATTAACATGGGAGATTTTATGAGCATGTTTTTTGGATTTTATCCGCAACCACTTAACCTAGGTTAATTATTCAAAATACTATTTTATTTGATTTTTTAAGCTCTATAAAATGGTTGAAACCAAAATTAAATGTTTTAAAAATGTTAGGATTAAAAATGCAAAAAAATGATTTTTGGAAAATTGTAAAAACCCCCATAAACCCCCCCATCCCATGGTCCGATTTTTATTGTTTTCGAACTTAAATTCATGAATGTCACTTTACACATTTGAGCCAAATTTCGTCAAAATCAAACGTTTTTTACTCAAGTTTTCGTGTTAACGGAGACATATATATATACATATAAACGAATAGTGTTTTTGGCATCTGGGCACCTCAAAACAAAAAGTTATCATGGTCTTGGGCTTAACTCTTACCATGCCACCAACGGTAATAGCTTCTTCCCTATAGGGGAAATTCGCTAAAACCCACTTCTGCAACTATCAGGAATAAGAACTGTTGATATAATTATTTTAAACGAAACAAAATGTCAAAATTGAAGAGACACTGATGAAATCATATTGGTGTTGGAAAATTATGAAATCATATTGGTGTTGGAAAATAAACAAACGACACCCAAACAACTGTCTACATCAATTATACAATGACGACCAAGAAAAACGGACAATCCAAAGTATAATTTGTAGTGTAGGTGTTCAGGAAGGGTAATTACAAACCATGGTGGCTGGTGGTACTTATCATTTAGAACAACAAATTGGATATAAACGTAGGTCGTAAAATTTGCCGTTTAGCTGCTAGCCGCCATTTTATATTTTTAACAAAACATATCTTGAGAACTATTTAAACTACAGAAACCAAACTTTGCACTTACGTTCAATAAATGAAATACCCCCGTAGCAGCAAACCTGCATACTCAGCGAATTTACAATGCATATAAATGTATCTTAATACCACATAAAGCCACATGCCAAGTTTCATTAATATACATTCATAAATAAACGATTTATGACATTTTAATTATTCTCCACAAGAATAATATGGTGGCTGAGTCTGCAGGTTTGCTGGAATTAGGAACACTAAAAATGGGTTATTATACAAATACCAATATAACTCACTAGGTAAAGCCACATACCAAGTTATATTAATTTATGTTCATAATTAAAGGAGATAACACGTTACTTATTCTCCATAAGTATAACATGGGGCTGAGTATGCAGGTTTGCTGCTACGGGAACTATCGACCAAAAAATGGGCTTTTGTGCAAATATCAATAGACCACAATAAAATGAAGCAATATACCAAGTTTCGTCAGGATAAGTAGATAAATAAGCGAGATATACAATTTTTCTTATCCTCCATAAGCATAGCATTGGACAACGTACTGTGTTTAGCACTTTCAATATATCAGTAACCAATTGACGTAGAGCAAAACACCAAATTGTGCGTCTTTTTAAGCTGATTCCAATGGAAAAAATAAAATTTTACTTTTTCAAAAATTATGTGTAAAAACTCAAAAAACCCATTTT
This sequence comes from Allygus modestus, assembly GCA_963675035.1. Taxonomy (NCBI): domain Eukaryota; kingdom Metazoa; phylum Arthropoda; class Insecta; order Hemiptera; family Cicadellidae; genus Allygus; species Allygus modestus. The sequence continues at coordinate 48,485,543 of OY776116.1, forward strand.
TGGGGTACAAAACCCCCCCAAATACCCCTTCGGATAGGTCGATCTGTCTAGTTTTCGAACTTAGTCATAAATGCTGCTTTACACTTTTGTACCAAATTTCATCATTGGATATATATATATATATATATATATATATATATATATATATATATATATATATATACAGTTTCGAACGAATGGTGTTTTTGGGGTCTGGGGACCTCAAAACGAAAAGTTATCATGGTCCCGGGCCTAGGTCTTACCATGCCGACTACGATAATAGCTTCTTCCCTATAGGGGAAATTCGCTAAAAGCAAATAATCGAGATTTGTATTAAACTGCCTTAAACATTTTCCAAATTGCGCCCATTTTAAATTCAAATAACTAAAAAACTATTAATTTTATAAACATTTTATAAAATGCTAATTGCTAAGTGTTGTCCCCAGCTAGTGCAAGCAATCCATAAAAGTGCATTTTCTGGCGTATGCGTTGACAGATTGCGGTGAATAAAGTATCATTAGATTTGCAATAAAAACGTCCATCCGTTTAGTATTTTGTACCATTTTTATAATTGATGATATTTTTATCATTTGAGTTTAAAATATTAAAACGTGGCCATTTAACAAATTTTAAATCATTTTAATAATAATGTTCCATAATTTTATTTTTTAACTATTTAACGTCCGAGAAAAGTTTAGTTTCTGTAGCTTAAATAGGTTTCGAGATATTAATTTTGTTGTTTAAATAAAAAATGGTGGCTAGCGGCTAAACGGAAATTTTTCGTCCTACGTTTATATTAAATTGTTTAACTAAAATAGGTGCACACCTTGTCGTCAACAGTTCAAATTGTAGTGATTTAATCCACTACATGTTTCACCGAAAATACGGCATTTTAAAGTGGTACATATACAAAGAACGTATTACCCAAATAATAAGTATATATATATATATATATATATATATATATGCATGTAATATAATATGTATGCCCATGTATATACTACAAATTCCTTTGATTGTATTTACGGTGAAACATGTAGTGGATTAAATCACTACAATTTGAACTGTTGACGACAAGGTATGCACCTATTTTAGTCTAATACGTACAGTTCAGGGGCTACAACAATGAATTTTAAATTGTTTGTTCAAATTTCTAATCACTACCAGCCCCCGGAGTTTGTAATTACCCTTTCTGAACACCCTGTATAATGAAACAACTCTTTGATTTAAATGTGTAATTGATTATATAACTCTTGTCAGCAGCTTATAAATACATAATTTAGGAGTAACAGTAATTATCCTCAAATTAAATTATCAATGAATTATTGTTAAAATAAATACTAGTACCCCTTGATTTGTTAATAATATTTCATTATAGATAGATGATTTTGTATTGAGAAAGCCAGCTATGCAAGATTGCAATAAATGTTTTATTAAAAGTTTAATTTCGTAAAAGGTTAGTAGTCATTGCGACGCATGGAAACAGCCATATTTATCCCTTTATAGTAATAGTATAAAGGAATGGTATTCTTGGGAATAGAATAAAGGAATAATAAATAGAATAATAATAGAATATAGAATATAGAATAATAATAGAATAAAGGTATAAAGGAATAGAATAGTATTCTTGGGAATGTAAAACTCTCTCGATTGTTCCAAAATGAAAAGCAGGGAATATAAAACGAAGAGCAAAAGCCGTTTCACACATTTACATACAAACTGGAATATTTGTTACTTTAACATCATACGAGGTAGTGTGTTGGTTAAAACTGTGAATTCTTACGATTTCACCGAATGAATATATCCATACGTCATAATGAATAATATCAGGCAGTAACAAATAAAAAACATGTTTTGCATGTCATCACTTATGGAATGCATGGTTCTTTTTTGCATGGAGTAATACTTAAAAGAATTTAAGTGTTTGTTAATTGTATAACAATCGCACAAAGTAAAATTACAATACAATATACTGAATCTATGAAAATTTGATTTTAAGTTATATAATTTGTTGCGGGGCGCAGTGGCAAAAAGTGAGATTTACTTTAACGTTAAAAAATATCTAGAGTTGTCGATAGATTCCAAACTATCTTATTTATTTTTTAATACTGCTGAACATTACTGCTGTAATGTCCAATCATTCGCTGATTGGGCCTGATGATAACCGGTGTGACTGGTTGAAATCGATCGCCTTGTACCATCTTTTTGTATATTTTACCGCCTTGTATGGAAGTACAGTATAAGTGTAAATATATTGTGTAGTGTTGTGAGATGTAGTTTTATTTGTCCTGCTTATAACAAACACCACAGTGTGTAAAACAACTTTAACAATGGAGAGCACAAAAGGTTCAAAAAGTGAATATCATTGTAATATCAACATGTATTATGCTGCATATTGCAATAAACAAATACATCTGTAACAAGTTATAATTGGCAGAAAACAAGCATTACTAATGGCTATCCATATTATTTTAGAATACATTCATAAACTGTAACATTTATAAAAAAACTACACTTGATCTTACTTAAGGAGCCTTTTGACTTCTTAAATCCCAAGACCCGTCCCACTTCTGAGAGTCCAATAACCATCTCCAACGTTCGTGTTGGGAATGGCAATGGTCTGCAATCAAGCCAACATGAGATCCACGTGTGAATGAAGGGGGAGAAAGCTGTATATTTGTTTATTTAACTATGGTAATATTCATACATACGATTTTTTATGAACAAATTTGGAAGGAAAATATATAATGTAATAATATGATTGTCATTACTGTATTAGTTGAGGTAAATATATATTAGTCAGATTTCATTATTTTCTTTCTCGCAGTGGAATTATTTTCAATAATAATTTATGCAACATCATGTATATTATTAGATCTACAAATGAATTAAACTAGAAATCGAATGGTTGAGGTAGTTGCAGATTGATCTAGCCAAATAAAACCATACCTAATGATTTATGTTTTATGTTGTTCTTTAAGGCTTAAAAATGTAATTGTTTTATATTTTGAATAATTAGTTTCATTAATATGTATAGATTTTATATTTAGACAAAATGGCCAAGAGGCTTATAGATACAAGTTATGATAAAAATTACGGTAGATAATATAAGGTTTAAAATAAAAGCTTTTAAGTACTTCTAACTAATACCAAGTTTTGATACTAAAATAACACTCAAATGTTCCAACTCAAATGTTAAACCTTTATGGCTTAATGACATTGACTTCTAGTAAAGACTATATACTTAATACATAATTTTTAATATCAACTAACACAAATACTATTTTATTTAGATAACTAAATTTTACCCTCCTGGGTTTTCACTAGTTACAATAATATTTCAACGATATGAAAGTATTTCACTCCCATCCCTTCCTCCAACCATCGCCTCGCTTAAGCCTCACATGGCCACTTTACCACCCTCAGGTCAGTTTTATATTGCTCCCTTGTTGTCATAACGTCACATATTAGCTTCTTTCATATTAAACTTATAAGATATCTCAAATTTTTTCCCTATAAATTTTACAATACAAAAATTCGAAAATTAAGCTTGTCTTTTCAAAATAGTTAAAAACAAAATGTAAATAGAGAAAAAACAATCAAATGCCAATAGCGAGGCTATTTGTAATAATAACAAATATATTTTTTATTTGTATGTAATTCTATAAAAGCTGTTTAGTGAAAATAATATGTGTTTTCTACTTGATTAATTTGGCATAACAATATATCATTGTTTAACTTGGCGCTTTTAAATGAGTTGGTAGCACTACTTAAATAATCGTGTGTGTCCATATCTAACCATATAAAGATTAAATTGGCGAAAGACCAGTCTTATGCGAAGTCTGGTAAAATTAAGCTGGTGCAAGGATCGATCCAAATTTCAACTTCACTATTCCGTTTAAATGAATTTACAATTTCCATTTCCATTTCTATGTATTGTATCGTACATTCTTATAAAACGGCGTTTGCCGTGAATAAACAAATATATTACCATTATGAATACTGATTGTGTTCCAAGAACAACAGTGGCTGTAAGAATGAAATCGTTATCGTTATAATAATTAAAAATAAACTTGATATGTAATGTGTCCAGTATATTACACCAGTTTTAAATCTTTTAGGTTAGTGTAGTATTATAAGAAAAATACACATAGGCAAAGGTTTTGTGTGTGTGTGTGTGTGTGTGTGTGTGTGTGTGTGTGTATGTGTGTGTGTGTGTGTGTGTGTGTGTGTGTGTGTGTGTGTGTGTGTGTGTGTGTGTGTGTGTGTGTGTGTGTGTGTGTGTGTGTGTGTGTGTGTGTGTGTGGTAAAGGATGCTCTAACATAAAACATTGATTTTGGTAAAATTTTGAAACATTACTATAACAGTGTAAAACACACGTTAGATGAAAAGTAATCTCCATTACAATGTAACAAACCGCTGCAACAGCACTACAGTAAATGAGCAATGTGTTTTATTGTGGTTGGTGGATTACCAACTTTTTAAGAATCACTATAAATATAATTTGTTGTGTGATCACTGACAAGATCGTGAATACCTGTGTAGCTTAGTTTATTTATCAAATTGTTTATCATATATCAAATATTATATCATATAATTTATATGAACGATTTAATAATTCCGTTAAACCATTTCTTTTTGACCAATTTTTTTAATAGGTAGTAGTTTTTAATATCTAAATTCTTTCAAGCTAGAATCTTTTTGGTGTTCCGTGGTCCTTAAAAAAATGAACGTGTTTATTCGAAACATTTTCTAATGTCTGCATTTTATACAAAACTAGCTGTTTCCCGCAAGCTTCGCCCCGCAAATGATTGATAAAAACTATGACAGTTGTGTGTGCTGCATTCTGTGGTTAACCCGTGGAACTACTACGAATCATGATCAGCTGTTTGTATTTTCATCAGCTGAAACTAAAATGAATGTCCATAAGAAATACATGGGAACTTGGAAGTCCCTTGGGGCAGAGCCATATAGGATTTTCAAAACGAAAATAGGCCTATATGTTCATTTGGTATACCAGGAAAATTCCTGTAAATTTTCTTGCCAATCGGTTCAGTAGTTTTAGAGTGATTGAGGAAGACACAGCAGACAGACAGACACACACCATCACATTTTTATATATCTGTAAGGATTACAACATTTGGAAGGTTGTCAAGCAAACACTATTCTTACAATTTCCTGACAGTAAACGGTTTAATTTTAAAAACTAACTTATATATTTGTTTTTGATTAGTCCCCTAATATTGATATCAGTAAACTAAGGTCAATATTGATGTTGATGTGACATTGTCAGTAAACATCAATACAGCAGCTACGTTGTAGCTAGAGGTAGCAATTCCAAGTCCAATCAGGGCCCTATAACAGGGGCTGCCGCCGTGACCCCTTCCCGCCCGCCCGGACAGCGCTGTGACGTTCAAATGCTAAATGAACACTTTTTCTCAACAGATTTCTACTAATCTGTACGTCTACATCTATTGTCCAAGTTTATTGCCCTTCCGTTCCCCCGTTTCCTCTCGTACACGTTTCCTGATCTATTTTTGAGCATCCTTAAACGTAATCTTGGTTTTTGGCGCAGAAAGTCGAAAGTGTTTGCTTACCCTGCACAGTGAGCTGGATGAGATTATTTGCTTGTTGAATTGTTTGTAGTGTTGTATTGTTATGAGTGTACTGGTGATTGTCGTAAGTTTAATTATTTGTTGTTATTAATTTAGTTTTCACCACTATTGTTTGTAAGATTAGTTTAAAGCTCTAAGAATTATTAATGAACTCCGCAGTTATTTTAGAAAATATTTATAAATGATTAACAAATATTATTTGTGCATACTAGGTAATACGAACATCCAAATTTGGGTCATAGAACGCATAAGGATACATACAATAAAACTGAATTATGTAATAATTAACACAATTTATAGTTAAAATTGTAACGTTTATAGTTATAGTTATAGTTTAACTACGTTTATTTTTGTTTTCACCAAGTGTGTATTGGATAGAAGTCTGTTTTATCTCTAGCAGTCACAGTAATAAGCATCTCAAAGGACTTTGCAAACAGTACATTTAGAAAGTTAACAAGAACAAGTACATCAAGAAAACTATTCTTGTGGGAAAATGCGTGACTGTCCCAGAAACATTGGGAGGTATGGTCACCGTGCCAATAATATTGTATTTTCAGACATCACAGCAAATACAGAGTGTATTAATATTGTATAAGTTTGTTTATAACATAATTCACAGTAAAAACGTTCTGGTTGTGGTATATTTATATTTGCATGAAACCCCTTTGCTAGTCGTATTTATTACAACAATCCTGAATAATCTGTTCAATGTTATACTTGTGGAGGATAACTGAAACTTTAGATCTCGCACAACTTTACTATTTAAGCAGAGTATTGAGTAAAAACAAACCTTCATTGTACAATTTATTAACTTACGGAGAGCAGTAGGTACCGGTAGCCATAAATTACTCTATCCCATTCTAGAAAAAATACACCGAAGAAAAGAAGAATTTTATAACAGTAAATATCAAGTATCCAGCATTAAAATGCGGATAAATCTTGTTATTCGAAATTGTAAAAACAATGTCAGTTCATTGTTGTCATTGCTCGCACATATTGTAATTTATTGGATTATAATATTAAACATTATTTACCTACATTAAAAATGCAAATCGTAGTCGAAACATCAAATTTAAAGTGATACAACTATTTTTCTGTTTTCAGTGAAAACTGTCTGTTGCGTAAGAGAGATTGATGAATAGTAGAAAATCAAATTAATTTGTAAATAGTTGTATGTTAACATTTAGAAATATTTGATAATGAGTATGATCTGTATTTGTATAAATATAAAATAAACTATAGCAGGTGAGTGTTTCTTTACATTAACTAAGCAGTTTATTTTTCTTTATCAAAGATGTTTCTTAAATTCTCGCATGACTCCGCCGCCGCTAAAGGAGGATGTTTTTTTTTTTTAAACATCCTTGTGTCTTAAACTACCTTCCTTTATTTCTAAATTGATCAAAATCATTCTTCTGATCATAGTATTTAAGTTTTTCTTATATACCGGTAAAAAAATTATGTTTATTAACCTGATTCCATTTAATTGAAAACAAACCTCTATTTCTTACTAAATATTTTTATAAATAGTTCAGCTGCCAATCCTTTTAGCGAATTTCCCCTATAGGGAAGAAGCTATTACTGTAGGTCTCATGGTAAGACTTAAGCCCCAGACCATGATAACTTTTTGTTTTGAGGTCCCCAGATGTCAAAAACACTATTTGTTCAAATTTATATATATGTATATATATATATGTGTGTGTGTGTGTGTGTGTGTGTGTGTGTGTGTGTGTCCGTTACCGCGATAACTTTTGAAAGAAGCGCCCGATTTTGATGAAATTTAGCAAAAATGTGGAGAATAACATTTATGACTTTAAGTTCGAAAACCAGATCGATCGGACTATGGGAAGGGGGTTTTATGGGGGTTCAACATTTTCCAAAAATCAGTTTTTTGAACTTTTTACACAAAAATTTTAAAAACACTAGATTTTTGTTACATCCATTTTATAGAGCTTAAAAAACAAACAATTTAGTATTTTTAATCATTAAGCTAGGTTTAGTGGTTGTTGAGAAAAGTCAAAAAATGTGTCCATAAAATTTCCCATGTTAATCTTATGGGAATACGGTTTTTGGATTTTCCTCACATAATTTCACTAAAGACTCCACATTTTTTCTACCTATCAGTTTAGCTCTACAAAACAATCATTTTGTAGAGCCAGCCGTCAGCGCGGTGACGTAGCGGGTCACGTGACGGGAGGGTCCGCTCACAGACGAAGTGGTACGGCCCTTCTTACCTGGCCCTGAGTCCAATACAGTATTGACATTATGGCTAGAATGGGGCTGTAACAACAGTTATGTTGAATGTCAATAGGGCGGAGCTCCAAAATATTTTCAGTATGGGTCTGTAGGTTATATTCTCTTGAACCTATTCTCATAAAAATTTTAGCTCCGCATCATTCCAGAATTATACATTTGTTACTAAACATAACTACGTATAAATTACAGTGGGGTGGAGTCCCATAGAACTTTCGGAACGGGAGAAGGACATGGTTTGAGTAGAATTTCAGGATCATCTGTTCTGTAGTTGGTTGTGATAGTTAACATGGAAATAATAAAGGCCAGCGGGGTGGAGCCTTTAATCGTATTTTGATTAGGAGTATGCCTACGTCTGCTTTGAGTATATTAGCTACCTTCCACTCTAACTTCAGATCCATAATTAAGTCCAGTAGTAGGTGCGAGGTGATAAACATTTTTTATAAGCCCGTGGGGTGGAGACCCATATGAGTTTTGGAAAAGAAGTAGCACACAATTTAATAAAGCATGGTCTATTTTACAAACTTTAGTTTTATTGGTTCATTAGTTGGGTGTGCGATAGTTAAAGTGAAAATAATAAAGATCTGCGGTGCGGAGTACTAAACAATATTTTAATCAGTCGTAGGCTTATTCTGATTTGAGTTAATTAGTTATCTTCCTACTGAAAATTAGTCATCTTCCTACTGAACTTCAGCCCTATCAGTCCAATAGTAGGTGCGAGATGGTAAACATAACATTAAATGCCAGTGGGGTGGGGTCCCAATGGATCTTTGGATTGAGGAGCAAATACTTGATTCAGGTGTATTATTTATTTCCCTACTAAATTTAAGCTCCATCGATTCAGTCTTGCTGTATAATGATGTAGGCCTATGAGCTACCAGCTATCTTTCTACTGAGTTTTAGCTTCGTCAGACAAGTAGTAGGTGCACGATGGCTGGAATAAGTATTTTGAAGGTCAAGAGGGCAGAGCCCTAAAACATTTGCGGAACGGGGGAATACAAATTATTTCGGGCTACCTAAGTCTAAGAGGAACGGAGGATGTAGAAGCCATCGATCACGAAAACATTTATTTAATTGGGTAGAATACAAAAAATTAAAATAAATTATTCTTAATTCGCAGGTTTTTGATTGTATGTTAGAACTCGCTTAGGTCGCTGAGGGCTCCGCCCCCAGACACCGCTTGGGGTCACTCCAATTGTTATTTTAACTCAATGTCCCTTCAAGTTTTTTTTATTTTTATATAGTATCCTAATTTGATTCATTTGGGATGTATCCACTCTGGATTTTATCCAACGTTAAGATTTCTAATTTTCAAGTTAGAAATTTGAGGTTTAATGATAGTAAATTGTAACTTTAACAATTCCCCGGGATTTTTTAGTTAGACGGTTTAAATTAAGTTTAGATTACAAGCATGCAAAATTTCACGTTTCTACCTCATCTAGAATTGGTCTAGAATTCTATCGATCGGAATTCCAAAAGACTGAGCTATCACACTCCCATCTATTAATAATCTGAGACAAAAAGGATTTAGATTTAGCGATATAGATTTTATTAAGAATAAGAATAATATTTATTTTTTCAAACACATCTCACATGAAAACAAATTAAATAAAAGAAACTGTTTCAACAGATACCTATAATACAAATTTAATAATTAATTGCTTCTTATCTTCGTCCTCTTCCTAAATAAAGCAATTTAACAATATTCCATTAATTAAACATCTAAATGCAGTATGTATAGTAAAATTATAGTACAAATGAAATGAAAAACAAAACACTTGATTTTATAACAAAATACCCCCGTCACAGCAAACCTGCATACTCAGTGAATTTCCAATGGAGACATAAATGCCTTAATACTACATCAAGCCACTTACCAAGTTTCAAAAAAATGCATTCACAAATAAGCGATATATACAATTTTAATTATTCTCCATAAGAATAACATTGGGGCTGAGTACGCAGGTTTGCTTCAACAAGGAACACAAAAAATGGGTTTTATACTAATATCAATATAACTGAAGTAGGTGAAGTCATGTCATATACAAGTTTTTATTAATTTATGTTCATAATTAAGGGAGACATAGCATTTAATTATTATCCATAAGAATAACATGAGATGAGTATGCAGGTTTGCTGCTACGGGAGCCTTTGGAAAAAAATTATTTTTTTGGGCAAATATCAATAGACCACAACCAGATGAAGCCATATACCATGTTTCGTCAGTATACGTTCATAAATAAGCGAGATATAAAATTTGTCTTTTCCTCCATAAGAATAATATTAGACAACGTACTGTGTTTAGCACTTACAATATCTCGGTAACCAATTGACGTGGAGAAATTATCAAAATACCAAATTGTGTGTTTTTTTAAGCTAAATCCAGTGGTGAAAACTAAAATTTGAATATTTCAAAAGTTATATGTAAAAAATTCAAAAAAACCATTTTTGGGGTACAAACCCCCTCCCCCAAATATCTTTCGGGTAGAGCGATCTGGCTGGTTTTCGAACTTAAAGTTATAAATGTTGCTTCACACGTTTATACCAAATTTCATCAAAATCGGATCAGTTTTACGAGAGTTATCGTGCTCACGGACACACAAACACACACACACACACACACACACACATATATATATATATATATATATATATATATATATATATATATATATACAGTTTCGAACGAATGGTGTTTTTTGGGTCTGGGGACCTCAAAACGAAAAGTTATCATGGTCCCGGGCCTAGTTCTTACCATGCCGACTACGGTAATAGCTTCTTCCCTATAGGGGAAATTCGCTAATTCCCTATAGGGGAGATTCGCTAAAAACAATATATTTAACCTATGATATTGGTAGTTAACATTTATCATATACTACAGTTAACAATAAAATAAAATGAATACTGCCACAATTAAATGAAACGAAGATAGTAACTGAGTTGTTTGGAAAAATATAGGGCCTCAGGGGCAAAGCCTGTCAGAGGTTCCTTATCATTTTCTGCTTAGATAAAAATTATTAGCAATCAGGACAGCTTGTTTTGATACTAATACCATAAAAATCCCTTAGAAATATTGTCTTGGTGTTTCAAAAAATAGGCAAAAACATTAGTGCTCTGCATAAAATATATGATATAATGTATAAAGTTAAGGAGGGCAATGTGAATTAAAAAATTATATTCGATTCTCAATTATGCTTCCATTTTTAACAAATAATCAATAGTTTCAAATGGTAACAACCATTTACAAAGTTTTTTATTACAGATTTTTTAATTATATGAATATTTTATTTCATTAGGCAATTTATTGTAGAATCTTGGTGCCAAAAACAAAAAACCTTCGGTGAAAATTACTAGGTCATGGAAGATATGTCCAGCATTTCTCAGTCTGCCTCTATAATTATTACTGTTATCCAGGACATTACCACTTCCATGGTAAAAGGTTTTAACACCTTGTACACAAACATGTATTTTAGAGGTAGAATATTTAGTTTTCTGAACAATGGGAATGATGAATGTGTTCTGGGCCTTTTTAAGATGATCTTAATAAAACCTTTCTGAAGTACATAGATAGACTTAATATTTATACCATACGCCCCACCCCAAAAAAGTGAGAGCATAATCAATTCTACTGTGGGCAGTAAAGAAATACATCATTTGCAGAATTGCTTCAGGGATACACAAACCATTTAAACAATAAAATATTCTCAATGTGCTCAATATCATAATATTGATAAAATTCATGCTCATCAAAGCGAAATATTGCTCGATTTCGAGCAACGGGTAAACTAGTTTAAGATTAATGGACAACAACAATCAAACGACACAAAAATTCCCAAATCAGACAAAACAAGTTTTTATTACGTTACGAACCTGAGAATCCCAAAATGATAGCAATACATGAGAAAGGATACAAAAACACAGTTGACAAGCATTTACATTTTTTTTGTCTATCTGCCAGCGGTATTTTTTAACGTTTTGATAGGGAACGGTCCAAACCCTGGCCTTGTTACTATATAAGGTCAACCTGATCTTAGAAATCATCATTAATTAATAGCCGAATGACAAATTTAGTGAATATTGGCCGAAAAATATAAAATTAATATAGAATTGTTGGTATTTTATGGAGATTTGTATTTGAAACTTAAAAAAGTGATATAAATTTATCGTTGCTGTAATAAGACGCTTAGTCCTAGTCATCATAGAAATCGGATAGCAATAAAATACCTTAGTAATTTTATCAAGATCTGAACTTGAGACCCCCAAAAATAACTGTAATACATATATAAGGGTACAAATTGGATTTTTATGAAAAATGTCCCTTAATTTAAATGTCATAAACATCGGAAATATACAGTTTTGGAGTTTTTCCCCCTAAAACATTTTAACCTCCTGAAAAAGTATCAAATGGAAAGTGTTCTTAGCTATTATTTAAGACGAATGCGAAACCTCAGATCACACAATCCATTAACTGTTATTTGGTATGGGCATTGGTATAGGTATACTGTAATTTAACATGTAAAATCTTGTGGCTGACGATAAAGTTGCCACTCTGTTAGTTAAACCAACTGTTTGTATAAAACAAAATTGACAGTAAAATCTTATTTGAATGACGTATTATGATGAATAAAGTTTACTCTTATATTGTATTTACTTGAATTTATAAAATCGTAAACGATTGGTATGCTTGATGATATTTCGTTTTTACGGCGTGTTTGCTATTCATTGAAGCGTTCATAACACAATGTGTATTCACACTTAAATTTTAACCCTCACATACTCACCGCCAGCCGATGCTGTCAGTAGCAGAGCTGATATTTTTACCCCCACTAAAGTTTACGGTTTATTGTTGTCAATTTCTTTTGTTAATCCAAAATAACATGTTCTAAATATAACCAACGTAACAAAAAACTATCGTAGATGCTTTAAATTATTATACAAATGTAGTGTAACATGTTAAAATATTTAGGTGTTACAGAGTAAGCTTGTATACATAATTTTGTAGATTTATTTTGTGTTTAGGAGATCAATGCAGAATAAATACCCGTTCCTAATTGTACTGAATTCAAAATTTCTTTAGAAGGTAAACGGGTTTGAGTTATACCTGATGTAAGTCGACTCACTTCTGGTTTCAGATAAATAATTAATAATACAGTTGAAACTTCATAAAAGTGAGACAAGGCTTTATAGTGTGCCAATTGTATTTATGTTTTGGCATGAAGGGAGGGGTTGTGGAGTAGGGAGGGGGCAGCCGGAGTGTGTATGATGAGGCGACTAACGAGAGAACTTGCAAATTTTGATTTGCATTTGAAATAGTGCGCAGTGTCCTCATATTCCACCTGTTAAACTTACAGATTTTAAAAAACACCGAAACGCTTTAACCTTTAAAAACACTTACTTTATGCTCTAAACACGCTTAAAATAAGATGAAAAGTGATTCATAAGTCATGAAACAATGATTTTTATATGCTTAATATGTTTCCTAGCAAATTAAGTTTTGCTACGATACAAATAAGATGAAAACCCTAAATACTTAGCAGTGTATTAAAGTGTATTAAAACTTGAACAAAATTTGTTTGATTTGATTGCGGCAATAGATAGACGTCAAATACAAATTCCAGTGACAATAGATAATTCCAATAGATATTTATTAGTTAATGTTTAAATTACTGTAAGTTGGAACTGTTTAACGTGCTATATGATGATAAAACATACATTATGCGGAAAAAATCATTTGACAATCAGTTATACAGATGATCGTTCAACGATAAACATAAGATATTTCTAAAATTTGAAAATTAATTAATGTGTCTTAACACTCTAACAATAAATATCTCCATAGGGCAAATAATATCTTATAAATAAATATCTCTTATTTATTAGTGAATTTCCTATGGAAAGTGAACTATTAGCATGACCCGCACGGTGAAACTTAAGCCCGGGACCACTATAGAAGTTCCTAACGTGACCCCCTGAACACGTTTTGGGGGTCGTTCAAAATTTTATATATATAGACATATATATATATGTGTTTGCACTCTAGCGGTCGCAATTTTTGTCCGATTTACTTCATATTTGGTAGGGACGTCCCTTTCTGTAATCAGTTGGACAAGTTCGTTGGGCAAAACAATCGGAAAACTCTAAACCCATTTTTTGGGGGATTAATCTTTCAAATTTCGAGTTTTTGGGCCCAAAAATTTTCATAAAAGCCCCAGATGTAAAATAAATGCATGTACAAAGATGGGAATTAAAGAGGCGAAAGTTTTAAGCCCTCTCTCGTCATTCTAGCATTAATATTTACCGAGTTATTAAAGAAAATATGTATTGACTAAACACAGTACGTTGTGTTATGGGGGTTTTACACGAGAAAATCCTGTTATTCCTTTGTTAGAGTACGTTTATCATCCCCAGCAACCTCACACCTACTTTCAAGCCTGTCTGGACCTTCTCCTAACCTTATATTGAGCAAAATTGTATTCCCAGCTTTGCAAGTAAGTGAAACCAGGAGTATCAGAACAGCCAAAAAAATCAATGTTTTCAGATTTCAATAAAAATTAGACAAATGTATATTTTTACACTGATTTTGAGTTTTAAAAGTTTTTATTTGGAAATTCACTTCCCTCACGTCAGCGTGCTGCGTGCGAACTCGTTTATTTACTTATACACGTTATACACCATTGTACAAATGTTTAGAATGATATCAGGGATTCAAGATGTATCACTGTAACTCCATTGATAAAATGCATAATAATGAATTTCATTACTGTTTTTGCTAAATAATGTGACAACAGTTTTTACACTATGACAATCAAGAACAGTGGTAATGATTAACAATGAGAGAAAAAACAGGAAGAAGAACTACCAAAAATATACAAAAAACAATTTAACATAATACTAAACATGATAACAATGATCTATGAGAAAAAATAATTTACAAAACACGGAAATGCTTTAACCTACTTGAAACGTTTCTTGAGACATCTATCACTCTCCAGGAAGACGTCATAGGCCTGCGATAGCTCATTTCCTATCCTGTAAAACCTTGACAGGGTACTATGAAGGACATAGGATGTGTTGCAGTGGCGTCGGAAGAATAAGTCTTGCCTTCGAGTCTGAGCCGGGACTTTAAAGAATATCTTGGCGAGTAAGTTAGGACATTCAATGTTGCCAACGATGAGTTTCCGAATAAAACCGCATCAGCCTGCCATCTCCTAACGGCCAGATCCACAAGTCCGAAGGATTGAGCGAGAAGGTCAACTGGAGCTGCAGAAAACTCATATCCAAGTCTGACGGCCACAATCCTAAAAAGTCGTCGATGGAGCTCCTCAATATGCACTGCCTGAAAAGGATACCACGCTACACAGTTATACTCCAGCACTGAGCAAACCAGAGATAAATACAAAACCTTTATCGCCTCCACACTCAGACTGTGTTTAGAAGCTCGAATATAGAGACCAAGTGTCCTTGAGGCTCTATTGCAAACATAATCGATATGAAGATCGGGTCAGTTGAGAGGATAACACCAAGGCCCTTAACACTGTTTCTACTGTCCAAAATCGTGTCATACAAGATCTAATCAAAGGTGATCGGATTGCTACAGCGATGAAAAGTCAGGACCATACATTTCTTGGCCTTCAGCTTCATACAGTTTTCGTCACACCATCATTCAATAATTAGGCTTTCCTGAAGGCGATGACAATCCTCTACACTTCGAACTGTACGGAAAACCTTTATATCATCCGCAAATAACAAGAAGTCAGACTCAATGTTAAAAGCAATATCATTCAAAAATAGGTCGAAGAGGAAATGCCCCAGATGAGACCACTGCGGCAAACCGGATACAGCCGTGAATGGTTTGGATACGGCATCGTCAAAATTGATGACATTTTCTTGTCACATAGGTACGAATGGAACCAATTTAACAGAGAGCATTGCAGCTTACTTAGGAGATGACGGTGGTTAATGCTATCAAAAGCTTTAGCAAAGTCTATGTAAACACTGTCGACCTGTAAGCCACTAGCAAAAGCAGAGATGATGTAATCTTCATAGATCACTAGGTTGTTAGTAGTAGATCTTCCAGGAAGAAATCAATGCTGCTATTTCACAAACTCATTCTTGAATGAAAAGCTCAATTGGTCGAGTACAAGACTCTCAAATACTTTACCAAGCGACGGCTGAATGGTAATTGGTCTGTAGTTTTGAACATTATGCGGAGCTCCTGATTTATGAATTGGTACAACATAGCTTAATTTAAGTCTGTCAGGGAATATTCCCTGTTCGAGAATTTTATTAAACAGTACTTTTAGCTGAGGCGATAACAGAGAGTGCAATATTTTATAACTGGAGGAGGTATTTCGTCAGGATCGGCTCCCTTGTGCGGATCAAGATTGGCCAACTTTGAATCAACATCTACTTGCCTCAAGATTCAACCAGAGATAGTAATAGCTGTACTGTTTTCGAAGGGGGGAGGAGGAAGTTGAGACTCTGAATACACGGAAGAGAAAAAATTCGCAAAAAGGTGAGAGATCAATTGAGATGATGTTTCTCTACTTCTATTATATTCAAACTACACAGCTGATGCATCACTCCTCCTCATGCCTCCTCATGAACCCCCATAAGGCTCTGATGTTATACGGAATAGAGTCATTGACGGGGTCCATGTAGGTTCAGTAGCATTGCTTGCTGAGATCTTTACATTGAGCTCTGACCCGATGGAAGTTCTCGTAGTCACATTCAGAAAGACTGAGTTTGTGCTGTTTATGGAGACTTTTCTTTAAGGAGACAAGTTACCTTAAGTTGTGCGTAAACCACTTTGGAAATCTCTGAACACCAACAGTCTTCAAGAGAGTACATTCCAGGACCTTGATATTCATTTAAAATACCATACAATTTGACACATTAAAATGGGCATTGCTCAATTCTTATTACTTAATTTCTCAATTGCTTATTAATTTGTTAAAAAAAATAATGTGGTATTTTGAATTTTTAACCTAGGTTAAGTGGTTGCGGAGAAAATCAAAAAACGTGTTCATAAAATCTCCCATGTTAATCTTATGGGAAAAAGGTTTTTAGCTTTTCCTCAGTTCATTTTAATATAAACACCACATTTACTGTTACCAATCGGTTCAAATCTACAAAACAATAATTTTGTTGTTTAAATTCTGATTCTACGTCCAACCATATTGGATTCTATGTATTAAAGAGATATTCAAAGTGCTAAACGCAGTACGTTGTCCAATGTTATCCTTATGAAGAATAATTAAAATTTTATATCTCGATTACTTTTGAATCTATGTTGTTGAAACTTGGCATGTGGCTTCATCTAGTACTGGTCTATTGATAAAAAAATTTTGTGTTGATTTTCCCCACAGCAGCAAACTGTAAATGTAACTGAGAAATGTTTATGTCTCCCTTAATTATGACCATAAATGAATAAAACTTGGTATGTAACTTCGACTGGAATGTTTAAGTTGTATTGATAATTGCATAAAAACACATATTTTGTGTTCCTTGTAGCAGCAAACCTGCATACTCAGCTTTCAATGTTACTCTTATGGAGAATAAATCAAATGCTATATATCACTTATTTATTCAATAACTTGACAAGTGGCTTTATGTGGTAGTGAGAAACAAATACATGCATTGTAAATTCGCTGAGTACGCAGGTTTGCTGCTACGGGGTATTATTTGCTTTCCGCTACAATTCAAAACTTTCCATAAGTATTTAAGACGCTATCCATAAGTGTAAATTTCCCAACACCTAAAACAATTTTAATCATCTTATGTCTAATAAAATATTTCAATCTTTTTGCGTAAATAATTATATGGAGTTTCGTTGTTTGTTTTATTTTGACTCTGTCATGTTTTAGTTAGAGCTCAATCGATTTCCAATATTTAAAACAATTGAGTTGACTCTCTCTATGATTTATGTGATCCGGTTTTTTAGCTGAAAAGTTTTGTAAACAGCTTAAAACGTTGTTTGTTTTACACTCAAACATTCCAACATTTATAAACTTTTTAATTTTGTAGTAAAGAAGGATAATTTATGACATTATGTTCATTATCTCTGCAGTTTAATTAACAAATAGTTTGTGCAACAGCGGCTTAGCAAAAGCAACTTCTACTTAAATAATTATTGTCAATTGACCATAAACAGGTACCTTTAAATATTTTACTAAATATATATTTTTTATAGAAAAGTTATTATAATTTATTATAACAGAGTATCAAAAATGTTTGTTCTGTTTATGTAAATTAAGTTATATAAAACATATATAATTTTGAACCATCATCAGGCACCATTCTCTGATTGGGCCTGATGATGACCGGTGTAACTGGTTGAAATCGATCACCTTGTCCCATCTTTTGTGTATATTTTACCGTCTTGTATGTAAGTACAGTATAAGTGTAAATATACTTTATAGTGTTGTAAGACGTACTTTATTCATCCTGTTTTGTTGTAACAACACGTATCATTCTAATAAAGAAATTATATATAATACAATTTTCTTTTAATCCTATTAAAATAAATGGCAATTTACTTATTTAATAGGCAAGCAGGTTTTTTGTGACAATCACTCCTCCTAAACTACTGAACTGATTTTCATGTTTTTGGTGTCATTGGAAAGAGCCTAACGTGAAGTTGTGCAGGAAACTTTTTTTATAGAGAAATAATTTGTGAGTGAGGCCCTGAGGCCCCTGGAAGTTGAGTTTTTCCCATAAGCTTAACATAGGGAAATAACTATAAGTTTTAAGCAATCAGCTGGATAGAGTGATAGAGTAAACACAGTTAATCAGCAGGCCATATTGACTTTGGAACGGAAAACAATATTTATACGGGAATGTCAGTATAATATTACGTTGTGATCACGAGCGAAGCCGCGACAGGCTAATAGTTAATTTTTAAATTGGTTGTCATCCAAAAACCTGTTGCAGTACTTGGTATATTAGTCTAAACAGCATCTACGAATAAACTATAAACTTATTTATTCACCTAACGTCCAAGGCCACTTTACAAAATATAACATCAGTAGACTAAAACATCAGTAGATATTAAAGCAAATCAATTTAAATTTTCAACCAATGTCATTCTACAGCTACTTTCGTTAACATTTCTGAAAAAAATAATAATAACGGAGAAAGTACGAGTCAGTTTTATAAAGGCAATATAAGGATTTTGAGATCAACGTTAAAATAACTGCCGTAATTCTACAGCTCAGAAGATATTACAAAAGGTGTTAAAATAAACACCTTAAGGCTTAAAAATATAATAAATTTATATCAAGGATCGTGTCGGAGATAAATCAAATTCCATTGTCATTTTTAAAGCTCCACAAGTGTAGTGACGGGTGCAGTAAATAAAATAACGGAACATTTAGAAATTGATGTATGGAACCCATAACTGAATCTAGTACTATGCATCTTTTATTACTCAGTGCCTTTGATATGTCTAAAATTATGATTAAAAGTATTAGATTTTTTTTATTTACAGTAAAACAAGACTTTTGAATTTGTATGTATACTCTTCCTAATTTATGGTTACTAAACAGCAGATTTTGTTCATAGAAAGTTCCTTAAAAGATATCTTCGTTACTTATAAAATATATAATTCGATTCTTAAATTAAAACTGTCTTAAGACAACTAACATACTACACTGTGCTGCGTGTGGCTTACTGTGCTTCTTGCTGATGACTAAGATTAGGCACCAAATGGTATTGTGAGGAGTAGGCTTAACGAAGTTGTTTGACAATAGAAGGGGTTTCATCAGTTAAGACTGATATCATCTGATTCATTATCAATTCTCCAATTTCACCCTACAAGGTTTAAACTTCCTAACTGACAGTGATAATATAAAGGGACTAACCTGGACATCCTTATTAATTATATTTTATATTTTATCTTAGCTTTGATGTATGTTAGAGCATTAGACTGAGATTAAATCAGGTAATTTCAATTATCTAACATTTTCTAAATGTTTGGACATGTGACTCAACAGATAATTATTTTAAATAAATATAGATATATGCTTGTGTTTTAACAAGTCTTTGTAACAGCAAAAATGTTTTAAAAATAACTTCTACTTTTCTTAAAATGTTAAAATTATTATTTAAAATATAAGGCAAAAAATCACATTTTAATGACAATCTGTCATGAGATACTCGTTGGTTTCCCTTGCTTTTCTTTACTATTTTGATTATGTGAATGATTTTCACTATAACCAATAATATGTATAAAAGAAGATTACTTTCAAACGGAGTTTTTCACTGTAATTTATCCCCTGAATTGTATACCGTGCAATCGTCATCGTTATACAAAAGGAACACAGTTTGGAAGTTTTATAGGCAAACAACTTAATTGGCACTTTGCCCACGCACATCTTTTTTACTCGTTCATTAACATCTTAATTGCTTTAATAACATCAAAGCCTTTTTTTAAAGAAGATATTTCATAGCTTTGATGGTTATGTTATTTTTACCTTTCTATACAATATTTAAATAATGTTTGATCATAATTAAGATCCCATAACTTTAACAATTTGTTCATATTGTTTCTTACATTCAATTTACATTGTAGCGTATTTTAAATATCTTAATGATTAACTTAGTTCAAAGTTATTCTAATATCAATACAATTATTAAAATGTAATTTAAACGTTATAAAAAGAGTTAACACCAGTGTAATGAATACAAATATTATAACATTGATATTAATATTATATTATTGATCTGTTATAGGATATAATTTACTTCTAAATATAGTTGTTCTTCTACTAAGTAGGTTTATGTCGCCTCGTTTCTCGGTTCATTTCCTCCAGTTATTTTGTCGTACAGTTTCAGGCTTCTCCCAAGCCGGTCACCATTTTGGACATCGGTTCAAGAAGTCACGGGTTCAATAATTCAATTTGGGTTGAACTTCTTTCTCTAAAAGAATTTATGTTACTAAGTCAATCTATAACAAAATGTATCTGACGTAAATCTACTAAACGTTTGAACATTTGCAAGTTATATATTTTGTGTATATCTAATTTCTTGTTTATATATTGGTAGTAGGTAAACACTTTTTAAATTGAGTAAAACCTGGAATAAAAGTGTTTTATTGCGTCGTTCAATAACCCCCCCCCCAACAAACACGTGGTTACGGATTATTCTACGAACATTTTGTTTAACAATCCGATTAAACCGTTTTTGTTACCGTATTAGGTTTTTCCGTTGTTACAGTCATTCTATCGTTTTCCTCACCAAAGATAATAAGAGTAAATACACTAAGAAGACTATAATATGTTTAAGGATATTTCGCAAGAAATTTACAATTATGATTACTAGCCGATTCCAACCGCATGCACTAATCACTAACAATAAACAATATTCATAAAGATTTGCTACTACAAAATCATCTAGTATAACTAGCATAATCAAAATTCGACGTGTCAAAGTTCGACGTGTTGAGGCTTTTCCCTACCTACCTGCGGGGATTGAGTTAGAGAAAAACAACTTGAAAACGCTTTCCGTTTGCTCCAGGAAAACATACAATGTTTACTTTAACCACGTAAACCACATCACAGCCTCAGTAGTAAATAAACTGCAAATACAACTATTGTAAAACATTTAGTTTGAATAGAGTCCTAATACTAGTGGATTTCAGACAAACCTTAATATTGTGTCCCGGCCTGATTAAAAAAATATATTAATTCACTAAAATTGTTTACCAAAATTCATGTTACAGTTAATTGTTTTCTTTTCATTTTTAACTTACATCAAAAGTAAATCAGTTAAATATTCTTTTAAAGACAAATATTTTATTTTGTTTAAAACATCAAATATCCTTTAACTCGTATGGTGAGACTGCATGGGCAAAATGCCCTGTCATTTAATCAGCGTAAATAAATTGTATGATTTTTAGATATAGAAATTAGTTTGCAACACTTAAAACTTGTTAAGTCTCTCATTAGATATTTGTTTGTGCTTCTATAGTTAAATACCTCTGAATAATGTAAAGTAAAACAGATTTGATATTTAAAACCTATTTAATTTTTTAAGTAAATATATTTATTTGAATTTATATTCAAGGTTTACCTTTGCACCAATAACAAACCACTTACACAAAGAACATAAGAATATAAAAAGGTAATTTCATTATATGAAATATGCAAAGTGCTGCGCATATTGTACTGCACATTTCATGTCTTCTACGGAGGCATTGTGTCTTCTACACAACATGCATTCAAGTATACCATTATGGATAGAACTGAGAATTTTATATGATGTTGTAGCAACAAAATAAGCATCTTTAGGTAATACGGCAACTATATTATTTCTTTACACATCCAAGGTATTATCTTCATTAATATTTTTTCTATTTTTACACCCATCTTTAAAAGGTTGCAAGTCAAATGAAAGTAATAATTATATTTTGTACTGTTTTGGCCGCCCGTATGAAACTAAAAACTCTGCTGAAGATGGGGTTATATTACAGTACTAATGTTAGCTTACTTATTAGCAATAAGAGCAAGCCCTATTTTGAAATGAATAAGAGTCTGATTTAGTAACGATAAGCCGACTGATGAAACGTGTACAAAACTGTTTTTAGATGTAACCTACACTTTTCATAATACTAGTTTCCTGGAATCAACTTGATCAGTGTTCCTGAACAGAAAAATATCACCGTTGTTTGTAAAAGAAAGCGTTGCATAAATTCTCAGAGTTTTCTAGATAACCTATAGAAACCACTAACTTAATCACGCCGCACCGGTGCCGCGGCGATACCCTGGCGTCCACAACTGCTTCAACTATTTCAGTAATAAACCCACTGAACGTTTTGAAACTTGCGCATATCTACTTGCAAACCTTTGAAAGCGTTTAGTTTATATTATTTTTTACTCAACCACTGACAACATGGTACGAGCTCTTGTTATCAGCAAAGAATGTTGACACATGTAAGTATTTTTGTTGTTTTGTAAGTGTTTGTAGCATCCATAGGCTCAAGTGATTACAACAAATATGCCTCATTACTAAAAGAATAACGTGGATTTTTCATTTTAGACGGTTGTATTTGAATAATATTACAAATACAGTAAGAAAGCATTAATATATTTTAAGTAACGGTATTTCGAATCTCGAATTGTACAACTAAAGCTTTGATCCAGGCATTTTCATTGTTTCTTATCACTGCTTTCTTATTGGTCAAATTCAATATTAGTGGAGAGGGTAAGGACGCTTACCGTTTTCAACGGTTTTCCAGTTTTATTCCTGTACGAGTTCCCCGTGATTGACGGTCACAACTTCTTCGTAATTACCACAAGTAATCAATATGTTTGTTATTAAGTGTGCTAAAACTCTCTTTCTAACCTGAGTCATACAACATTATGTACAAATGCAAGTGTTATTTTGGGTTTCTCACAGACACGTGATTCAATCGTGAATGAACTTTTAATAGTTTAGTTGAAAGAAGTAATATTTTAGTTATTTTACTTATAAAACTGAAAGTGCAAGTGCAAGTTTATTTTTACTTTATGGGAATCAGAGTATTCTTTTGTGGATTAGTGCAACTTTGGTCACTTTCTCGAGCATCCTCGAGTTCCCTGCTGCTTCAGTTTCCTATAGAAAGCGCATTCTTCTTCCTGCAGAGGAAGGAGTGAGAATGATGCAAATACTTTTAATACCTTAAATAGTTTAAACCAAAACGAATACATTAAACAACACTACTTGTAACTCCAAAAATACAACATTGAACATCGTTGTCTGTATCATTTATATTTTATAGTTTTATTCTTATTTTTATGGATTCATTTTTGATCGGTTTTCAAAATATTCTGCTAGGCCAACAAATATCAAGTAATGTTATTTAGGAAATTATTGCAGACATTTGCCATCACTAAATGAGAAAAACAAAGAATAGAGTAATATATGCTGCTAACTGTGCATCAAGAACATTATTTATTTAATAATATGAAGACCCACTTGACTTTTAGTATTCATCGATAATCACAAATACAAAACAACGTTGTGTACCATTACTCTTGAAAATAAATACAAAATATTATTTTGTCAGTATATGAAATTGGTAACAATCGGCTACAAACACCTGTGAGACTTGCTAATGAGTTCCTACCTCCGTCTGATCAACCCCCTCCCCCTATAATATGCTCTGGTCTCCAATCGGCTACAAACACCTGTGAGACTTGCTAATGAGTTCCTACCTCCGTCTGATCAACCCCCTCCCCCTATAATTTGCTCTGGTCTCTAATCGGCTACAAACACCTGTGAGACTTGCTAATGAGTTCCTACCTCCGTCTGATCAACCCCCTCCCCCTATAATTTGCTCTGGTCTCCAATCGGCTACAAACACCTGTGAGACTTGCTAATGAGTTCCTACCTCCGTCTGATCAACCCCCTCCCCCTATAATTTGCTCTGGTCTCTAATCGGCTACAAACACCTGTGAGACTTGCTAATGAGTTCCTACCTCCGTCCGATCAACCCCCTCCCCCTATAATTTTCTCTGGTCTCTAATCGGCTACAAACACCTGTGAGACTTGCTAATGAGTTCCTACCTCCGTCTGATCAACCCCCTCCCCCTATAATTTGCTCTGGTCTCTAATCGGCTACAAACACCTGTGAGACTTGCTAATGAGTTCCTACCTCCGTCTGATCAACCCCCTCCCCCTATAATTTTCTCTGGTCTCTAATCGGCTACAAACACCTGTGAGACTTGCTAATGAGTTCCTACCTCCGTCTGATCAACCCCCTCCACCTATAATTTGCTCTGGTCTCCAATCGGCTACAAACACCTGTGAGACTTGCTAATGAGTTCCTACCTCCGTCTGATCAACCCCCTCCCCCTATAATTTGCTCTGGTCTCTAATCGGCTACAAACACCTGTGAGACTTGCTAATGAGTTCCTACCTCCGTCTGATCAACCCCCTCCCCCTATAATTTGCTCTGGTCTCTAATCGGCTACAAACACCTGTGAGACTTGCTAATGAGTTCCTACCTCCGTCTGATCAACCCCCTCCCCCTATAATTTGCTCTGGTCTCCAATCGGCTACAAACACCTGTGAGACTTGCTAATGAGTTCCTACCTCCGTCTGATCAACCCCCTCCCCCTATAATTTGCTCTGGTCTCTAATCGGCTACAAACACCTGTGAGACTTGCTAATGAGTTCCTACCTCCGTCTGATCAACCCCCTCCCCCTATAATTTGCTCTGGTCTCCAATCGGCTACAAACACCTGTGAGACTTGCTAATGAGTTCCTACCTCCGTCTGATCAACCCCCTCCCCCTATAATTTGCTCTGGTCTCTAATCGGCTACAAACACCTGTGAGACTTGCTAATGAGTTCCTACCTCCGTCTGATCAACCCCCTCCCCCTATAATTTGCTCTGGTCTCCAATCGGCTACAAACACCTGTGAGACTTGCTAATGAGTTCCTACCTCCGTCTGATCAACCCCCTCCCCCTATAATTTGCTCTGGTCTCTAATCGGCTACAAACACCTGTGAGACTTGCTAATGAGTTCCTACCTCCGTCTGATCAACCCCCTCCCCCTATAATTTGCTCTGGTCTCTAATCGGCTACAAACACCTGTGAGACTTGCTAATGAGTTCCTACCTCCGTCTGATCAACCCCCTCCCCCTATAATTTGCTCTGGTCTCTAAATCACAGCAAGTGTTTATCTGAAATTAAACATGTACACATAAAATAAAATAAGTGTCTGGTTATCACCATTGCTTGAAAATACTAAGAAGAAGAATATTACATTTTTGTTTCTTATTCACGCTGAAATCCTTAAGACCCGGGTCGTTTATACACTTATTTTTGTCCCTAGACTTTTGTGGCTCTACAATATTCCAAAGGATCACGTGCCTAGCCGATTAATGTGTTAGACTCTTATCTCTCAAAGGTATCGTCTAACAGCTGTATTATTTCGTATCGTACTTTGAGCTCATTATTAGAAATAATTTAAATTTTGAAATATGAAACTAAAACGTCAAAATGTCAATACATAACCTTTTTCATTGGGGTTTTCGTGTTTTAATTTAATGATATTAAATTTAAATCTATTTTCTTCAGGTATTGTCATTCATCTACAACGCGTTCGTTATTAATCCAAATTCCATGGCAGTTGGAGTAAAAATTTTCGAATCAAAACTATAACTTTATATAGTAAGGCTTCTTGACATCACATAAATTACATCAATTCTGTTTTCATGAAGGAGTTTTTTATATATTCTTATTTACTCATGTTCAAGCACTTAGCATGAAATGACAAACTCTCTTATAATAAAGTCGTTGCTATGGTCGATGAAAAGGGCCTCGTGAAGTTTTATAGAGAGCTACTAACCACAGAAAATTACAAAAATGACAGTCAAGCGATTTTCATAAATTAGATGGACGGAAGATTTACTAAAAACCAATTGAAAAATGTCAGCAATCAACTAAATGTTTTCTTGCGATCATTGTTGTTTTAATCTTTTAACCATTTAAGAGAAGAAAGGGTGCAATGTTTGTATCTTTTCATAAAATCTCATGAAATCCTTAAAACATTTCGTTAAAATCTAAGCTTAATTTTAGCAATTTCCATAAAATATTTTCCATTTGCATGTCCCATTAGTGAGCTTGTTGCTGCTTACTGTCCCTTAAAATAGTCAATTTACCAACAAACAAGCCAGCTTTGACTCGATACGATGACAAAGAGAGTGCAGATAAAGGGGTTGTTTACAGAGACTTTATTTATAGCTCCAGAGACAAATGAGAAGCGAAGAAGTAAACAGAACCTAATATCCTTTGACCATTCCTCTATGTTTAACCTAATACATTCAATAGGGCCAATGCATTAGTCAGTTTATCTGTTCACAGACCATCAGTGCTGTCTTTTCGCTGGAAATTATAATAAACAACTATTATTATTATTATTTTCCCTAAAATTTAAAAAAATCTTCAGAAAATAAAAGCTATTCTCTTTCAAGATAGAAATGATTCAATTAATTTTCAATCTCATAAATTATTTCAAAGGAAAACTGTCCAAACCCCTCAAATTAATTTGGAAACCCTGGAAATCTAATTTGTAACCCCTTGAACCGAACTCCAAGACGCTAATCGTTAGGCTATCGAGATAGCCATGCTTATGCCTTCATATTATTAATTTCCTTATGAATAACATAAAAATCATGGAATAATGGAATAAGGTGAATCTACAATAATTATATTTCAGTGGATACTCAGTTAAATTATTTAAACACTAACAAACAGAATTCGCAATAAAGCAGTGAGCCGATATTCGATACGGTTGGTTGATGTTCATATAAACTTGGCCAATGATTCCAACTCTATTGTGTAGTTCCCATCATGTCTATAATTGCTTGCCAGATGTGTCAGCCTCATAAACGGGAGTGTAGTGAAATGAAATCACGTGGAAACAATTATTTTAAATTATTTTCTTTATTGAACTTGTGAAATATTTTTAAAGGCTATATTTGTTGGTTAATGTAAGTCTGAAGTGGTAGAACCAAGAGAGCAGTGAAACATTTTACAGAATAAAATACGCACATTATTGATTATTACTGACGATAAATTCGGGTTTTAATTTAAGATACACTAATTTTATACTTTATATTTTAATTTCGTTTGGTAATTTTAATATGGCAGAATATGGTTTTTTTCACGGAGGACAGACGGTCAAAGGTTTTTGTAGAAGACAGTTGCTGAGAAAAACTACTGCTGAGCCAGGACCAAATGTTACTCAATGTCTGCCTTAACAAGCACATAATTTGCATATATAATAATGATTTCCGTTCATCCAACTATTTGTATAATTTGTTAAACTAAATCCAACGCTAGATTAATTATCTTATCAAACTGTAGATCAATTTCATGAGTTGGGTAGCCTAATCTGTTCAACTTACTAGAGTAATGTTTTAAATCCAGGGAATCTTCATGATTTCTGCTTCCCTTTGAGGTACGTGCTGAAATTGAGTTGACTCCACAAAAGAGGTATTGCAACCTCCCCGCTGTGCAATATTTGTTCTTGTACAGTACTGTAGTATACAGTGTTGTTGCTACTGAAACAGCCAACACTCAAGTACTTATGCAAGTATTGTCGCCTAGTTTATTCTCAAGTTACATGTACCTACATACACTTTGCAATAATAACCAGTAACATATTACTATCAACTACAAATTTGTTCAACTTGTTGTTTCATATTTATAGTAGTAAAGCCTCGTACTCAAATTATATTCCAAATGATACCAAGTGCAGATTTGACTTCTTTTAATGCTACGGTATTAAGATTACGCAGTATCACAACTGTTTAACATAAGTAGTGGTAATATAAGGTTTTTACGTCAAAATCCCACATCCGAAAAAAATGGCCGAGAAAACCCATCGATTTCCCGCCAACTGAAAACCAAGTCCGAATGATCAGATTTTGCACCAACACCCGATCTCACAACAAAACCCACATCGGCAAAATAAATGCCCCAGCAAACCCATCATTTTCGGCCAACTAAAAAACCACCATTTTTATGGACGCGGCTGCGGAGAAACGACACTTTATTATACATTTTTATATCTTTAGTGCGTATGTGTATATAAGTGGGGTCCAACTCACCCCCCTTTAACTTCCAAATCCCCCCCAACCATAGGGGTGAGCGAATCCCACACCCCTTTCGGCACTTTCCACCCTAGTATGTGTGTATTATTACCTAAAATGTGTGTAAATTTTCAGATTTGCTCTAATAACCAAAACTTCATTTTAATACATCCTTTGCAGAAATCCACGAGTTCTGGCTACTTGGGAACCCGATCTATTTGACATATAATAAATCTCCCTTCCTCCTAATTACCTTCTCAATCAAATACATATGTTTATATTTAGTCTTTAACCATTCCTCCGTATAAAATCCCCCTTTAATTATATTACCATTCTCATATTTTAAAATATAAGTCACCGGCTTTGTTTTGCTATTGTAACCAACTCTCCCGTTCAGTTGGGGATATAGCCTTTACTAAATTTGTGTTTATACTTGGAAATCCTTATAAATTATTCCCTAATTTATATCTTGGTTTTTTAACTTGTACTTTAGATGCTAACCTTTCGTGTAAATCTTTAGAGTTTTTAGCACTTACTTGGTTGGGCTTCATCCCTATGGACCTATGTACTTTATTATTATATTTCCTGATTAACTTTGAAGGTAAATCTAACCATTTATAACTCCCCTTTGCACTAAACTCTCTATATAACCAATTCTTTAAAGTTCTCTGGAACCTTTCTACAATAGCTGCCTTAGTTGTAGAATACGTGTGATAGTGATTAATATTTAACTTATCCATTAATTTAGTAAAATGCACATTAAAGAACTCTTTTCCACTATTGGATTGAATATTTTTAATTCCCTGTGGTAGTGTTGATTTATTTATTTACCATTCGATTTAACTTATTTTTGGACATGTCATAGCCTTCAACTGTTATATACAAAATTACTATATATTACTTCCAAATTCGATACTTTGTATAATTTATGTGTAGTATATCCACAAAATACTAACTTTTGTATTTATGGTCTTATTTGTTTGTTACTTGGATATGCTACTGTGCTAGGCATTAGTAAATTCAGCCTATAATTTCCAAATTTAATTTAAACAATACTTTTGTAAATTAATGACAATTGCAAACTTCTTTATTTACCGATTTGACCGATTTTCGGGTATGTTATTGCCCTCAACCATTGTATATATAATTATAATATATTATTTCCAAATTCTTTGTATAATGTATATACCACAAAATACTAACTTTAGTGTTTATGGTCCGATTCAACTGCAACTTGGATATGTTTTTGTCCTAAGCCAATGTATAAGTAAATACCCAGCACTATTCCCAAATTTAGTTTAAACAATGTAGTGCCAAATGCCAGCTTATTTATTTTGTCTATTGTATAATTAATTATCATGTATTATCCCCAAATTCAATACTATATAAACTATGTACGTACATTTTTCCAAAATACTACTAAATTTTGTGTTTATAGTAGATTTAATTGGTTATTGGATATGTTGTTGTACTATGCCAAACGGATGTGTAATTACATATAACTATGCCCACAATTCTTATCTTCTTTAGTTATTTCTAAATAGAAATAACTGCCAAATGCCAGCTTATTTATTATGTTGCTTTAGCGAATTTCCCCTATAGGGAAGAAGCTATTACCGTAGGTCTCATGGCAAGACTTAAGCCCGAGACCATGATAACTTTTTGTTTTGAGGTCCCCAGATGCCAAAAACACTATTCGAAGAAATTTATATATTTGAAAAACATATATATATATATATATATATTTGTGTGTGTGTGTGTGTGTGTGTGTGTGTGTGTGTGTGTCCGTGAATGCGATAACTTGAGTAAAAAACGTCCGCTTTCGATGAAATTTGGCTCAAAAGTGTAAAATGACATTTATGACTTTAAGTTCGAAAACCAGAAAAATCGGGCCATAGGAAAGGGGGTTTATGGGGGTTTTAAATTTTCCAAAAATCAGGTTTTTTGCATTTTTCAACCTAAAAATTTTAAAAAACTTAATTTTGGTGTTGACCATGTAATAGATCTTAAAAAACCAAATAATATTGTATTTTGAACTATTAACCTAGGTTAAGTGGTTGCGGAGAAAATCCAAAAAAACTACTCATAAAATCTCCCATGTTAATCTTATGGGAGAAAGGCTTTTTGCTTTTCCTCAGTTTATTTTAATGCAAACTTCACATTTGCTTTTACCAATCTGTTCAGTTCAACAAAACAATCATTTTGGTGTTTAAATTGTGATTCTACGCCTAACCGTTGCAGAGATATTCAAAGTGCTAAATACAGTACGTTGTCCAATGTTATCCTTATGAGGAATAAATAAAATTTGATATCTCGATTATTTATGAATGTATGTTGATGAAACTTGGTATGTGACTTCGCCTAGTTAAATTCTATTTATATTTGCATAATAACCAATCGTTTGTGTTCCTTGTTTCAGCAAACCTACGTACTCATTACCAGTGTTATTCTTATAGAGAATAATTAAAATCACTTATATTTGAATAAATTTGCATGAAACTTGGTATGTGGCATTATGTGGTATTAAGACATATATTATGCATTGGAAATACGCTGAGTACGCAGGTTTGCTGCGACGGGGGTATTTTTATATGTTATAGTCCTTCCAACTATAATTATTATCCCCGATTTTATACCATGTAATAATCAAAACAATGTAACAATCCTAAACTTCTTTGTTTACCGTCAGATGGAATTTTAGAGCAGTTATCACCTTGGGTATTAAGTATACATATGTCTCTATAGTTTGTACAGATAATAAATATAAGTTCAAAAAGTTTAGTTTTTGTATTTCTGGATCGATATAGCTGGATATCTTCCTAGGCTAATATACCTGTAAATACCTATTATTTCCAAATAATTAAAGTTTTGCAATGATGACACCACCCCAACTATATATTAACGTGTATAATTTAAACATTAATACTTATAAACTATAAAATCTTCTGTAATTTTCAAATATGACTCGGACAGACATTTGTGCTGTCAATTAACAGAACCTGTAACATTCGTGTAATATTAAAAAATAAAGTTAACAGAAATTTGACAAAATATTCACAGGTTCTGACAATTGACACAATTTGTCAAACGATATATGCGGTTTTTACAGACATTTTACACAAATGTTACGGGTTCTGTCAATTGATATAAAAAATGTCTGTCCGGGACATATTTGAAAATTACACAAGATATTATAATTTATAAGTATTAATGTTTAAGTTATATACGTTAATATATAGTTAGGGTGGTATCATTATTGCAAAACTGTAATTTTTAATGGTTATGAATGGTAGGATTTACTTCCAAAGTTAAACAGGAAATATAACAATAAAGTACATAGATCAAATAACCAAGTAAGTGCTAAAAACTATAAAGATGTACATGAAAGTTTAGCATCTAAAGTACAAGGTATATATTGGGGGATAGTGTAAGGATTACCAAGTATAAACATGTATTTAGTCAATTCTATACCCCCAACTGAAAGGGAGAGTTGTTTACAATAGCAAAACAAAGCCGGTGACTTATATTTTAAAATATGAGAATGGTAATATAATTAAAGGGGGATTTTATGCGGAGTAATTGTTAAAGGCTAAATATAAACATATGTATTTGGTTGAGAAGGTAATTAGGAGGAAGAGTGATTTATTATATGTCAAATAGATCGGGTTCCCAAGAAGCCAGAACTCGTGGATTTCTGCAAAGGATGTATTAAAATGAATTTTTGGTTATTAGAGCAAATCTGAAAATGTACACACATTTTAGGTAATAATACACACATACTAGGGTGGAAAGTGCCGAAAGGGGTGTGGGATTCGCTCACCCCTATGGTTGGGGGGGATTTGGAAGTTAAAGGGGGGTGAGTTGGACCCCACTTATATACACATGCACACTAAGGATATAAAAAGGTATAACAAAATTGTCGATCCTCCGCAGCCGCGTCCATAAAAATTGTGGGTTTTTAGTTGGCCGAAGATCGATGGGTTTTCTCGGGCATTTATTTTGCCGATGTGAGATCGGGTGTTATATTTGTTGTGAGATCGGGTATTGGCGCAAAAACTAATCATTCGGACTTGGTTTTCAGTTGGCGGGAAATCGATGGGTTTTCTCGTCCATTTTTTCGGATGTCGGTTTTTTGGCGTAAAAACCTTATATTACCACTACTAGCGTATTTTAGACAGTATAAAGGATATCGTAAAAACTAATTCTTTCCAAAAATAAATTATATAAAATTATTAACGAATGTTTAAAGCCTACTTAGGTAGCAGGCCCATATTTTTCCATCTATTTCCATAAGTTCAAAAAGAAATGCCTAATAATTGTCTAGTTTATACATTATATCAATTATATGAAGGGAAGGAATCATTATTCAACTTTTTTTACTTGACTTGTAAAGTAAACTTTAAGTCTTGATGTGACTTATTCTTGAACAAAATATTGCAACAGAGATCCCGTGGGCATTCCAGTAGTATAATTGAGTTTTGTTCACTAGGAAAATTGTCTTTTAAATTTGGCTATTGTTTTAGAGAATTCCCCCTATAGGGAAGAAGCTATTAGTAGGGTATATTGGACATTCCTGGCTCAGGAGGAGTCAGGAGGAGCAGCCCCCCCCCCGAGCCCCCCCCCCAGGGGTCTCGTCTGTGACACTTTGCGAATTTTTTTTTTGCGAACTTTTTTGCGAACTTTTTTGCAAACTTTTTTTGCGAATTTTTTTTTTGCGAATTTTTTTTTTTGCGAATTTTTTTTTTTTTTGCCAAATTTTTTTTTGCGAATTTTTTTTTGCCAATTTTTTTTTGCAAATTTTTTTTGCCAATTTTTTTTTGCGAATTTTTTTTTTGCGATTTTTTTTTTGCGATTTTTTTTTTTGCGAATTTTTTTTGTTGCGAATACTAACCTAACCTAACCTAACCTAACCTAACCTAACCCATCCTAACCTTACCTAACCTCGGATCAGATTTCTGATTGCAGATTCTTGTTCGTCTAGTCGAGCCGAGTCATTTGAGTACCCACATCGTACACTTTGGATGATGTTTACAAAAAAGGGGCCCGCACCTCACTTTCGACCTTTTTTTTTTTTGCATTTTTGGAATCTCCTCGTCAAGCCGAGTATTCTCAGTACCCACATGACATACTTTGGATAATTAATACAAGAGTTGATCAGGGTAACGCTACAAGCAACAGAGCTAGCCCATCAGCGCTTGCGGTCAATTGAACTACCAGTGAATGCAAATTTTGAGGAGAATATAATTGCAATGCTTTGAACATATACTGCAAAGGGGGGTGTATCGATACACCCCCCTTCAAGTACTCTGCACCGAGGCAGCTGTTCGCACAACCGACTGACGCGTCCAGTCTACTGTCTGGGAATGCGGATGTTGTAATTTGATACCTCGACTGGAGGGTGCAGGTGTTCACACAAAAAACCGACAAGTCGAGACCTTTTTTTTTTGCCAATTTTTTTTTTGCGAATTTTTTTTTTGCGATTTTTTTTTTGCGATTTTTTTTTTTTGCGAATTTTTTTTGTTGCGAATACTAACCTAACCTAACCTAACCTAACCTAACCTAACCTAACCTAACCCATCCTAACCTAACCTAACCTCGGATCAGATTTCTGATTGCAGATTCTTGTTCGTCTAGTCGAGCCGAGTCATTTGAGTACCCACATCGTACACTTTGGATGATGTTTACAAAAAAGGGGCCCGCACCACACTTTCGACCTTTTTTTTGCATTTTTGGAATCTCCTCGTCAAGCCGAGTATTCTCAGTACCCACATGACATACTTTGGATAATTAATACAAGAGTTGATCAGGGTAACGCTACAACCAACAGAGCTAGCCCATCAGCGCTTGCGGTCAATTGAACTACCAGTGAATGCAAATTTTGAGGAGAATATAATTGCAATGCTTTGAACATATACTGCAAAGGGGGGTGTATCGATACACCCCCCTTCAAGTACTCTGCACCGAGGCAGACGTTCACACAAATAAGCGTCGCGTCCAGTCTACTGTCTGGGAATGCGGATGTTGTAATTTGATACCTCGACTGGAGGGTGCAGGTGTTCACACAAAAAACCGACAAGTCGAGACCTGTCTGGGAATGCGGATGCTGTAATTTGATACCTCGACGGGAAGACGGCTGACCCTTCTAGGAACCCATAATTAGAGACCACCTGCGTCGAATTCCGAGCAATAAATCACCAGTTGTCAAACACCCATGGTATCATTCTTGTTTTAGGCTTCAACAATTCCTGACGTATGGGGGAGCGAAAATCTCCCCCTAACCCATTATGTGTTAGGGGGAGCGAAAATCTCCCCCTAGTAATTAAATCAACAGAACACCAGTTGTCACGGTCTCATTCTTGTTCTAGTCTTCAACAATTCCTGACGTATGGGGGAGCGAAAATCTCCCCCTAACCCATTATGTGTTAGGGGGAGCGAAAATCTCCCCCTAGTAATTAAATCAACAGAGCTAGCCCATCAGCACCTGCGGACAATTGAACTACCAGTGAAAGCAAATTTTGAGGAGAATATAATTGCAATGCTTTGAACATATACTGCAAAGGGGGGTGTATCGATACACCCCCCTTCAAGTACTCTGCACCGAGGCAGCTGTTCGCACAACCGACTGACGCGTCCAGTCTACTGTCTGGGAATGCGGATGTTGTAATTTGATACCTCGACTGGAGGGTGCAGGTGTTCACACAAAAAACCGACAAGTCGAGACCTGTCTGGGGTGCAGCTGCGCCCGACCCCAGGAGGGGCAGGAGGAGCAGGAGGAGCAGGAGGGGCAGGAGGGGCAGGAGGAGCAGGAGGAGCAGGAGGGGCAGGAGGAGCAGGAGGAGCAGGAGGAGCAGGAGGGGCAGGAGGAGCAGGAGGAGCAGGAGGGGCAGGAGGAGCAGGAGGAGCAGGAGGGGCAGGAGGAGCCCCCCCCTCCAACCGGGCAAGGTTTCGTCTGTGACACTTTTGCCAGCCAAGACGCCTGCGGACAATTGAACTACCAATGAATGCAAATGCGGATGTTGTAATTTGATACCTCGACTGGAGGGTGCAGGTGTTCACACAAAAAACCGACAAGTCGAGACCTGTCTGGGGTGCAGCTGCGCCCGACCTCAGGAGGGCCAGGAGGGACAGGAGGAGCCCCCCCCCAGACGCCTGCACCAACACTTGGAAGAAAATCCTCCTACATTAGAAGGATTTCCTTCTGTTCCCTAACATGAAAAGCTTTTGTGGCCTTGAAAAAGGCCGATTATGATGGTGGGATCAGGTGGAGGCTAAGGTGTTGGAAAACGTTTATTTTTTACTGTTGAAAAACTTTGTTACTTCATCAGGGTGCAGTTCATCGGTCCGCCGATTCCACCACATTTCAACAAGCATCATGTACTTCTGCTCATGTTCAATGGCGTAGAAGTGCTCCTCTTCAATGGGGTAGAAATTCATCTTGTAGTCCATGTCACGCTGCCAATATTCCCACTCCAAGCCGTCCAGCGGGCAATGGTTCCACATGCTGTTGATTCCCCGTCGTCTGGAGTACAGAGCGTCGTCAAGATCTTGAGTAGTTGAATACATTTTTGGTTCATGAACGTACTTGAACTTTTTGTCAATGCGCCATAGCCTCTTCTTATGGAAATGCTTCAAGGTGCATTCATCGTCGTCTTTTCGGTTGTAGAATTCATCACCTTCGAAGTAATCATCTTCATCGTCAAACGGTCTCTTCTTATTATTGCTATTCATTGTCGTTTCCGCTGCAACACATACATCCTCCAACTCAACGTCTGTGATGTCACAATCCCACTCGATGTTGGCCATGATCTCTTCGTAGCTGTTGACGCTTCGAAACTCAAGACTAAACTAAACTTTACTGCTAGGGGCGGGCTGTGCGTCGTGGGATGATGGGCGCAGGTGTACAGACAAAAAACCGTCGCGTCACCCTACTGTCTGGGAATGCGGATGCTGTAATTTGATACCTCTACGGGAGGGCGCGGGTGTTCACACAAAAAACCGACGAGTCGAGACCTGTCTGGGAATGCGGATGCTGTAATTTGATACCCCGACAGGAGGGCGACCGACCCTTGCAGGAACCCATAATTATAGACCACCCGCGTCGAATTCCGAGCAATAGTACACCAGCTGTCAAACACCCACGGTCTCATTCTTGTTCTAGTCTTCAACAATTCCTGACGTATGGGGGAGCGAAAATCTCCCCCTAGTAATTAAATCGACAGAACACCAGTTGTCAAACACCCACGGTCTCATTCTTGTTCAGGAGTTTGAAGTGTGTGGCTGTGTAATAGTGTTGCTGTGTGACGTTCTGTCAGAGCGATCGCCCGACGTTTTGACCTAACCTACAAAATGAACCACTTAACCGCCTATGTGTTTAATGATCGGCCTTTGTCTGTACTGTTTGACAGCAGCGATAATCCATGGTTCAAAGCTAAGGATGTAGCTACAATATTGGGATACGCCAACCCTAAAGAAGCAATCAGAGTACATGTTAGAGAAAAATATCGCAAAACAATTCCTGAAGTATGGGGGAGCGAAAATCTCCCCCTAACCTATAACGAGAAACATTCAATCTTTCTTAACGAGCCGGGATTATATTCGTTACTTATGAAATCTAAAATGCCCATCGCCGAGAAGTTTCAAGATTGGATCTTTGAAGAAGTTTTGCCATCCATTAGAAAAAATGGTCAGTACAGACTTATAAACGAGAACCAACGGCTGCTACAATCACTTACAAAGTCGCTAACAAATAACCGAAAGCTAGATCAAACAAATTCCGAGTTTAAAACTACAAATGATATATTGTGTATGGAAAACCAATCCATGAATCAAACGCTGATCGAACAGACATCTAAAGTGGCAGTGTTGCCTGAAGATGTAAATCTGAAGCATATATTTTGTGTGATGATTAGGGAAACCCTTCTAGAGCAGTACGGAGTTTGTGAATACAAGTGCATTCGAACACAGAAGAGGAATTTCAAACAAGCCTTGAAAAAAGCAAAGGAAGAAGGATTTACAATGTGCTACTGTAGAGAAAATGTCCCCAACGGCATAAACATAGTGAATAAGGCTAAAGAAGTGATGAAGAGTTACGGCATGCACATTGACTGCAGATACAACAACATCCTAACCTCGCACAATTTCATTAATGTAGTTGAACATATCTTTGACAATGCATAGGTCTGCGCTTGTGGACTCGTTCCAGAACCTTCGACGCTAGTCAGGTAGCAACAGTCGATACGTGCTCCAAAGATGACCAGTGTGGATGACGCAAGAAAAGTAATCACCATATCAATGAACAAAATACGTTATAAACGTAACAACATCCGAGAAAGGCTCGCAATCAAGTTAGTGTTGGATAGAGCGAGAGATGTGTTTGAGAGAAAATATCATATGAAACAGCATACTTATGAAAAAAAAAAAAAAAAATATTGAATATCATGTGAAAGAATATAACTATGAAGAAAACAAAACAGACTGTTAAATTTAACGAGGAGCTAAATACACAGTACACTTACGAGCCCTGTGAGGATGTACAACAATTAACGTGGACTCAAATCGCATTAGATGAAATGAGATTCCGCAGACCGTTGGAACTGATGTTGGGTGAAAAAATCAAACATCTAACCTATTGCAACAAGATGTGTCACAGCGAGTGCATACAGTTTACTTCAAGGGTGAGCAGACGCACCACCAGTCCGTAGTACGGTAGAAGTCACACGGTAAGGACGTCAACATGGACGCTTACGTTTCTGCGGACGACTATATCAAATCGTTTATTCAGGAGATTGAGGTTATGAACAATAATGCTAGTGATCAGACATTGGCATCACCTCAGACGTCATCTGTAAAACCGATCACTGCCTGCAAGAGACGAAGGAGGCCAACTCTCATCGAAGTGGAAACCAAGAAACCAGGATGGGTGCCAAAACCAACAGATGATTGTCCCATAGTGTCATGGATGGAGGATGGGAATACTTTTGCTGTACAAAACCCGGGAAACAAAGGACAAATTTTATTGAAAATGAAAATGTACGATGGTACAGATATGGTGTTCATGTGCAGTTTATTTTTGGACAAAGATGGTGAAATGCTCCAAAGTGTTAGACAAGTAGTTGATAAAGTGGAAAACATGTGGATCGATAAATCAACAGGAGTACCGAAAATTACAGGCTTAACTCAAACTGTTACACAACGCAGTGCAGTTTCGCAACCAACGTCGAAGAAGCGAGCTGTGAGGAAGAAACAACGAGTGTCGCCAGCAGTCAATTAAAGCATCAGCATTCCCAGACAGGAGGGCGACGCGTCGGTTTTTTGTGTGTGAACACCTGCGCCCGGCCAACTACTAGAGATGTCGAGCAGCAGCACTTTCAAGCTAGAGTTTCCGAGCGTGAACGGCACTGCAGCAACCGCGGACCTGAGAGCTACCCTCAACAACTGCAAGTCTGACTCTCCGCTCTACACCAGGATAGCCGATCTCCGAGAGGAATGCGGCTATCTCATCACTGCGATGGAGCGAGCCACCACACCCTTTGGCGAGACAATCATCGTGATCCTGGAGGGGCAGGTCGGGGACGACTTCTTTCTGCGAGTCTACCTGCCTAGGCGCTTCAACGAGGCCCTGAGCAACACCGACATCGAGCGCTACAACAGCGGGTTTGGAGAACGCCTTCGCTTGGTGAAGCGCAGCCCGAGGAGTTCCAATAGCAGATTCACACCGTTGGAGTTTATGTAAAGCAAGACTTGAAGATTATGTTAATACCTTTGTAAATTAGTTTTCGTAGTCAATACTTATAGTCACGTTCAGAACATAACCACTGTGTTATTTATTTCACTTAACCCCAAAAATGTCCTTTGGTAGTAAGTTTAAGAGCGTGAGTATGGTAACTGTGAGGTGTTTAGCTCATCAGCGTCATCATCAGAATCATCGATATTTGTACATAGATGTAACCCACCGCGTAATGCGATACAATTGATTGGAGCGCATCGTGTGTGAGCTGTCTTGTGATGGCGACATCGCACTGCGTTTGTAACAAAATAACGTGTACATTAACACGACGATCACTTTTCTTGCTTAAGTCACGATGGGCATTATGGCGTACGGGACGATTGGTAATAACAGCGTTTAAAGTAAACTGTGCACATTCGTTGTGATACGTCTTGTCACAGCACGTTAGATTTCACATTCTCACATTCAACATCAATTACAATTGTAGACGTAATCTCATTTCATCTGTTGTGATTAAAGTCCACGTTAACCGTTGTACATCCTCACGCGGCTCATAAGTGTAATGAGTATTTAGTATGACAATAAACTTCTCGAATGTTAGTACGTTAAATCGTAGCTTGTTCATTGACGCATCGATCCCTATTCTTGTTTCAGTCTCAATATGCATTATGGCGTACGTGCCAGATGGTACTAACAACGCTTGAAATAAACTGCACACATGTGTTGCGATACATCCAAACACAACAAGTTAGATGCATCATTCAATCATTCAGCATCAATTGAAATGTTATGCGTGGCATCATTTCATCTGGTGTAATTTGAGGGAATAACTCGACTACGAACCTTTATCGTATGTTAGTTCGTTAACAACGTAAATTGTACATTAACACGACGATCACTTTTCTTGCTTAAGTCACGATGTGCATTATGGCGTACGGGACGATTGG
The DNA here is from genome assembly GCA_963675035.1 of Allygus modestus. Classification (NCBI taxonomy): domain Eukaryota; kingdom Metazoa; phylum Arthropoda; class Insecta; order Hemiptera; family Cicadellidae; genus Allygus; species Allygus modestus. The sequence goes on from OY776116.1 coordinate 48,525,643, forward strand.
TAATAACAGCGTTTAAAGTAAACTGTGCACATTCGTTGTGATACGTCTTGTCACAGCACGTTAGATTTCACATTCTCACATTCAACATCAATTACAATTGTAGACGTAATCTCATTTCATCTGTTGTGATTTAAGTCCACGTTAACCGTTGCACATCCTCACGAGGCTCGTAAGTGTAATGAGTATTTAGTATGACAATAAACTTCTCGAATGTTAGTACGTTAAATCGTAGCTTGTTCATTGACTCATCGATCCCTATTCTTGTTTCAGTCTCAATATGCATTATGGTGTACGTGCCAGATGGTACTAACAACGCTTGAAATAAACTCCACACATGTGTTGTGATACATCCAAACACAACAAGTTAGATGCATCATTCTAACATTCAGCATCAATTGAAATGTTATGCGTGATATCATTTCATCTGGTGTAATTTGAGGGAATAACTCGACTACGAACCTTTATCGTATGTTAGTTCGTTAACAACGTAACTTGTACATTGACGCATCGATCACTTTTCATGCTTAAGTCACAATGTGCATTATTATGTATGTGACGACTGGTAATAGCAATGCTTGAAGTAAACTGAGCACATGTGTTGCGATACGTCTTGTCACAGCAGGTTATATTGCTCATTTCCCCATTCAACATCAATTACAATTGTATGCGTAATCTCATTTCATCGGTTTTAATTCAAGTCCGCGTTAACTGTTGTACATCCTCACGCGGTTCGTAAGTGTAACGAGCATTTAGTTTTACATTAAACTTCTCGTATGTCAATCCCAAGTAATTGGTGTTTGAAGAAGTTTGCCTTTCCCTCAAGAATTGTCACTAGCATTATAACATACGTGTTTAATAACCAGATCGCACTTGTAATATTTTTGTATACCGATAAAAATTCCAAGTAATCGAGGTTTGAAGAAGTTCGCACATTGATAAAAAAAAAATCCAAGTAAACAATGTTTGAAGACGTTTGAGTTTTCGCCATCACACAAGTTCCAATCTTGAGTAATGTCAACCCAAGAAAATGAAAGCTAACAGCATCACGTAGTTGTGTTAAGTTACGATAGGTATAGTTAGGTTTATTAAGACTGTTTCCAGTTAGAAAGGGGAAACATGGAGAGACTTATCTCATCGTTAGGTTACGATATCCAGTGTAAAGTTAGGTCCCTGCATAGAAATAGGAAACGTAGACAGTTGTATCTCATCCTTAGGCTATGTTATGCTCTGTTAAGTTAGGTTTGTGCTTATAGATAGGAAATATTGTCAGTAGTATCTCGTCGTTAGGTTAAGTCACGCTCTGTTAAGTTAGGTTTGTGCTTATAGATAGGAAATATTGTCAGTAGTATCTCGTCGTTAGGTTAAGTCACGCTCTGTTAAGTTAGGTTTGTTGTTGAATATACAAAAAAAATCTGTACCTTAATGTCGGCGTGCGCATTATGATTATACCATTTTTAAATTGCGCACGCCGAAATTAAGGTACAGATTTTTTTTGTATATTCAACAACAAACCTAACTTAACAGAGCGTGACTTAACCTAACGACGAGATACTACTGACAATATTTCCTATCTATAAGCACAAACCTAACTTAACAGAGCGTGACTTAACCTAACGACGAGATACTACTGACAATATTTCCTATCTATAAGCACAAACCTAACTTAACAGAGCATAACATAGCCTAAGGATGAGATACAACTGTCTACGTTTCCTATTTCTATGCAGGGACCTAACTTTACACTGGATATCGTAACCTAACGATGAGATAAGTCTCTCCATGTTTCCCCTTTCTAACTGGAAACAGTCTTAATAAACCTAACTATACCTATCGTAACTTAACACAACTACGTGATGCTGTTAGCTTTCATTTTCTTGGGTTGACATTACTCAAGATTGGAACTTGTGTGATGGCGAAAACTCAAACGTCTTCAAACATTGTTTACTTGGATTTTTTTTTTATCAATGTGCGAACTTCTTCAAACCTCGATTACTTGGAATTTTTATCGGTATACAAAAATATTACAAGTGCGATCTGGTTATTAAACACGTATGTTATAATGCTAGTGACAATTCTTGAGGGAAAGGCAAACTTCTTCAAACACCGATTACTTGGGATTGACATACGAGAAGTTTAATGTAAAACTAAATGCTCGTTACACTTACGAACCGCGTGAGGATGTACAACAGTTAACGCGGACTTGAATTAAAACCGATGAAATGAGATTACGCATACAATTGTAATTGATGTTGAATGGGGAAATGAGCAATATAACCTGCTGTGACAAGACGTATCGCAACACATGTGCTCAGTTTACTTCAAGCATTGCTATTACCAGTCGTCACATACATAATAATGCACATTGTGACTTAAGCATGAAAAGTGATCGATGCGTCAATGTACAAGTTACGTTGTTAACGAACTAACATACGATAAAGGTTCGTAGTCGAGTTATTCCCTCAAATTACACCAGATGAAATGATATCACGCATAACATTTCAATTGATGCTGAATGTTAGAATGATGCATCTAACTTGTTGTGTTTGGATGTATCACAACACATGTGTGCAGTTTATTTCAAGCGTTGTTAGTACCATCTGGCACGTACACCATAATGCATATTGAGACTGAAACAAGAATAGGGATCGATGAGTCAATGAACAAGCTACGATTTAACGTACTAACATTCGAGAAGTTTATTGTCATACTAAATACTCATTACACTTACGAGCCTCGTGAGGATGTGCAACGGTTAACGTGGACTTAAATCACAACAGATGAAATGAGATTACGTCTACAATTGTAATTGATGTTGAATGTGAGAATGTGAAATCTAACGTGCTGTGACAAGACGTATCACAACGAATGTGCACAGTTTACTTTAAACGCTGTTATTACCAATCGTCCCGTACGCCATAATGCACATCGTGACTTAAGCAAGAAAAGTGATCGTCGTGTTAATGTACAATTTACGTTGTTAACGAACTAACATACGATAAAGGTTCGTAGTCGAGTTATTCCCTCAAATTACACCAGATGAAATGATGCCACGCATAACATTTCAATTGATGCTGAATGATTGAATGATGCATCTAACTTGTTGTGTTTGGATGTATCGCAACACATGTGTGCAGTTTATTTCAAGCGTTGTTAGTACCATCTGGCACGTACGCCATAATGCATATTGAGACTGAAACAAGAATAGGGATCGATGCGTCAATGAACAAGCTACGATTTAACGTACTAACATTCGAGAAGTTTATTGTCATACTAAATACTCATTACACTTATGAGCCGCGTGAGGATGTACAACGGTTAACGTGGACTTTAATCACAACAGATGAAATGAGATTACGTCTACAATTGTAATTGATGTTGAATGTGAGAATGTGAAATCTAACGTGCTGTGACAAGACGTATCACAACGAATGTGCACAGTTTACTTTAAACGCTGTTATTACCAATCGTCCCGTACGCCATAATGCCCATCGTGACTTAAGCAAGAAAAGTGATCGTCGTGTTAATGTACACGTTATTTTGTTACAAACGCAGTGCGATGTCGCCATCACAAGACAGCTCACACACGATGCGCTCCAATCAATTGTATCGCATTACGCGGTGGGTTACATCTATGTACAAATATCGATGATTCTGATGATGACGCTGATGAGCTAAACACCTCACAGTTACCATACTCACGCTCTTAAACTTACTACCAAAGGACATTTTTGGGGTTAAGTGAAATAAATAACACAGTGGTTATGTTCTGAACGTGACTATAAGTATTGACTACGAAAACTAATTTACAAAGGTATTAACATAATCTTCAAGTCTTGCTTTACAGAAACTCCAACGGTGTGAATCTGCTATTGGAACTCCTCGGGCTGCGCTTCACCAAGCGAAGGCGTTCTCCAAACCCGCTGTTGTAGCGCTCGATGTCGGTGTTGCTCAGGGCCTCGTTGAAGCGCCTAGGCAGGTAGACTCGCAGAAAGAAGTCGTCCCCGACCTGCCCCTCCAGGATCACGATGATTGTCTCGCCAAAGGGTGTGGTGGCTCGCTCCATCGCAGTGATGAGATAGCCGCATTCCTCTCGGAGATCGGCTATCCTGGTGTAGAGCGGAGAGTCAGACTTGCAGTTGTTGAGGGTAGCTCTCAGGTCCGCGGTTGCTGCAGTGCCGTTCACGCTCGGAAACTCTAGCTTGAAAGTGCTGCTGCTCGACATCTCTAGTAGTTGGCCGGGCGCAGGTGTTCACACACAAAAAACCGACGCGTCGCCCTCCTGTCTGGGAATGCTGATGCTTTAATTGACTGCTGGCGACACTCGTTGTTTCTTCCTCACAGCTCGCTTCTTCGACGTTGGTTGCGAAACTGCACTGCGTTGTGTAACAGTTTGAGTTAAGCCTGTAATTTTCGGTACTCCTGTTGATTTATCGATCCACATGTTTTCCACTTTATCAACTACTTGTCTAACACTTTGGAGCATTTCACCATCTTTGTCCAAAAATAAACTGCACATGAACACCATATCTGTACCATCGTACATTTTCATTTTCAATAAAATTTGTCCTTTGTTTCCCGGGTTTTGAACAGCAAAAGTATTCCCATCCTCCATCCATGACACTATGGGACAATCATCTGTTGGTTTTGGCACCCATCCTGGTTTCTTGGTTTCCACTTCGATGAGAGTTGGCCTCCTTCGTCTCTTGCAGGCAGTGATCGGTTTTACAGATGACGTCTGAGGTGATGCCAATGTCTGATCACTAGCATTATTGTTCATAACCTCAATCTCCTGAATAAACGATTTGATATAGTCGTCCGCAGAAACGTAAGCGTCCATGTTGACGTCCTTACCGTGTGACTTCTACCGTACTACGGACTGGTGGTGCGTCTGCTCACCCTTGAAGTAAACTGTATGCACTCGCTGTGACACATCTTGTTGCAATAGGTTAGATGTTTGATTTTTTCACCCAACATCAGTTCCAACGGTCTGCGGAATCTCATTTCATCTAATGCGATTTGAGTCCACGTTAATTGTTGTACATCCTCACAGGGCTCGTAAGTGTACTGTGTATTTAGCTCCTCGTTAAATTTAACAGTCTGTTTTGTTTTCTTCATAGTTATATTCTTTCACATGATATTCAATATTTTTGTTTTTTTTCATAAGTATGCTGTTTCATATGATATTTTCTCTCAAACACATCTCTCGCTCTATCCAACACTAACTTGATTGCGAGCCTTTCTCGGATGTTGTTACGTTTATAACGTATTTTGTTCATTGATATGGTGATTACTTTTCTTGCGTCATCCACACTGGTCATCTTTGGAGCACGTATCGACTGTTGCTACCTGACTAGCGTCGAAGGTTCTGGAACGAGTCCACAAGCGCAGACCTATGCATTGTCAAAGATATGTTCAACTACATTAATGAAATTGTGCGAGGTTAGGATGTTGTTGTATCTGCAGTCAATGTGCATGCCGTAACTCTTCATCACTTCTTTAGCCTTATTCACTATGTTTATGCCGTTGGGGACATTTTCTCTACAGTAGCACATTGTAAATCCTTCTTCCTTTGCTTTTTTCAAGGCTTGCTTGAAATTCCTCTTCTGTGTTCGAATGCACTTGTATTCACAAACTCCGTACTGCTCTAGAAGGGTTTCCCTAATCATCACACAAAATATATGCTTCAGATTTACATCTTCAGGCAACACTGCCACTTTAGATGTCTGTTCGATCAGCGTTTGATTCATGGATTGGTTTTCCATACACAATATATCATTTGTAGTTTTAAACTCGGAATTTGTTTGATCTAGCTTTCGGTTATTTGTTAGCGACTTTGTAAGTGATTGTAGCAGCCGTTGGTTCTCGTTTATAAGTCTGTACTGACCATTTTTTCTAATGGATGGCAAAACTTCTTCAAAGATCCAATCTTGAAACTTCTCGGCGATGGGCATTTTAGATTTCATAAGTAACGAATATAATCCCGGCTCGTTAAGAAAGATTGAATGTTTCTCGTTATAGGTTAGGGGGAGATTTTCGCTCCCCCATACTTCAGGAATTGTTTTGCGATATTTTTCTCTAACATGTACTCTGATTGCTTCTTTAGGGTTGGCGTATCCCAATATTGTAGCTACATCCTTAGCTTTGAACCATGGATTATCGCTGCTGTCAAACAGTACAGACAAAGGCCGATCATTAAACACATAGGCGGTTAAGTGGTTCATTTTGTAGGTTAGGTCAAAACGTCGGGCGATCGCTCTGACAGAACGTCACACAGCAACACTATTACACAGCCACACACTTCAAACTCCTGAACAAGAATGAGACCGTGGGTGTTTGACAACTGGTGTTCTGTCGATTTAATTACTAGGGGGAGATTTTCGCTCCCCCATACGTCAGGAATTGTTGAAGACTAGAACAAGAATGAGACCGTGGGTGTTTGACAGCTGGTGTACTATTGCTCGGAATTCGACGCGGGTGGTCTATAATTATGGGTTCCTGCAAGGGTCGGTCGCCCTCCTGTCGGGGTATCAAATTACAGCATCCGCATTCCCAGACAGGTCTCGACTCGTCGGTTTTTTGTGTGAACACCCGCGCCCTCCCGTAGAGGTATCAAATTACAGCATCCGCATTCCCAGACAGTAGGGTGACGCGACGGTTTTTTGTCTGTACACCTGCGCCCATCATCCCACGACGCACAGCCCGCCCCTAGCAGTAAAGTTTAGTTTAGTCTTGAGTTTCGAAGCGTCAACAGCTACGAAGAGATCATGGCCAACATCGAGTGGGATTGTGACATCACAGACGTTGAGTTGGAGGATGTATGTGTTGCAGCGGAAACGACAATGAATAGCAATAATAAGAAGAGACCGTTTGACGATGAAGATGATTACTTCGAAGGTGATGAATTCTACAACCGAAAAGACGACGATGAATGCACCTTGAAGCATTTCCATAAGAGGAGGCTATGGCGCATTGACAAAAAGTTCAAGTACGTTCATGAACCAAAAATGTATTCAACTACTCAAGATCTTGACGACGCTCTGTACTCCAGACGACGGGGAATCAACAGCATGTGGAACCATTGCCCGCTGGATGGCTTGGAGTGGGAATATTGGCAGCGTGACATGGACTACAAGATGAATTTCTACCCCATTGAAGAGGAGCACTTCTACGCCATTGAACATGAGCAGAAGTACATGATGCTTGTTGAAATGTGGTGGAATCGGCGGACCGATGAACTGCACCCTGATGAAGTAACAAAGTTTTTCAACAGTAAAAAATAAACGTTTTCCAACATCTTAGCCTCCACCTGATCCCACCATCATAATCGGCCTTTTTCAAGGCCACAAAAGCTTTTCATGTTAGGGAACAGAAGGAAATCCTTCTAATGTAGGAGGATTTTCTTCCAAGTGTTGGTGCAGGCGTCTGGGGGGGGGGCTCCTCCTGTCCCTCCTGGCCCTCCTGAGGTTGGGCGCAGCTGCACCCCAGACAGGTCTCGACTCGTCGGTTTTTTGTGTGAACACCTGCACCCTCCAGTCGAGGTATCAAATTACAACATCCGCATTTGCATTCATTGGTAGTTCAATTGTCCGCAGGCGTCTTGGCTGGCAAAAGTGTCACAGACGAAACCTTGCCCGGTTGGAGGGGGGGCTCCTCCTGCCCCTCCTGCTCCTCCTGCTCCTCCTGCCCCTCCTGCTCCTCCTGCTCCTCCTGCCCCTCCTGCTCCTCCTGCTCCTCCTGCTCCTCCTGCCCCTCCTGCTCCTCCTGCTCCTCCTGCCCCTCCTGCCCCTCCTGCTCCTCCTGCTCCTCCTGCCCCCCCTGGGGTCGGGCGCAGCTGCACCCCAGACAGGTCTCGACTTGTCGGTTTTTTGTGTGAACACCTGCACCCTCCAGTCGAGGTATCAAATTACAACATCCGCATTTGCATTCATTGGTAGTTCAATTTTCCGCAGGCGTCTTGGCTGGCAAAAGTGTCACAGACGAAACCTTGCCCGGTTGGAGGGGGGGCTCCTCCTGCCCCTCCTGCTCCTCCTGCTCCTCCTGCCCCTCCTGCTCCTCCTGCTCCTCCTGCCCCTCCTGCTCCTCCTGCTCCTCCTGCCCCTCCTGCCCCTCCTGCTCCTCCTGCTCCTCCTGCCCCTCCTGGGGTCGGGCGCAGCTGCACCCCAGACAGGTCTCGACTTGTCGGTTTTTTGTGTGAACACCTGCACCCTCCAGTCGAGGTATCAAATTACAACATCCGCATTCCCAGACAGTAGACTGGACGCGTCAGTCGGTTGTGCGAACAGCTGCCTCGGTGCAGAGTACTTGAAGGGGGGTGTATCGATACACCCCCCTTTGCAGTATATGTTCAAAGCATTGCAATTATATTCTCCTCAAAATTTGCATTCACTGGTAGTTCAATTGTCCGCAGGTGCTGATGGGCTAGCTCTGTTGATTTAATTACTAGGGGGAGATTTTCGCTCCCCCATACGTCAGGAATTGTTGAAGACTAGAACAAGAATGAGACCGTGACAACTGGTGTTCTGTTGATTTAATTACTAGGGGGAGATTTTCGCTCCCCCTAACACATAATGGGTTAGGGGGAGATTTTCGCTCCCCCATACGTCAGGAATTGTTGAAGCCTAAAACAAGAATGATACCATGGGTGTTTGACAACTGGTGATTTATTGCTCGGAATTCGACGCAGGTGGTCTCTAATTATGGGTTCCTAGAAGGGTCAGCCGTCTTCCCGTCGAGGTATCAAATTACAGCATCCGCATTCCCAGACAGGTCTCGACTTGTCGGTTTTTTGTGTGAACACCTGCACCCTCCAGTCGAGGTATCAAATTACAACATCCGCATTCCCAGACAGTAGACTGGACGCGACGCTTATTTGTGTGAACGTCTGCCTCGGTGCAGAGTACTTGAAGGGGGGTGTATCGATACACCCCCCTTTGCAGTATATGTTCAAAGCATTGCAATTATATTCTCCTCAAAATTTGCATTCACTGGTAGTTCAATTGACCGCAAGCGCTGATGGGCTAGCTCTGTTGGTTGTAGCGTTACCCTGATCAACTCTTGTATTAATTATCCAAAGTATGTCATGTGGGTACTGAGAATACTCGGCTTGACGAGGAGATTCCAAAAATGCAAAAAAAAAAGGTCGAAAGTGTGGTGCGGGCCCCTTTTTTGTAAACATCATCCAAAGTGTACGATGTGGGTACTCAAATGACTCGGCTCGACTAGACGAACAAGAATCTGCAATCAGAAATCTGATCCGAGGTTAGGTTAGGTTAGGATGGGTTAGGTTAGGTTAGGTTAGGTTAGGTTAGTATTCGCAACAAAAAAAATTCGCAAAAAAAAAATCGCAAAAAAAAAATCGCAAAAAAAAATTCGCAAAAAAAAATTGGCAAAAAAAATTTGCAAAAAAAATTGGCAAAAAAAAATTCGCAAAAAAAAAATTTGGCAAAAAAAAAAAATTCGCAAAAAAACAAATTCGCAAAAAAAAAAATTCGCAAAAAAAAATTCGCAAAAAAGTTTGCAAAAAAGTTCGCAAAAAAGTTCGCAAAAAAAAAATTCGCAAAGTGTCACAGACGAGACCTCGGGGGGGGGGGCTCGGGTGGGGGGCTGCTCCTCCTGACTCCTCCTGAGCCAGGAATGTCCAATATACCCTACTGCTATTACCGTAGTCAGCATGGTAAGACCTAGGCCCGGGACCATGATACCTTTCCGTTTTGAGGTCCCTAGATGCCAAAACACAATTCGTTCAAAACTGTATGTGTGTGTGTGTGTGTGTGTGTGTGTGTGTGTGTGTGTGTGTGTGTGTGTGTGTGTCCGTGAGCACGATACTCTCGTAAAAATAATCCGATTTAGAAGAAATTTGGTATAAATGTGTAAAGCAGCATTTATGACTTTAAGTTCGAAAACCAGACAGATCGACCTATCCGAAGGGGTTATTTTGGGGGGGTTTTGTACCCCAAAAATGTTTTTTGAGTTTTTTACGTATAATTTTTGAAAAAGTCAAATTTTAGTTTTTTATTGGAATCAGCTTAAAAAGACGCACAATTTGGTGATTTTAGCGAATTTCCCCTATAGGGAAGAAGCTATTACCGTAGTCGGCATGGTAAGACCTAGGCCCGGGACCATGATAACTTTTCGTCTTGAGGTCCCCAGACCCCAAAAACACCATTCGTTTGAAACTGTATAGATATATATATATATATATATATATATATATATATATATATATATATATATATGTATATATATATATATATATATGTGTGTCCGTGAGCACGATAACTCTCGTAAAAATTATCCGATTTTGATGAAATTTGGTATAAACGTGTAAAGCAACATTTATGACTTTAAGTTCGAAAACCAGCCAGATCGCTCTATCCGAAGGGGTATTTTTGGGGGGTTTTGTACCCCAAAAATGGGTTTTTCGAATTTTTTAAATATAATTTTGGAAATAGTCAAAGTTTATTTTTCCCCATTAGATTCAGCTTAAAAAAACACACAAATTGGTATTTTGATCATTTCTCTACGTCAATTGGTTACCGAGATATTGAAAGTGCTAAACACAGTACGTTGTCTAATGTTATTCTTATGGAGAAAAATAAAAATTTTATATCTCGCTTATTTATGAACCTATACTGACGAAACTTGGTATACGGCTTCATCTGGTTGTGGACCATTGATATTTACTCAAAAAGACACTTTTTTACCCAAGGCTCCCGTAGCAGCAATCCTGCGTACTCAGCCCCATGTTATTCTTATGGAGAATAAGTAACACGTTATCTGCCTTCATTATGAAAATAAATTAATGAAATTTGGTATGTGGCTTTACCTACATGAGTTATATTGATATTTGTATAAAACCCCATTTTTTGTGTTCCTTGCTTCAGCAAACCTGCATACTCAGCTGCCATGTTATTCTTATGGAGAATAATTAAAATGTCATAAATCGTTTATTTATGAATATATATTGATGAAACTTGGTATGTGGCTTTATGTGGTATTAAGATACATGTATATGCATTGGAAATTCGCTGAGTACGCAGGTTTGCTGCTACGAGGGTATATATATGTGTGTGTGTGTGCCCGTGAGCACGATAACTCTCGTAACAATTATCCGACTTTGACGAAATTTGGTATAAATATGTAAAGCAGCATTTATGACTTTAAGTTCGAAAACCAGACAGATCGACCTATCCGAAGGGGTATTTTGGGGGGGTTTTGTACCCCAAAAATGGGTTTTTTGAATTTTTTACATATAATTTTTGAAAAAGTCAAATTTTATTTTTGACCATTCGATTCAGCTTAAAAAAACACACAATTTGGTATTTCGATCATTCCTCTACGTCAATTGGTTACCGAGATATTGAAAGTGCTAAACACAGTACGTTGTCTAATGTTATTCTTATGGAGGAAAAGACAATTTTTTTATCTCGCTTATTTATGAACGTATACTGACAAAACTTGGTATACAGCTTCATCTCGTTGAGGTCTATTGATATTTGCTCCAAAAAATTGTTTTTGCATAATTCTCCCGTAGCAGCAAACCTGCGTACTCAGCCCCCATGTTATTCTTATGGATAATAATTAAATGGTCTGTCTCCCATAATTATGAACATAAATGAATAAAAACTGGTATACGACTTCACCTAGTTGAGTTATATTGACATTGGCATAAAAACCCATTTTTTGTGTTCCTTGTTGCAGCAAACCTGCGTACTCAGCCCCAATGTTATTCTTATGGACAATAATTAAAATTGTATATATCGCTTATTTGTGAATATATTTTTATGAAACTTGGTAAGTGTTTTATCTAGTATTAAGACATTTATATCTCCATTGGAAATTCGCTAAGTATGCAGTTTTGCTGCGACGGGGGTATTATCATTGCTCTACGTCAAATTTTTACAGAGATATTGAAAGTACTAAACACAGTACGTTGTCCAATGTTATTCTTATGGAGAATAAGACAAATTGTGTATCTCGATTATTTATCAACTTATCCTGATGAAACTTGGTATATTGCCTCATATCGTTGTGGTATATTGATATTTGCACTCAAAAATATTTTTTGGCCGATAGTTCCAATAGCAGCAAACCTACGTACCCAGCTCCCATGTTATTCTTATAGAGAATAAGTAACGTGTTATCTCCCTTAATTATGAACATAAATTAATAAAATTTTGTATGTGGCTGTACCTACTTGAGTTATATTGATATTTGTATAAAACCCCATTTTTTTGTTCCTTACTTCAGCAAACCTGCATACTCAGCTGCCATGTTATTCTTATGGAGAATAATTAAAATGTCATAAATCGTTTATTTATGAATGTATATTGATGAAATTTGGTATTTAGTTTTATGTGGTATTAACATGCATAGGTATGCATTGTAAATTCACTGAGTACACAGGTTTTCTGCTACGGGGGTATTTTATTGTTTCATTAATAAGTATGTCTTAGATTCGTTAAAGTGGGTTTTACATCTTTAGACTGTTAAATGGTTCACTTTGCTTAGTTTTATAAGTTATCAAATGTTTCGACTTCCTGTTGTACTGTTGAGTTGCTAATACACATATCATTGCTTACTTGCTCAATGCACAGTATTAAGTAGTGTGAATATAGGTTATAGCTGTTTAATTAAATGCCACTTATAGCTGAGAATCTAAAAGAAAGAGTTACTCTTTTTAAAACGTGTTACTACAGCCTGCCTGATCTTTCCTAACTGCTCATTTTTTCTTACCTTTGCCATTGAATAATGTTCCATAGTCCGTAGTTATGAATACTACCTTACCATTTCCATTTTACCATTTTACAACTGTTTTGTCAACGTCATCTACGACAGCTGCTAGTAGTAAGAAGAGACAATCGTTACGGGTCTCGTGCCTCTTTTGTCGACGGGGCAGACAACGCAGATGTAATATGAAGGGGGACAACTCGATTGGTATCGCGGTCATTGTTCACTTATGCGAAACGGTCGAAATTAGGGTTAAGTACAGTATTGTTCAGAACCACCCCAAAACCTAATGGGACTGTATCGCGGTTCCATGACAAGCCGAGGGAACCTACAATGTAAAGCCTTTATTTGTGAAACATAGGATAACTCGCCGATGGAAAATAAACCTTATATGGCAATGAATTCTTCTGTACTCGTAAATATTACCAGAATCCCAAAGTCTGTATAGCAAGTTTCAAACCTGATTTTCACCCTTGTTTACATATTTTTTCAATGGACAAAATTGCTACACACTTGTTAAAAGCATAATGCAACTATAACATTTTTGGTTGATTCTGTCAAGAAATTTCCACGATACTCTTCACGCAAGCGGGTAGGGGGAACCCAGGACCGGCGAGAGTAGCTAGTATTTCGCTGGCCCTGGGGTGAACCGATGACAGCAGACGTAGCAGGCCTAGCCGATACCAATCCAATTGTCGTTAGTTCTGGAACTGACTGTACTGTGGATGGTTGGTACGAGTATACTCACAGGAGGCTTTTGCAATGTTGTGCTCCATAAGTTAATTGAATAATTAGTGCTGTGGGTGTTTGCAGTAAGTTTACTTAGTGAATATTTCCTTCAGAACATATTTTTACACTTTGGAAACTCAGTTTCCAGTTTTTGTCATTCAAATGTGCTTCTTCATAGCGTTTTTTATGCGCCTTAAAAGATTTAGGTTAGTCACATTTCTGTGTAATTTACTGTGCGCATATTTTCCGGAGTTTTTGCCAACTTAAAAACATGAAATTCCTCAGCCTTCCAGGACGGGCAGAAAGCGCGGCCGTGCCATCTGTTGGATAAGCGGTTAGCGAGTGGACACCCGCGCGATCTGTTGTCAACTCCTGATAACAACCGCGACCTTGGACTGTGATACCTCCCGCAATTCACTTGTGTATTACAACTTGCCTACGTTTTGGGCGTTGCAGTTAATTCTGTTTCATACTGTACGGCATTATTTTTTACCACGGATCCCAAAACAAGTGGTTTTAGCTTTATGAGTTTGAGTTGAATTATGAAGGATAACACTTTGCCTTTTGTTGACTCTTGTTTGTATGATGTAACTAATCTGGATGATGAATCCGAACTTATTTTATCTTCCCTGTACAATGATATAACTACTGTCATTGCAACCATCATGAAGTGGGTGACACATCGTTACTGTCAAATCTCGCCCAGCTCATTGTTAAGGTAAACTCTATTCTTAAAAGTGTAAATGACGCTAGTTTAGATAATCTTAAGCTAAAAGAAGAAATGAACTCTTTGAATATATATTTAAAAAATGAGAAAGAACTAAGATCCGAGGAAATGAACAACTCCTTTAAACTTCAAGACTCAGCTAATGGTTAAATTGATGTACTGAGGAAGCAAACCCGACAGTTGCAGCAGAGGATTAAAAATGTAATGTCGGATAAAGAACTTTTACTGGCGCAAATGAAGCAGATACAAACGGAGCTTGATGGAAATGCAGACAATGTAAATCAGTTACGCAGGGAGAATTCAGATCTTAAAATACAACTTGCGGCTTTTAACAAACAGTGTAAAAGTCAACCTTTTAAGAACAGTGACATGTGGTTATCTGACGAAATGTTACAGACTTACTTTGATTCTCTTTACGATAGCAATGGTGATCGGCAGGACATTCTTTTGCTTGGGCCAGCGGTTAATATATAAAACTAGGGACATGTAAAGACGTTAAACGTCAACTTGACTTGATGGGTTTCGAATCAAAAAAGTTTGTCTTGCTGTGTGTAAACAACAGCTTGGACGCACAGGCCTCTGACTCCGGCTCACATTGGAGCCTCCTTGGATGTGACCGTCGGTCTGGCGAATCCTACCACTGGGACTCTGCCAACGGGGTCAACAAAGCTGCTGCTCTGAGGGTCACTCACCATTTGGGGTTTACTGAAAAACACGTGAGTGAAGTGTCCTGCCATCAGCAAAGATATCCATTTGAGTGTGGACTTAATGTACTTGTTAATGCTAAAATAGCTATAATTAATGTTAGTAAATATGAAAGTCTAACTCCTTCTGGGTTTAATGTACCATCAGAACCTGTTTCCTCGGCTGATGGACCTAGGTCCCTAGTGGCGCCAACATAAATACATTCACAGCCCCTTCCGGGTAATGATCCTTCAATGGCTCCCGTTGGGACTTTGATCCATGTTCAGCATGACCTTTCAATATCAAGTGAGGCCAACAGCTTGAGCTTTCCTCCCAAAGTTGTTGGCTCAATCAATAATAACTTAAATTCTTGCAGTAAAATAATCTCTCCTCTAAGGCTTAAGAAATCTTTGACTGGCACTTGGAATTTAGTCAAGCATAGGAAGTCCGTTAGCACAAAACCATCCAAGGTATTAAAGCAGTCTGATAGGGTTAGTTTTGTAAGTAACAATCGTTTCCATGTTTTTGAGGAAAGTTATAACTCTGATGTTTGTTCCGATGTCCCTAAGCTCCCAACCCAACCCGTCCCACCTAAGGGCATGGGAAAATCTAAAATTGCTCCTACACGGGGATCTAGTCTAGCTAGGACTAAGTTGAATAAGTTCAAAAAACCTGTATTTCAGGTCAGTGCTATAGACGATGTAAATGAAAGGAGCGAGACTCCTGTAAATAATCTTGTACTAGAAACACAAAAAACAAAATGTAAAATTAGACTACTTAGTGACAGCCACGGTAGGGGACTTACTGAGCTATTGTATAATAGATGTAATGGTAAATATGACGTTATGGGAACCATGAAGCCAAATGGTAATGTTGTTGATGTTCTTGAAGATGTAGATAATGTTACAAAATACATGGATATGGACGATTATCTTATAGTGATTGCAGGTACTAATAACTTTGTTAATGGACACTGTACCGACGACATTGCCCAGCGGATGCGGGACTTTTTGGATGGCACTCGGAGTACTAGGGTTGTTGTGGCAGCTATACCTTTTAGGTATGACACACCCTCCCTAAATGCTTTGATTTCCAAAACAAATAAGGTTTTGTTTGGTGTGGTTTCAGATTTCAAAAATGTGGCGTTTCTGCCTTTGGAGTGGTTGGCAAATCCATATTTTTATACTCGTCATGGTCTACATTTTAATGTTAGGGGCAAAAAGAGTATAATGCATCTTTTGGATGATGTAATGTTTGCTTCCACAGATTGTAAAACTCAATATACCATACCTGTTGTAGTTGGAACACGGTTGGATTCAGCAGCCTATATTCCTGGCTCTTCTTTTCGTAAATATAACCGCAATCTTGTTGTTGCAACCAGGCTACCAGAGGATAGCATCAGAACTAATTCTCATTTTTTATTCCAAGACCGGAACCAGGTTATGATTCCGTAGCAGTATCCAACAGTTATATTGGTTTTCCCCCCAAACTGGTACATAGTTCGAGAAACCCATGTTCCCTTCGAATTTTGCATCAGAATGTTCGTAGTTTGCTTGATAAGACCTTTGAGTTGGAAGTTTTGATCAGTTGAAAACCCAGACAATCACCCAGGGTTTGATGTGTTAATCACCAGACATTCTGTGTATATCAGAGCATTTTATTAAAGACATCGAGGATGGTATTATATTGTTTAATGGTTACACAACAGGATCCATGTTTTGTAGAAACTCTCGTGACAGGGGAGGTGTTTGCATTTTAGTTAGAGACAATCTAAAGTTTACTACAGTTGATGTCTTGCAATACTGCTTAGAATGTGTTTGTGAGTTCTCTGCTGTTAAGATTGAACTACCCCAAGCAGTCATTGTCATCATGGTTGTATTCATCTTGCGACCTCCTGATTCATCTTGCGATGAGTTTTTTGAACAGATTTATCATTTGGTGAAGTATAGCTCTAGGGTATTTGTAGTTGGCGACTTCAATATTGACTTAGGAAAATCGTCTCCAGATTCCATAAAGATAATTGACATGATGAGCTCGTTTGGTACGAGCCATGATGGTTCGTTTGGTTCGTTTGGGGGCTAGGTCCATTATCGATCATGTTTATACTAATCTGGATACCTCATTGATCAATGCTACGGTCTTAAAGGCAGCAATATCGGATCATCATGCCCAAGTTGTTGACGTTAATCTCACAGTTCCTAAATATGATTCAAATGGGGTTTTCATGTTTACTCGAGCTATAAACTTAAGTTCTTTGTCTGTCTTTAAACGTATTTTATATGATGAATCATGGGATGTTGTTATGTCTGCGGGTAGTGTTAATGGAATGTTGACTCATTTTATGTATTATGTAACATTATATCGATTTGGCATTCCCATATAAGAAAATTAAAATCCTAAGGAATCAATCAAGTACAAAAATTAAGTTAGATGGTAATTTGTTGATGATGAAAGAGGAGCTATTCCAACAATATTTTTTTGCAACTAGAGATCTACCTTCATCCCATCCACTGCGGATATCATACAATAAGTTTAAATTAGATTATAGGTCTTCAATTAAAGCTGCCAAGTCATTAAAGGTAAAAAACCTAATTGAAAATGCCAAATGCAAATCAAAAGCTATGTGGGATATCATAAATGAATGTAAAAGATCTAGTAGCTCTCGGTTGGTGGGATCTATCGTTGATGGAAGTGGTGGGTTGGTCGACGACCCACTAATGAAAGCGAACGTTTTTAACTCGTTTTTCACTGAGGTTGGTCAACGTCTTTCTGCTAAAGTTGAAACCAAAAACCAGTTTGTTCATTGTCCACATTCTGTAAGTCCTTCATTTTTTATGAGACCAACTGTTGAGAATGAATTTTTATCTACAATAAAATCTCTGAAGAGTAGTAGGTCATCAGGATTTGATGGGTTTTCATCTTGCCTGTTGAAAGAATGTTCTGACCTTTTGGTTGTTCCATTGACGCACATGATTAATCTTTCGCTTGAGTCAGGCGTTTTCCCAGATGCCCTCAAACTCGCTCTTGTCAAGCCCATTCTAAAAAAGGGAGACTCCAAGCAATGTGGAAACTATAGACCCATTTCAATTATATCCACCTTTTCTAAAGTTATTGAGAAAATTGTTTTCCAGAGGTTGTTATGTTTCCTGGAGGCAAATAATATTTTATTTCGCAACCAATTCGGGTTTAGGAAAGGGAAAGGCACATTGAACGCTATGTTTTTTTCTGGTTGATGCAATTGTTAAGACCCTGGATGAAGGAAAACATGCTTTAGGTATATTTCTGGATCTTAGCAAGGCACTTGATGTTGTAAACCACAATCTTCTCATTCGGAAAATGTTTAACCTTGGGGTAAGAGGCGTGGCCTTGGACAGGTTTAGATCATACCTTGAGAACCGGAAACAAAGTGTGGAGATGCCATACTGTGACCAAAGGAAATGCATTAGGAAGCTCTATTCAAATAAATTGGCAGTAGCTATGGGAGTTCCTCAAGGGTCGGTATTAGGTCCTGTTCTTTTTCTTCTATTTATTAACAATATTGACAGTAGTATAAACAATGGTAAATTATGTATCTTCGCTGACGACACATCTCTAGTTGTTACTGGTCATAAAACGAAGGATTTAAATGTGGCTGCATTTGTTCAGTCAAATTCTCTTCTTCAATGGTTAAATGAGAATGGTCTTTTTGTAAATACTGACAAGACAGGGATGATTGATTTTCAAATTTATAATCGGACAGACAGCGTTTCAAATCTGCTAATTTCCGAAAATGCTGTTTCATCTACTGATACAGTAAATTTTCTTGGTCTTTTGATTGATTCGAGATTAAGTTTTTCTGACCACATCAGTAAATTGGCTGGTAAACTCAGTTCGATAATTTATTGAATACGTAAATTATCATTTTACACTAATTCTGATGTACTGCTCACAACTTACTATAGTTGTTTTTATCCTCATCTCGTTTACGCTGTACCCATTTGGGGATCGGAAAAGACTAGTATGAGATACATCTTTACTCTCCAAAAGAAGATAATCAGAATTGTTTTTGGACTCAAGCGGCTTCAATCTTGTAAGGAGACTTTTCGCTAGTATTTTTTAGGAAAAACCGTGGGCTTTTTGAGTCCAGAATCTCTACGGTACGCCAAAGTTTAAATCTCCCAATTCCAAAACATAAAACTACATTTTTTTAAACAATGTCTATTATTGCTCTGTCAAACTTTTTAATGCGTTGCCTGATTGCCTCAAGGTGGAGATGCCACATGATGAATTTAGGAGGAATCTTAAGACCTATTTGTTGAGAGGAGCGTTTTACAGTGTCCATGACTACATAAGGAATTTATAATTTAGAAGTGTTGACTAATTTGTTGTTGTAAGAGGTACATTTTGTAAATGACTCATGCCAATGCTTGTACAAGTTTTAAGGCAATAAAGGAATTATTGATTGTTTGATTGATTGACCCCCTTACGCTTGACTGCACTTCGACTTGACCGTTTTGCCAATCGAGTTACGCTAAGATGAGGATGAGTTATCTATACAAATGTGTTAGTAACCTAACACAAATTCAAAATTATTGTTACGCAAAGTGCATGATTACCATAAGCCGATTCGAACGATGTTGACTTTTGGGGCCAAACACAACATAGATGTACCGGTACAATTAATAATCTAATATAATAAATTGTGCTAATGTTTGAATTTAAAATAATATGACTTTTCCATTTATAAATCGCAAATGAAAAACTATTTTTGTAAAATGTAAATGCGAATGTGAAGCATCTTCTTTGAACGATGCCACTGTATTTGTGGGGGGGGGGGGGTAATATTAAAACGGTGTTCAAAGGGCTGTTCATCCTCGTCGGTTGTTTCTCTAAAGAAACCAGCCGTTGTCTATTAAAAATACCACTTTCCATAGCTGCTGTGCTACTTAAACTTTTACAAAATAAACATAAAATTGTTTACAACGAACTCCAGCTGCTTTCAATTTATTACTGTTTAAATTCTGCACCCGCTAAGAAAATTTGTTTGGATTTATTTTAGAACCTTTTGTTATTAGTGTTTAAGTTTGTAACTCATTGTACTATAATTTCACATCAAAAATATAAGTAGTGTTATTATTAATCTATTCGTATTATTTAAAAACTTAAATTCACAACCAGTGTAAAAGTTTTAATATTTAGTTATATATTTTATTAAAAATAATGATTATAAATGGACTAGTTGAACTTCAGCCAACGAGTGTTGGGTCTTACGTTTTAAAACGTGTGGATTCTTTGGTTATAAAAGATTGTTGTAAACTATAAATAGTTGTTGTAAGTTTCTCAACAATTTAGTTACAAACTGCAGTGTCAATTGCCGTAAAAAGGTAATTACTAAATTTATTACAAGGTATTAAAATTGTATTGACACATTTTATTCAAAACAAAGACCGAACATTTGAACTCGATGTTTAAACTTTTTTAAAGTGCCTTAATACTCGACTGGAGCCGATGTTTATTAAATTGACCTATTTGTATAGTAACACTAACACACAATAGTTTTTATTTTAACTTGTAACCAATGTAAAATAAATAGATTTTCATCCGAAAAGGTTTGTTCACTTATTAAAAGGTTTTTTCACACATTACAGCTTGTTGTAAATAACTTATCGCAAAGCCATTCTCTAATTGGACCTGATGAAGTTCTATGTGACCGATAAAAAAACAATTGTGTTGTACCATGGTTTATGTTTGATACCTATTTTGTATGTTTTTCATATTAAAATTGTAAAATTTTTTTTAATATTATTTCAGTACATGGTAATATAATTGATATTCTTTTGTGAAGTGTATATTGCCATTATTGGTACTTTAAAAACCACTGAACTAAAAACTAGCGAATTGAGCATACTTTACGAATTCTTCCTCAAAGTAAATACAATACCCCCGTCGCAGCAAACCTGCATACTCAGCAAATTTCCAATGCATAATATATGTGTTAATACCACATAAAGCCGCAAACCAAGTTTCATAAAAATATATTCACATATAAGCGATTTTAATTATTCTCCATAAGAATAACATAGGTAATGAGTACGTAGGTTTGCTGAAACAAGGAACAGAAACAATTGGTTTTTATGCAAATATAAATAGAATTTAACTAGGCGAAGCCACATACTAAGTTTCATCAATATTCAATCATAAATAAGCGCTATATAACATTCTAGTTATTCTCCATAAGAATAACATGGGGGCTGAGAAAGCAGGTTTGCTGCAACAAGGAACAGAAAAATGGGTTTTTATATAATCATCAATATAACTCAACCAAGTGAAGCTACATACCAAGTTTTATTAATTTATGTTTATAATTAAGGGAGTAATTACATTTACTTATTCTCCATAAGAATAACATGGGGGTTGAGTACGCAGGTTTGCTGCTACGGGAATAATCACCAAAAAATCAATTTGTTGTAAAAATATCAAAATACCCGTACTACGTGAAGCCACATACCAAGTTTCATCAACATACATCCATAAATAATCGAGATATCAAATTTTATTTATTCTCCATAAGGATAACATTGGACAACGTACTGTGTTTAGCACTTTGAATATCTCAGCAACGGTTGGGCGTAGAATCACAATTTAAACACCAAAATGATTGTTTTGTGGAACTGAACAGATTGGTAAAAGCAAATGTGAAGTTTACATTAAAATAAACTGAGAAAAGCCAAAAACCTTTTTTCCATAAGATTAACATGGGAGATTTTATGAGCAGGTTTTTTTGGATTTTCTCCGCAACCACTTAACCTAGGTTAATAATTCAAAATACTGAATTATTTGTTTTTTAAGCTCTATAACATGGTCAAAACCAAAATTAAGTTTTTTAAAAATTGTAGGGTGAAAAATGCAAACAACTGATTTTTGGAAAATTTAAAATCCCCATAAACCCCCCTTCTCATGGTCCGATTTTTCTGGTTTTCGAACTTAAAGTCAGGAATATCATTTTACACATTTGAGCCAAATTTCATCAAAATCGGACGTTTTTTACTCAAGTTATCGTACGGACACACACACATATATATATATATATATATATATATATATAAATTTGAACGAATAGTGTTTTTGGCATCTGGGGATCTCAAAACAAAAAGTTATCATGGTCTCGGGCTTAAGTCTTACCATGAGACCTACGGTAATAGCTTCTTCCCTGTAGGGGAAATTCGCTAAAAATACACTATTTAACTCTCGTCTCTATAATCAGGATTATATATTGTTCTTTGAAGAAACCCAAGAGCTTATTAGAACAAATTCTTTGACTAATGACAATAAAACTGTGGTTAAATTGGATATTTCTTGAAATGCCTAAACTATAAACAAAGAGAAATAAATAAGATTAACGGGTAACTGGCCGTTTTCGGGATAATACACGCACATTTTTACTGCGGTACTTTGTTTTCTGTATAGCCCCTACGCGACAGTAACTGCTTCCATTCTTCCTTTACTCTAAGTAGTAGTAAACAAAACCTACTCGTCTATGGTTGATTAAAAAATTACGAAATAAATTATAAACTGCAAAATATTATATATTTAATAAGAAACCGTGATACACACCTCGCGACTTCGTTATATCCAGAAGTATGCTATTAATGTGGTAATATTACATTTATTTTAAGTTGAATGCCGTATTTAACTGCTCATTAACATCCACACATTAGTAATATGAAGTATTTTTTAGATGAGAAATGGAAATTAATGTAGGTTAACAATATATATTAATGAAACAATTATTATAAAATGTTTCTAAGGTTTATTTTATCTACAGACATCAAAACAAAAACATTACGAGACCTGATTAACGAAAAAGTATTAGGTCCTAAATAATTTTAAGATTTAGTTAAACAAATATTTAGTGTTTTGAAACCTCAGCATAATTGGACTTAAGTATTTTTTTAATAGTTATTTGGAATGCGAATCGATTTTAAAGCTTCATTTGACAGCTTAAACGTGACTTATAGTCTAGTTACTAGGGGTCAAGCTTTACTTGAAAAGCCTTTATGTTACAGTTCCCAGTAAAACTAAATAGGCTATTCATTTCTCTATAGCTGTTAAATATTAACCTTGATTAGTTTAATCTACCCTCATTTAATGTATGCAGAACCAATATGGGGTAAATCTTCATCATACACAAAACATATATTTATCTTGCAAAAAATCGCAATCAGAACAATCTTTATAAAACCCAGAAAATATTCATGTAAGCAATTTTTTAAAAACAATCAAAAATAAAAATGTTCTAGTATTTTTATTTTGGAAACTTTAACTTTTTTAAAACAAAATATTTCTTTGTTCACTACATCACGAATATGAACTAAAATCAGAAACAATCTTAACCTCAAAATTCACAGTCATAATAAAACTTTTTTTTAAAGACATTTATTATACAATGGAATGCATTTACTCAATAAACTTCCCCAACAATTAAAAGAAGAAAGTGACTTGAAAAATTTTAAGATAAAAATTAAAGACATACTTTTACATGAAGCTCAGAAGAATTCCTGGAAAACAACAACAAAATTTTAAAAAGAGAAGAAGATACAAATTTCTACGAAATTTTGTAGAAATTTTCTACGGGTGAAAAAATATACACGGAAGTTAATATTACTACAGAAAATTAATTTAATTCAAAAATATATTTGCTTATACAATTGTAAAAATTATCCAAGGCAATAAAGTTATTATTATTACTTGAGGAATATAGGAGATCCAACATTAGCCGGATAAGCACATCTTCCGTTAAGATATAATACAGGGAAACGAAATAAATGTTTGTTAGCTACCGAAATAAATGGATCTGCAGCGATGGGAAGGTGGTATAAGGACAGCAAGTCATCCTGAAAGGGAGAGAGAATCACTCCTGCACCTCGCTCAGAGCGGGGTTCCCCAGGTGGATTCCCAATGAAACTTGCTTTTAAAACTTTCACATTTATAATATTAGTAGGATTGGTTTAAACACATGTTATTTTTTGGGAAATTTGTAATCATATTTTAACCAATAATCAGTTAATTAACTGATTATCTGTTAAAACTTTGGAATTCCAACATTTAGAGTTGGCTAGAGATTGAATTCCAACTCTAGAAGAAGATCAATCGTGCAGTATTTCTGTTAATCGTAAAATTAACTAATGAACTAGTAAACTGTGTTAAACAAGGCGTTAAACTGATAAATTATACAGTAAGTACGGAAAATAATTAAAAAACTAGTTTTAATTTGTGATACATTTGCCACACTTAATTACTCACTATTTTTAATATCGAGTTATTTTACGGAATACCTAGGGGATAAATAAACAAATTAATGATATAGGGGTCGTATTTTGTTGTCATTTAGATTAGTTTTAAATGTCAAACTATACAGAGATATTGCAGTAGTCGTTATACGTAAAACTGTTTATGATAAATGTGGAAACTGAAAGTAGGTCGTAATAGTTATGCAGTAATACTATGAAATCGGACTTACTCTGAGTTCAATATACATATTTCACGTGTAGTGACAGTTAGTAAACAGTAAATTAAGCAAAATTTAAACTGTACGGAAAAGATAAATCATTGGTTTTCTGCTAAGACAAGATGTTTAATGGTGCAAGATAAAATCGCAGCCTGTTGCTTTCAAGATGTAATACACAAATCCTCTTGCGTCTTCCAAAGTACTTTAGTAACATCATATATTTTTGATTCTCTAATTTAATATTAAACAACCACAATCTACTCGAATCCGTCCTAATTTTCCATTTAAATATAATATAATATAATTTGTTGCAACCAAAAGTAAATAACATCTGTAACAAATTGCAAGGTCATTATAAACAATAAATTAGAAAACTAGCGATATCCCAAAAATTGAATGCACTAAATATAAGCTAAGCTAATTTATTATTTATAA
Organism: Allygus modestus; assembly: GCA_963675035.1. Classification (NCBI taxonomy): domain Eukaryota; kingdom Metazoa; phylum Arthropoda; class Insecta; order Hemiptera; family Cicadellidae; genus Allygus; species Allygus modestus. Next base: position 48,550,434 of record OY776116.1, read on the forward strand.
CGCTCGGCTTCCAGCTATAGTAATGTAATGTAATAGTAATATTGTTTAAAGTAATTTTGAGTTAGAATGAAACCAGTGATTAACTGCGTTGAGGTTTTGCTAACACCGTCATTAAGGCTAGATTAGTTCTCTGGATACTCTGGCCTGAAAATAGTTTTCAGCTTTCCCGCTATGCGTTGTGTGACTGTACCATACCAGCTTTAGGCTAAATAAACACTTTGTGTTAGTTAAGAATTTGTGAATATCATCTCTCTTCCCGCTATGCGTTGTGTGACTGCACCAATACCAGCTTTAGGCTAAATAAACACTTTGTGTTAGTTAAGAATTTGTGAATATCATCTCTCTTCCCGCTATGCGTTGTGTGACTGCACCAATACCAGCTTTAGGCTAAATAAACACTTTGTGTTAGTTAAGAATTTGTGAATATCATCTCTCTTCCCGCTATGCGTTGTGTGACTGCACCATACCAGCTTTAGGCTAAATAAACACTTTGTGTTAGTTAAGAATTTGTGAATATCATCTCTCTTCCCGCTATGCGTTGTGTGACTGCACCATACCAGCTTTAGGCTAAATAAACACTTTGTGTTAGTTAAGAATTTGTGAATATCATCTCTCTTCCCGCTATGCGTTGTGTGACTGCACCATACCAGCTTTAGGCTAAATAAACACTTTGTGTTAGTTAAGAATTTGTGAATATCATCTCTCTTCCCGCTATGCGTTGTGTGACTGCACCAATACCAGCTTTAGGCTAAATAAACACTTTGTGTTAGTTAAGAATTTGTGAATATCATCTCTCTTCCCGCTATGCGTTGTGTGACTGCACCAATACCAGCTTTAGGCTAAATAAACACTTTGTGTTAGTTAAGAATTTGTGAATATCATCTCTCCTGACTTCATGACTTACTAATGGAAAAGCTGCTAAATTTCTAGAAAATGGTCTTCTTATGTTTCTGAATTTACACCTGTGGTCATAACGTAGAATACAGCATTGTAATTCCAGAAGTCATTGTATTCACACAATCTGTACAATTTATATAATTGTATTTATACATGTCCTTGCTGTTTTGCTGTGTTTCTTAATGTATCAACAGCTATTAAAACAATTCATTTTATTCCTATTCTTCCGGAACCTTGAAGTTTTAAAGGCCTGTGAGACAGGCGTCCTAAAATAGAATGTAAGTTATAAGAAATTTTATCAAATTTCCATCTCAGATTTTTTTATTCAACACATAAAGCGTCAAAATCGGTTAGGTAAATTTTTAAATCTTGCTCAAAATTTACCTAACCACAAGCAATTATTTTCTTGTGTTTAAAATTTAAAATGTAATAGCCAATTTACCTACAAGTATAACGTTAAATAACCATCCAAGCTTAAAAATAAATCGATATTCATTGCTAAATAAAGAGCAAATTATTAAACAAATTCCAAGTATTTTGGCAAAGAGATTGAGTTGTAAAAGGAATTAATTTTCCCAAAAAAGTATATTCTCTTTTAAGCTACCATATATTTATCTTACAAACTAAAGTCGCATCCATTCGATTATTAAAAATAAAATATACAGTAAAACCTCTTTTGTGTAGATAAATAGTTAGTACAATTATTCTTTTAAAACTGTTAGAACGATATCGAAAATAGTGGTTGCTTGAATTTAATTAATTAGTTACTTTAATGATTCCTTTGGTAAAACAATACACTGTTTTTTACTATAATTACCCCCGTTGTAGCAAACCTGCGTGCTAAGCGAATTTCCAATGCATGTTTCTCACTATCACTTAAATACACTTACCAAGTTTCATAAAAATACATTTATAAATAAGTGATATATAGCATTTTATTTATCCTCCATAAGAATAACATTAAAGGCTGAGTAAAATTAAAGACCTTATGTGCTTTTACACAATTATCAATATAAGTTAACCAGGTGAAGCTCCATACCAAGTTTTATTAATTTATGGTCATAATTAAGGGAGATATAAAACTTTACTTACTCTACATATTTGCTACTGTGTTTAGCACTTTTAAAATAACGGTTGGACGAAGACTAATCTTTTAAACACCAAGATTATTGTTTTATAATGATAAACTTATCAGTGAAAACAAATTTGTTTTAAAAGTTTTCGGTAAAATTAACTGAGGAAAACTAAAAACCTTTTTCCCATAAGATTAACATAGACACTTTTATGAACACGTTTTTTTGATTTTGTTCGCAATCACCTAACCTATGATTAAAAATAATATATTATTAGTTTTTAAGCTCTATACAATTTTCAACGCAAAAATTGAGTATTTCAAACAATTTTGGTTGGAGAACGCAATTTGGAACGCTATTTGGAGAACGCAAAAAACTGATTTTTGGAAAGTTGTTGTTAAACACCCTTTCCATGTTTCTGGTTTACAAACTTCTTTCTGGTTTACAAACTTAAGTCACTAATGTTGCTTTTCATATTTTTGCCAAATTTAATCTAAATCGGATGTTGTTTTTAACTTACAGTTAACATGTTAGCGGACACATTGACATATGTATATAAATCTGAAAGAATAGTATTTTTTGCATCTGGGGACCTCAAAGCAAAAATTTATTATGGTCTCGGGTCTTAAGTCTTATGGGAATAGCTACTTCCAATGAATACTTAAACGTTTAAGTATTCATTGCTACTTCCCTATTGGGGAAATTCGCTAACAAGTGCACCACTCATTAACTGATAATCCAATATCAAGTCTGTTGGTCTACTACCTGTTTTATTCCCATACAATTTTGCACATTCCCCCTAATGAATTGTGAACAAACAGGAAATTGTTTATGCATTTACTTTTAGGATCAAATAGAGTCCACCTGGAATGGGAAGCGAAGTTTAATTTAAAATGTTAATTTCTTTGTTTGCAAGAACACAATGGGGCTTTGTTGGCCTGCATTTTAATGTCGCACTTTATTTTTCTGACCTATTTATGTAGCTAACATAATTTTGAAACTTTCAACTTGTTTGCGCCTTTCATCTTTGTAATGCATAACATTCTAGTAAACTCCTTGCCGCCGGGATGTCTATTGAATTTGTGACCTATAACGACATAGCTTTCACTCCATTAATTTTACCTCAAAACGATCTAACATTTTTAGGGTGCAATATATTTATAAGTAGAATGATTTCCAATTGGACACCAATTGAGTGAAAGTAATATTACACTTTGATACTGCTACTTTATTTTCTTCATCACTAACATTGTCGATAAACTTTATAAACCATCTGAAATAAATTTATTTGCATTCAAAATCAGACAAACTTTTTAAATAATATTACTAACTAATAATTAATAATAACTTTTCTAGGCATTGTATGGCTTTGTTTGTATAACGTTGTTAATTTAGGTAATTAGTAACTTTGTTAATTTAGTCTCTGTATGTTACAGGTGAGTTTCATTTTGAAGATGGTATTTTTGGTGAGTACGTGAGTAGTTAACAACGTTCAGTTATAACAATTTTAACCAGGAATCGCCATTAATTTCAGTTACGTATTTTTAGTATTAATTAAATATTTGTTTAACGATTACTTGACCAAAATAAAGCTTATATAATAACTTGTTCTGTGTAAATAGAAATATATATATGTTTCCTTTTTCTCAAGAGCGGAACTATTTTCATCATTGTTAATTTATAAGATGTGTTCTACATGGCTGGTTTTATTATTCAAGACACTTTACAATTGTTCAATTACGCCAGGTAAAAACATGTGTAATGATCTCAGTAAGGGAGTGTGTACATTTATTTAATTGACAAACCTTGGGCCTTAGATCTTGGCTTGCTTTTACTGAAAAATTCACTTTATACGTGAAATATTAACCAAAATTAGTAGTAACTTAAACCTAGGCCAAAGCCTCAGTCTCGAGGAAAAATCTTATTAATGAACATAAACTTATTAATAAACTTATTAACTTATTAATGAACATAAACTAAGGTAATGAACATGTAAAACCTAAAATTTACTGTATAAATAAATACCCCCGTCACAGCAAACCGGCAGACTAAGCGAATTTCCAATGCATGTATATGTTTCTCACTACCTCATAAAGCCATTTACCAAGTTTCATAAAAATACATTTATAAATAAATTATACATATCAATTTATTTAGTCTACATAAGAATTCTACATTAGGGCTGAGTATGCAGGTTTGCTGCAACAAGAAATATAAGAAATGTGTTTTTATGCAATTATCAATATAACTCAACCAGGTGAAGCTACGTACCAAGTTTTATTCATTTATGTTCATAATCGTGGGAGATATGCAACTTTACTTATTGTCCATAAGAATAACATTAGGGCTGAGTATGCAGATTTTTTGCTATGGGGACAGTAAAAAAACTTTTTTGTGGAAATATAAATATACCAGTACTAGTTAAAGCCACATACCAAGTTTCGTCAATACACATTCATAAATAATCCATATACCACATATCAAATTTTATTTATTCTCCATAAGGATAACATTGAACAACGTACTGTGTTTAGAATATCTCTGCAACGAATGGACGTAGAATCACAATTTAGACACCAAAATAATTTTTTTGAAGAGCTGAACCAATTGGTATCAGCAAATATGAAGATTACAGTAAAATTAACTGTGGAAAAGCTAAAAACCTTTTTCCCCAAAGATTAACATGGGAGATTTTATAAACACGTTTTTGGATTTTCTCCGCAACCACTCAACCAAGGTTAATAATTCAAAACACCATATTATTTGTTTTTTTAAGCTCTATAAAATGGTCAAAACCAAAATAGAGTGTTTTAAAAGATTCTGTGTAAAAAATTAAAAAAAACAATTTTTGGAAAATTGTAAACCCCCATAAAACGCCCTTCCCTTGGTCCGATCTTTCTGGTTTTTTAACTTAAAGTTATGAATGTTGCTTTACACGTTTGTGCCAAATTTCATCGAATTCGGATGTTTTTGTCAAAAGTTATCGAGTTAACGGACACACACACACACACACACACACACACACACACACACACACACACACACACACACACACACACACACACACACACACACACACACACATATATATACATATATGTATACATATATATGAATTTGAACGAATAGTGTTTTTGGCATCTGGGGACCTCAAAACAAAAAGTTATCATTGTCTCGGGCTTAACTCCATGAGACCTACAGTAAGTAATAGCTTCTTCCCTATAGGGGAAATTCGCTAATAAATTTTTGATTTTCATAAATGTACAGTATAATAAACACTATAATTATACAGTAGAAAACTATAGTTACATAGTCCTCAAATATATAATTTAATAAACAAATTATTTTGACACAGTTCTTAACCAGTACATTATGGATAGCATTAGTATATTAAAACTTATCTCAGAATTCCGATATACAAAACGATTGTCCTTTAACGCCTTCATAAAAAAATTGGTATTATCAAAAGTTCTCCATATCTAAATAATTAGAACTGGGTAGAACTTTGTTTTTATAGCTGGTTTTATAAAACTATTATATTTATAAATTTATTCTATTTTGCATTTATTTATTTCGTTGTAATATGTTCTCTCTGCACTATATTTATTTTACTATACATAATAATACTTATCCATTAAACATTAATGTTTTTATTTGGTAAATTAATTCTATTCATCATTAACGCGAGTTAAACAGATAAATAACAATAAAGCAAGTTATATGAGCACGAAGCCGACCAAGCACTGAAAATAGCATCACATTTGCTTGGGGTAATTCAATGTTTTAATTACCTGTAATCATGCTTCTAATCACATCAGCAAGTGAGCTGGAGTCTGAAAAAGCTTATTCAGAAGTAGTTTCTTGATAATTGTTTTTATTTATCTCAACGAGAGCAAAATTGTTTTAAACTGAAGAGTTGAGTTAATAAGTTAAATTAGCCCCAAATTCAATTACACTCTCTGTGTTTTCTGCTGAACTACAGCCAATTGTTCCGTACTTGCACACCTGAATTTGTCTTTATTCTTACTTATTACAAGGTAAATTATTTTAGAAAATTATGTGTTACCAATATTGGTAAATATACTTGTAAACTATATAAAGTACATCTGAATTAATATATTTTTGTAAATTATAAAATTAAAATTAATATGATTTTTGTTTCCTAATTGCGATTTCAGGCAATTGCGATTTACAATCAATTTTTCTCGTCTACATTTACTGTACATTGTATTATTATGTGGATACTAATATGAGAATAAATATTGTACACATTTTATTTTTATTTTAACCACTTCTAGCCATTATTCTTTACTAGTATTTTTCCTCACAAAGAAGGATATATTTCATGGAAATATATAGAGTGGTTAGATTACTACTAGTACAGCCCGGAAGACAACTAACAAAAAAAGACTTTTTACATGGATAGCGTGATAAACTCAATAATAAAAACTCTTTTTGCAGCATCAGGCAAATACTATTGTTCCAATCTGAAATTAATGTAGAACTTTTCTCAATGGAAAACTCTCAATGTGGCGTTCGAAATGGATGGATAAAAATATTCAAATTATTTCGATAGATTTTAAATGAAGCGTGCTTTAATTCTTTGGCTCTATCCCATCATTGTTATAATAAAATTGTAGGTCAAACCTTATGCGTTGAACTAATTATACAAATTAGAATAAAATTATGCATTGACCTAATATCTGTAATATTATGCCCATTATATGTCCTTATTATCTACGACTTGTTTTTATGTTTTTTTATCTGAATAAAAAACCTCCATCATTCGGAGAGTTTTAAGTTTTCAGTGATAGGAGTCTTCTACAGAGAGTTTGCCCCTCGATGATTGGTTTTTTTTTTTTATTTTGCTATCTTATGGTTTTTTTTTTTGTAAAATCAGTATTCTTCACCAAACGATGTTAATCCTATTATTAACATTTAATATTTCACCATGCTAACAATTTTAATTACAAATATTAATAAGTAAAACTTATTAAAGTAAAATAATATAGTAATAAATTCATCGAGTTAGAAGTATTTAATGTATACTCCGCTATAAGATCGATAATTAACTCGTAATATCTTTAATTTAAAGATTTGAACAAAACTAAGAATGACTTTCAACTTATTTTCGTATTAAGGATATGTTTTAAACTCCATTTACAAATTAAGGAAAAGATGTTTTAATTTCAGTATGTTCTAGTTTTTTGTTTTTTTTTACTTTATTACTTTAACATACCTAACAAATAATAAATTATTCTTCGAAATTTGTTGGAATTTCGACGCCTCACTCTCTTATTTCAAATTATTTTTCTCTGAATCTTACACATTACATAAACAAATAAACTCTTTAGACAACTGAGAAATTGTGTTTACTTGGACTGAAGCGGTACATTACCTCCTCACAGCCAAAATGGTCGCAAGCCACCATTTTTAACAAGCAATTTCAAAATAATGTTTCCCGAAATACCAGATAATCTGTAAACCTTTCTGCTTTTCAGTTTTTTTTTTTGTAATACAAAAAGGTATGAAAAATGACGTTACTTCGCATCAGCAGGAAACTGTTTGTTTGGACCGCTTTCTCTAAAATCGTTTAGGAATCCCTGAACAAAACCATCTGGGAGAGATATATAAAACAGCAGATGTCCTGTAGAACTGATAATCCAATTTGAAGATGAAAAAATAAACGTTGTTTACAATATTCTAATCGGAAAATTGTTTAAAATACAAGTAAAGTCCATGAGTAAAGTGTGAAAGATAGTTTAATATAAGTAAAGAAAACATATGGTATTTTGGTATGTTTAAAAGGAATTTTATTTTTTTAGCGAATTTCCCCTATAGGGAAGAAGCTATTACCGTAGGTCTCATGGTAAGACTTAAGCCCGAGACCATGATAACTTTTCATTTTGAGGTCCCCAGATGCCAAAAACACCATTCGTTCAAATTTTTATATATGTATATATATATTTATATATATATATATATATATATTTATATATATATATGTGTGCCCGTAAGCACGATAACTCTCGTAAAAAAGGTCAGATCTTAATGAAATTTGGTACAAATGTGTAATGTACCATTTATTTGAACAAGTTCGAAAACCAGATGAATCGCACCATCCGAAGGGGGGTTTTTGGGGGGTTTTGTACCCCAAAAATGTGTGTTTTTTAGGGTTTTTACATGTAATTTTAATTTTAATCAAATTTTAATTTATACCATTGAATTTAGCTTAAAAAGACAAACAATTTGGTATTTTGATCATTGCTCTACGTCAATTGGTTACCGAGATATTGAAAGTGCTAAGACACAATTAGACATTAGGCATTAGACACAATACGTTGTCTAATGTTATTCTTATGGAGAAAAAGAAAAATTGTATATCTCGCTTATTTATGAACATAAACTGGCAAAATTTGGTATATGGCTTGATCTGGTTATGGTTTATTGTTGTTTGCACAAAAAAACAATTTTTCGCCTATGGTTCCTGTAGCAGCAAACCTAGGTACTTGTCCCCATGTTATTCTTATGGTAAATACTTAAAATGTTATATATCGCTTATTTATGAATGTATATGGATGAAACTTGGTATGTGACTTCACTAAGGTGAGTTCTATTGATATTTGCATAAAAACCCATTATTTTGCGTGCCTTGTTGCAGCAAACCTGCGTACTCATCCCCAATGTTATTCTTATGGAGAATAATTAATATTTTAAATATCGCTTGTTTGTGAATACATTTCTTATAAATCCTGTTAAGTGTTATGTTATATATTCATTGGAAATTCGCTGAGGATGCAGGTTTGCTGCGACGGGTGTATTTTAATCCTCCTAGCATTAAGTGCCCTAATTATTTCCAAAGTTTTGTCCCAAATTTAATTTTTTTAGTTATTCAGGCCTTTACCTTAAAATTATGCCAAGAAATATTCATTGGTATGAATGGATTCTATTCGGCAAATAAAATCCCAATATACATTATTGTGAGTTAACGAAAGGAATTAAAATAAATTATATTTAAATAAATAACTATCTTTATTGCTGTAGATATAAATTGATTACACTGCATGGCCAAAGTCAACAAATATGTTATAAAGATATATCTACAATTTACATCAATCTGGTACAGATCAGAAGTACAGATAGGAATTACATTGGTTGTAGAAATGGTGAGGAAATATGAGCAGTAAATACCAAATACCCACGTAGCAGCAAACCTGCGTACTCAGCGAATTTCCAATGCATATATAATAAATGTTTTTATGTGGTATATCTTAGTATCATATAAAGCCACATACCAAGTTTCATCAATATACACTCATAAATAAACGATTAATGACATTTTAATTATTCTCCATAAGAATAACATGGCGGCTGAGTATGCAGGTTTGCTGAAACAAGGAACACAAAAAATGGGTTTATTACAAATATCAATATAACTCAACTAGGTACAGCCATATACCAAGTTTTATTAATTTATGTTGATAATTAACGGAGATAACATTTTACTTATTCTCTATGAGAATATCATGGAGGCTGAGTACGCAGGTTTGCTGCTTCGCAAACTATCAAACAATAAATCGTTTTTTGTTCCAATATCAATAGACCACAACAATATGAAGCAATATACCAAGCTTCGTCAGGATAAGTTGATAAATAAGCGAGATATACAAATTTTCTTATTCTCCATAAGAATAACATTGGACAACGTACTGTGTTTAGCACTTTTAATATCTCTGTAACCAATTGAAGTAGAGCAATGATCAAAACACCAAATTTTTTTAATCTGAATTCAATGGAGAAAATTAAAATTTGATTTACTGAAATTGTACATGTAAAAAACTCAAAAACCCCATTTTTGGGGTACAAACCCCCCCCCCCACCCCCCGAAATACTCCATAGGATAAGCGATCTGGCTGGTTTTCGAATTTAAAGTCATAAATGTTGCTTTACATGTTTTTATCAAATTTCATGAAAATCGGACCATTTTTACGAGAGTTATCACACCCACGGACACATATATATATATATATATATATATATATATATATATGTACATGTATATATATATATATATGTGTGTCCGAGGGTGTGATAACTCTCGTAAAAATGGTCCGATTTTGATATATATATTTGATATTTAATATTTTGATATATATATATATATATATATCTTCCTATTTATGTGGCGTCAATGTGAAAGATTTTCCCTATCTTTGCGGCGTCAAAAAACAATGTGGCGTCGTATATTTGACGCCATAAGGTTTTTCCATGTTATTTCCATAAAAAAAGAAGTTACAATTCTCAAACTCCTCAAGATTGAAGAGCTGACTATAAGGAACATAATGATATAAAGAGTTATCTTTTTTGCTTTACCTATTAATTAGTTATTAATTAGTTTCCCTGAAGTTTGTGACGCCATAACATAGATAGTTTATCTGGGTGTTTTGGACATGCAGTTTCATGAGAACGCCGAAAGGAGCACTCATGTTGTTTCAGATATACTGTATATTCAATATACCACCTTCACGCGTCAGTATACAATTATAATGTTACGGCGTCATGAAATATGGCAACGTTGAACATTCATCAGTTATCATTTACAAGTTTATGTTTCTGGCATCAAAAGCCAGAAGCTTTTCATTTCTATACTTTTAGGGACAATATATTGCTGTCATGTCTATGCATACGCTTCTCAGGTTAAAATAAATCTATCTGACCTATATCAATTTCTGTGTCAGCTTACAATTATTATGTTCTAAACAGAGTTGTTAGCTTTTCACGTGATTAGCTATTAACATTTAATATACGGCTGAAACATAATATGCTTATACCTTAATTTTAATTGATTATCTATACCTATAAAAGACAAAGCCCTCACTCACTGACACAGTCAATTTTTAGTTGTAAAAGGTATACGATCAAACTAAGTTTCAAACCCAAATTCATTCACTAATTTGCATTATTTTGAATGATGTGTGCGTATTTCATAAACCTGCCCTAATCCAGTAACAGGCCAGATAAGATCTGAAATATAACTACTGACGGCAATGTAGAGAACCTTATTTTGCTAAATCGTATATTTGAAATCGGCAATACATGATCATGATCTTGAGCTATAATTTTTAAGCCTATCCCCTAGTCCCTTAATTATTTTTAATATCGGCCATGCTTTGCCGTACTTGGAAGTTTCGGTTTCGTTAAAGCAGATTTACGTTTTTCGTTATTTTTCTACAAAACTCAATATGATATTTTATAAAATATTACGAACAATCAGCCAAACACAAAGTCGTTAAATAATAGTATCAAAATTATAATTGGTTACGAAAGTCAGTTAACGTAGGACACTTGAGTAGTCCTAAGTATTTGAGGTTATTCTAGATAAGATAAGACAATTAATAACAAATATAATAATACTGGTAGGATATCTTGTGGCCTCTTTTTTTATTCAGTTTTTCCAAATTATATTTATGGATTTGATAATATTTTAAAGGTAAAGATGTTTGTTTTAAATCAATTTACTCATACGATCAGCACTGCCCTGGTCTCGGTGAGGGTTACGGGGGGTGTGTGCTTATATCACTGTTGGCAATACTGAATTCTCCGACACACACACACACACAGTTTAAACGTAGGAAGAGACGAAAGCCAATGATGAAGATAGTATGTCATTGTGTCATCATCACGTAAACATAACTTGAAACTAATGTTCAAACGTCTACAATATAACTGACTTTTACTAAACTTTCAAATATTTAAACCTATGTAAGAATATTTTTGAGTGTGATGATATAAAATGTATCCGCAAAAATAACTTTAAAGTTTAAAGTGAAATGTTACTTTTGAATTAGCATTAAACCAGATAGATTAAAAGCTTTAAGCATCCTGAGTATGATACTCTGCGTTGCCTTGGCTGTGCATCAATCTATAACGAGAGACCGCCCTATTTCCGAAATTCGACCAAGTATTTTTTTAATGTATAAATTCGACGACTATACGAAAAAAGTGGGTACTGTTGCACTCATCTCTCTGTCTCTCTCTCTCTATTTCGCTCTCCCTCCCCCTCCCCCATCATCACTACCAGGTATTTTTTTAACGAGGAGTTAAAATGGATAGCAGAAGGGCATTACCATTCCAGTAATCAGTAGTCTTTTTATTTATGCCTGAAACCTCTCCATCTCATCATCTTCCCGTCCCTCTTCCACCCTCCCTCACAAACAGGTTTATTTTTTAATGTAAAGTTAAAACGGAGGAGTTAAAAGAAGGGTGTTACCATTCCATTAGTCAGTAACATTTTGTATTTATGAATCATCTGTTCTTGCTGTGTTGCTACACATTTATTTGAATAACTCAGCTATTTATCAAATGGAAAACGTAACGAAAAGCAGAACGCAAGTTCCCATAAGGATAACATGTAAACTTTGAAGGCCAAACGAGCATAGCCTTAACACCGAATCACAAAATTATTTGCATTCGACACATCCCCTAATCGTACTAAATAATCGTGCAAAGTTTCATAATTTTACGATGCCGCATATCAGAGAAATCGGTACCAGAAAAATCTCCTTAGCCTATAAAATATAGATTATGTCTGAAACATTTGTTCATGTTGTTTTGCTGGCATTTGTTGTATCAAGAACTGTCAAAAATAAATTTAATCAATAACTGTTCTTCCATAAGATTAACATTGAAACTTTGAAAGCCTGTGGGGAGTCACTGAGGGCCGATGTAAATTATAATAGGTTTCTGCTCATATACAGAACAATACCTTTCTAACGGCATGCGTGAATTCCTCCTACGATGCGCACAAGCTTAAAACGAGGGACAGTTTTGTGCTTGCTTATTAATATAAAGAAGACTGATGATTTTTCAGCCAAGAAATGCAGATAGAAGGAGTTTTACTGTCTATACTGCATTAAATACTATTTAATAAAGTCTATCCAGCAGTATGTTGATAAAAACAACTTTTAAAGAATTCCTAATCAATGTGTAACGAATTCAGACATATATATTTCTATATTGCTATTTTGTTTGATATTAATTATCTTAGTGTTGTTGGTAAAACTAGTTATGTTTTTTTATTGTGTATTAACTTAATATATTATTAGCTTATCCTAAAAAGATTTAAGAGAGCTAAAATATAGCTAAAACCATACTGAATGTTGTAAGTCAAATTAAATACGAATTATTTTTGTGAGTTTTAAAGTTTTGATAGTAAATTAAAATTTATTATTTATTTCAGTATTTGGTGTATTTATTAAAAGCTAGACTATTACAAATAATAACATTATATTAAGGAATAGAAAAAATGTCTTTGTTATAAACATGTACCTACATACTCGTACATCTTTGTATTTATGTTAGGGGGCCCCATTTTTGTATACGCCCGGGGCCCCAGAGGTCCTAAAAACGGCCCTGTTTAAGAGGTAAAAAATGTGAAGCAATTTTTGGACTTAGCGAATACTTTTAAAAGCAGACTGAAAATTTAGTGGGCACTAATATTAAACAGGAGATTGGGTTGATAATTTTAAATTATTGTTAGATCCGCCTGTAATTAATAACTATAGAGTCTGATATTTTCGCCAAACCTTACTTAGAGGATGTTTAATTTAATAGGATTGATATCGACGAAATCAAGCAGGTTCTGGGGAAAGCTAAGACCAATAAAGCGCTGAGGTTTCATTCCGTTTGAATTTTATAAACGGGAGCCAGACGCCAGACGCACTTTTAACAGTCTTATTGAACGTATTTAATTGCATTTTAGATAATGGTGAAATCCCGACAAGTTTAAAAAAATCATTAGTTTTCCGTTACATAAAAATAGTGACTTTAACCAGGTTACAAATTACCGAAGGATTTGGCTTATGGATGCATTGGCTACATTGTTTACTGGCATTATTTCAAATATACTTCAAAAATTGGTAGCAGACAACAAAATTGATACAGAGTTTCAGAGTTTCAAGCGGGATTCCATAAAGGCTATTCAACCATTGACAATTTATTTAATTTGTCCTCAATAGCAAAATTAAAACTTTTCCGCTGCTTTTGACAGGATTGATAGGGATGCACTGTATTATAAGTTATATAACATTGGGATATTAATACAAATAATAAATTTAATAAAGAATATGTGTGATCAAATTTCAGGGTCTGTTTGGTGCAAGGGCGGTGTTTCTGAAAGTTTTTCTACAAAGAAAGGCTAAGGCATAGCTGTTTGTGTAGTAGTCCTCTGTTGTTCACTCTTTTCTTGAATGATTCGCCGGCGACTGTAGATTCGGGGAAACAACAATTAACAACTTACTATATGCAGATGACATTGTTGCTGACAGCCGCCTTGACAATTGAATTACAGTACATGATAAATAATTTGGGAAAATACTCTCTTACGATAAATTTAGAATAATAAAAAATATTAGTTTTTCGTTACGGGGGTAGACTGGGTGCTCAAGAAAGATGGCGATAAAGAGGGGACGGAATTGAAAGTGTGAATAGTTATAAATATCTTGGGGTGACACTAACACCAACATTATCTTTAAACACACATTTAGATCAAAGGTTAGAAACAGCAAAAAATACCATCAATCATACGTAGGTGAGCTTTACGGGAAATAAATCAATTCCATTGAAGGCAATATTCGAGTTTTTTAGGGCAATGGCAATATCAATAATGTGTTACGGGGCACAGGTACAGGGTTTTGAAGAACCTACCAAGTGGAGCAACGTTTACGGTTTTTTTTATATAAAGCGTATTTTGGGCCTGCCTTAAAAAACACTAAATTAAATGTTGCGTTTAGAAACGGGAGAAAAAAGCATTTTTGTTTCACTTTGAAGTTACATTCAAATTACATAATGCACTGTAAAAATGTCCGATGATCGGTTGCCACACATTCAATCGAGAGAAGTGATAAGTAAAGGGTGTATTGGTATAGGAACTGGGTTGAGATAGCATCAAGACATTCGGTAACGTTATCAGCAGAGTGGGAGAATCGTGATGATGAACCAGCGATGCTCGCTGCCGTGAACTGTTGTATTGTTAGATAAGACGCAGATGTGTGATAAGGAGAGGCAACGATGCGTGCAGGCTGCTGGGCCAGCCGATATCATGAGACTTACGGAAGCCCCAGCTTTGAGTTGGGTAACAGTTCCTACTTTAAAAAGGTATTAGACATTAATATAATTAGGCGGGGTTTTAAGTGTAGGGGGAATTTGGCTAGCTAAACTATATGCCTTGGTTAGCGGATCAAAATTACGTATGTTCTTTATGTAACAAAAACGAAATAGAGGACTTTTCCATTGTATAGCTATTTGTCCAGTACCTAAGCCAAGCATATTCGTTGTAAATTATTTAAATCGCGGAAATTGTCTAGAGATGATTTCTTTGCTTATCTTAATCTTTGGTATCTCAAATTAGATACCAAAGTAACTCATAATGAGTAAAATACACATGCCTAATTTTAAGCTTTACGACAAGTGGTTCCTGAGCTACAATGTATTTATTAAAACATTCGCTCAGCAGGTACTCAGCTTTCTTGGCCCCTTAACTTTTTCTTAAGAGTAGTACTTGGAATCATCCTTATATCGTGAATACAATATAAAATAAAATAAACGGCAAGTCAATAATAAGTGTCCACATTTAAGTTAAATTCTTAATCAATATCAAGATAGGCGAGAACAGATTTGTCAAATAGTCATTATAATAGAGATGCGTACCGTGTAAAAATGCGTATTAAAAATACTTTATAAAAGTTTGTTTTGAAACACAACCTGACGGACCATTTGGAGTTTGATTTTATTTTGTGAAATAGCTGATAATAATGTTACATTTTAAAACCATTCAGCCTAGACCTCCGCGCGGGGAAAGGGACATCAGATAATTCTATATATTAAAGAAACTACTGTTTGTTATCCATCAATTCTGAGCTAACCACTTGACGGATTTTTATGAATATTTTTTTAAGAAATAACATTTTGTGTAGAAGGGAATTTCGAAACCATAATTTCCATTTTAAATGTTTTACATATTTGGTTTTAATTTTAAAAAGCCTCCAACCGACGCAAACATGTTAAGTTTGTTTTTAAAGAACTTCTTTATATATAAATCTGTAAGCGAAATGTTTAAGTCAAAGATGTGGGAGTTTGGCAAATCGCATGATGATGGGAGGGGCCTCAAATTAAAGGTATTGGTCCCAGGGACTCGGGAAAAATAACAGTATACCTAAAAAATAACCAGCAAACGATAAATGACGTAAACATACCCCATAAGAAAAGTATGGGAATCTTAAAATGTCTGCTTCTTTTACATTAAAACATGTGATTAATTGTCTACTTTGTTTATGAACTGGCATCATGTGTCACTAATTATACAGCTGTTTTGTTTTCCTCAGTATGGAAAGAGTAAAAATATCAGTTGAGACAGAATATTGGAGCAAGGTTGGGACTATGGCTCCTTCAAGCCACTAGTCTTTATATATAATTCTGTAAGGGAAATTTTTAAATCAAAATTGTGGTAGTTTAGCAAATCGCAGGATGATGGAAGACGGCTCAAATTAAAGGTCTCGATCCCAGGGACTCGGGAAAAATAATAGTATTTCCACAAAGTTACCAGCAAACGAGAAAAAACGTAAAACATCCCCCATAAGAAAAGCATGGGGATTTAAAAACTTCTGATTTGTTTAAATTAAAACATGTGATTATGAGTCCACTTTGTTTACGAAATTACACGTATTCAAATCAGATGAGGCTATTGGAGACTATTGGAGCAAAGTTAGGGGCTTTGGCCCCTTCAAGCCACTAGTCTTTATATATAATTATGTAAGCGAAATTTATAAGTCAAAATTGTGGTAGTTTAGCAAATCGCAGGATGATGGAAGACGGCTCAAATTAAAGGTCTCGATCCCAGGGACTCGGGAAAAATAATAGTATTTCCACAAAGTTACCAGCAAACGAGAAAAAACGTAAAACATCCCCCATAAGAAAAGCATGGGGATTTAAAAACTTCTGATTTGTTTAAATTAAAACATGTGATTATGAGTCCACTTTGTTTACGAAATTACACGTATTCAAATCAGATGAGGCTATTGGAGACTATTGGAGCAAAGTTAGGGGCTTTGGCCCCTTCAAGCCACTAGTCTTTATATATAATTATGTAAGCGAAATTTATAAGTCAAGATTGCGGGAGTTTGGAAAATCGCAGGATAATGGGAGATGGCTCAAATTAAAGGTCTCGATCCCAGGGACTCGGGAAAAATTTCAATATTTCTAAAAAGTCACTAGCAAACGAGAAATAACGTAAAACACCACCCATAAGAAAAGCATGGGGATTTAAAAACGTCTGCTTTGTTTACATTAAAACATGTGATTAAGTGTCTATTTTGTTCAGGCATGTAAAGAGTAAGACATCAGATAAGGCAGAGTATTGAAACGAGGTTAGGGACTATGGCTCCTTCAAGCCACTAGTTATATATAATTCTGTAAGCGAAACTTTTAAGTCAAAATTGCAGGAGTTTGGCAAATCGCAGGATGATGGGAGAGGGTTCAAATTAAAGGTGTTGATCCCAGGTAATCGGGAAAAATAGCAGTATTCCAAAATTTACCAGCAAACTAGAAATAACGTAAAACATCCCCCATAATAAAAGCATTGGGATTTAAAAACGTCTGCTTTGTTTACATTAAAACATGTGGGTATGTGTCTACTTTGTTTACGAACTGACACGTGATATAGTTGTATTTTCCTCAGCATGTTAAGAGAATAGATATCACGCGAGGCAGAGTATTCGATTAAGATTAGGGGCTATTGTCCCATCAAGCCACTAGTTTATTATATTTTTAATGATTTTGGATTGTATTGTGGTCTGTACCGCACGGGTCTAGTTCACAGGTATACCTGTGAGTGCGCGTGCGGTCTTTTGGAATTTTGAGAATCGTTGAGCAGGTAGCAAACATAAATAATTAGGGTTATTCTGGAATTTGGGGATTTTTACACTTGGTGATTTTGAAACTTGAAATTTTGAGCAAATTTCATCCATTTTAAGAAAGGATTGGGCAAAAAATTCTGTCCGAGGCATACTTTAGTAGATATTTAGCAAAAACTTAAAAAAGTGCAAAAACTGTATTTTGCTACTACGCCAGTAGCACAGGTCTTTCGAAGCTGCAAACTTTGTTTCTTACTTGTGGCATAGGTCCTAATAGCATACTAGAACCATAGAATAAATAATACAGTAATCACTCTCTCACAGTACAGACTCACTCACTCATAATGGGGCCTACAATTAAGGGTTTTAAAAAGGTGATTCCTAAATACCCCGCGGGATATTTCACCTCCAATACCGGAACAGACAGTATAAAATAGCACATTTTTCAATTTATTTTATCTAACAGATATTAATTTAAGTAAATAAATTATAAGTTTGCAACCATTGTTATAGATTAGCTTGATTAGCTTCACTAATATTTGCATTAACGTAAAAATAACCTAACTTTATTAGTTTATATATCCTGTAGATCTATGGACATTGTATTTGTGTACGCCAAGAATCGCAACTGCACGGTCCTACGCATCGCCAGAATTACGAAATCCTAGGACAGGCCATGGGACTGTTTGGAATCGGACGGAGATTGACATCGGACAATCCCTAAATCCCGGGATTGTTAATTAGGCTCGAGGTTGAAACTTCTACCTACGATCTACGATATCTAACGTGTTTCCATAAACTTTAGCTCACGTGACTCTATGAGGCCAGATTGCATTAATTTATGAATTTAACTTAAAAGTATTTTCAGGTTATTATATTATATTGTCTTACCAATATAAAAATCTATTAAATTAGTTATGCAAACCATTCTAATCAAGATCAAAATATGAATTCAACGACGTACTTCTCGTTGTATTTCACGTCTTAAAGTGAAATACACCCTGCAGGTTTTTAAAAAATCATTGACCTTATACTTCCATGGCTGAGGCGATTTTAATATAATTTATCCATCTTTGTTGAACTTATTTACATTTTAAAAGTAATTTATGCAACCCGTAAAGACATATTAAGAATAAAAACAGCTAATTTCAGATTTGGTTGGAACATAACATTTTTAATTTGATATAACTTTTAAATCACGTACAACACGTTTATTTTAACCCATTAGAAGAGTCACGAGACTTAATAGTAGAATGCGTGGAAAGCATTTAACGATAATAGATATTTATATTGTCAAGTGGAGAGTCACGCGCCGCGCCGCTGCGAAGTTACGCTACCCAAGGGTCGATGGCGATAGTGAATAGACCACATTACTTGTCTAGGCTACTAACCGTAGTCTACAGTACGATGGCTCTGCCCGTTTTTTACTTGTATTTTACTAGTTATTGAACCGCAGGGACTTATTACAACACAATATAAATGTTGGGTTACCGTTTGAGTAAGAACATAAATGATCTTGCTGATAAATTGTGTTTACTCTATTCAGTGTTTTAATTACAAATCAAATGTGCCCTGTTCCAATTTTAATCTTACAAATATAATCTTCTCGCAAATTAGATGATTTTAAAAATATGAACAGCGATGTGATTTTACGCTGAGCTCTTCCCAACGACACCGAAAACATTAACATCGGTTAAAACTAAAGAAGTCCTGCTCACAAAATAACCACTAGCACGTTAAATTAGCGTCACGGTATTTTTAAATTAATATGCATTAGAATAAAACTGATTTTCTTGTTGCGCCACATTCCAGCAGATTGTAAATATTTTTAATCGATTTATTCTCGTAATTTTTTTTTAAGGTTATATTTAGAAGATGTAATTTCTCTGCTAACGGTCACAAAGTCGTCAATCTGCACGAAGGACGTGTACACAGTTATCGTTAGTATATAATACATGTTTATTGAATCATCTTTGGTTGAATGTAGGCTATATATACTTCTTGACTCTAATTACAATGACGTAATTCAATTTTAGTTTATTAATTTAAACCTAATGCCTTTCTAAAACGGATGATTGACAGAATTCCAAAACTCAAGCGTTAGCAGAGCCTTGCAATCTCAATCAAACCTCTGTGTCGAAGTTTTCAATCTGGCAACACTGCATGATGCCATAAGGCATATACATGCATATATATATATATATACATGCATATATATATTTTTTTCTTTCTGTATATATATATATATATATATATATATACAGTTTTGAACGGATGGTGTTTTCGCATCTGGGGACCTCAAAACGAAAAGTTATCATGGTTCCTAGGTCTTACCATGCCGACTACGGTAATAGCTTTTTACTTATAGGGGAAATTCGCTAAAACAAACCGTAATTTTGATAAGAGGTCGCGCCGATACCTGAGGTCGGCTCGACGCTGGTTCATCAACCATTTGAACTATTCTACTAGCCTGTTAAACTTTAGAGCCCCTGTAATTGCTAAAGCTAGTAATTACATTTTATGTCCAATAAATTCCAGGTGGGATACCATTCCATACTTTACCGCCGCAAATCCATTTTATACAACAGACAGAAAAATTTTGAAAATAGCCTAAGGTCACGGTTTTCTTAGACTACCTATCTAAGCAACGATTGGGCCTCAAATTATAATGATTTTATGAAAACAATAATTAAAACACATAAATGTCCATTTTAATGTTTTGGTTAAACAATTGTTTGTAACATGTTTCTTTTCAGATTAATATTATATAAAATAAAGGTACAACATTTATTTCGGTCAAAAAGTTATTTTGCGATTTTAAATTACTATGCTGGCAATTTGCCCATTTAGTTAAAATACTTTTTTGGGCTGAAAACATATAATTAATTATGGATCAGTAATAACATTTTCTTTTAATCAAGATATAGTTGATTACCTGCATTTGTTATAATGGGTTATTTGTACAAATCTAAAACAAAATGCATTAGCAGATATAAGGTCAACGATTGGCTATGAAAATAACTGCTGAATATACAATATTGATTACATCAGATAATTTGCATTTGACCACATATAAAGAAAGGTAATAACTAGCTGGAAGTTAACATTTTTGAAAATATTATGTTTTACATTCATTAATCAGAAATAGAAAAACCCAAGAAAAATTGAATACGACTGTGAATTCTTTGATCGTTGCCACTGTATTTGTAAAAGAAAAAATTAAACACATCTTCAAAGAGCTGTTTATCTTCGTCCATTTTTACTTCAAAGAATCAACCCGCAGGCTAGTTAAAATACATTTTTCCTGCTGTAAAGAAAACAAAAGATAAAAGTTTATGAGTTTTTATACTCATTCAAACTGTCAACAGTTTAGACATTGAATTATTTAAAGCGAATTACAGCTATTTTATTATAAAATCCGTAAAATTATATGTATGTTTGCTTAATAGTTTAAGTTTAAAAGGCTATAACGCAAAAAATCATTATTATTACTGTATATGGTTAGGTTTCTTATTTCTTTCCCGTGTCATTAATACATTAATAATAGCTAAATTCATCAATAAAAAATAGAAAAATTTAATATTTAGGCAAAGCACTTTAAGTTATAACTGCATCTTAGTTGCTTTGACTCCAATGTGCTGGAATTGTGGGTTCAATAAATCTTTGGTTGTAAAAAACATTACGAAATAGGTTAGTTTTAAACTAACAATATAGGTGATTGATTGATAAAATTACTTTTCAACATTACATTAATTGCTAATACGTTTACTCATGCATGTGTTAAGCAACAAAAATAATAATAATTGATTAGAAAATATAAAAACAAAAGTAAAAAACACACAGACCGTATCAGTTTAACAGATAACAAAAATAAACTGTGAATATTTCGGACAGTTCTTGAATTGCCTAAACGATAAATGAAGTGTAATAAACAACGTTATCAACTACTATAGGGTATTTGCGCAGCTTTGATTATTTCATCAATATTGGAGGGTTTCTGCTTAAAATGATTTATACAATTTGGGTGTGTATGAAGGGAGAAACTACTCGGCAAAAACAAAACAATCTGAAATAATTTGAGTAATAATGAATGGTATGGCAGTATTCATTGATAACACCCTCAAACGCTTAATATTTTATTTTTGAAAGTCATTTATTCACTTTGTTTTGACTCCACAGTCAGTCACTTAAAATCGATATGCCGATATACAGATAGTACATAGTAAATTATAAAATGAATATCAGATTTAATTATTTATTAATTACGTGTAAACATCCACTAGAAGCTTTAAAACATATCTTGTATTTTTAGTTGATAGAAACAAAAATGTTTTCATATTCATAATAAATAATTCGTCTATGGTGTACTTACATAGAGGACAGTGGTTGAAAATTACAAAGAATTCGCACGATATTCAGAGTTAAGTCTGACCTAAAAGATCTGTATCAAATACAAATTTATCTGTAAGAATTAGGTTGTCAATTATAACTTAAAAATAATGACAATTCATTATAACTACTAAATATAGTTTATGAATTTAAACAGGGAAGATTAACAAATTATTCACTAAGAACCTGTAATGTTTGAGAAGAATGTAACGTTTGAGGATTTGTTTTATTCGAATATTTTATATTAGAATGTCATAAGAAATATTCATTTATTAGATTTTAAAATAAATAATACCATGGTTTTATTTTTTAAATGTTTTATAATGGATGAATAAACTGGTTCTAAATCCTCAAATAAGGATAATTTCATCATCTTAATATTTATATAGTTAAGATTTAAGAGTAAATTTTTGTTGTCTTAGGTGGTTACATTGAACATTAGGGTAGATCGAAGGTAAAGATCCGTTTCAGTAAATTAGGCGAATATTTCACCAGAAGGGAAGATATTAATCATCGCTTTTCTGCTAAGGACAAAATTATTAATGACGCAAAGCGAAATCGCAGATTGTAATTTACAACAAATCGTAAACAAACTTCATTTTCTCCTTTTGCTATTTTCAAAATACATTATTATACTTCAATGAGTAAAATCTTATTCCATAAAAAAGATAAATAATACATATTTTGAAGTGGTATAAAATTGACTAAATTGTTCGCAGCGAATAATTAATACAATTACAGAGAGTTTATTGATCACAATTAAACTACATACACATGGAATCTCTTATTTAATAAGAACAAATTCTGTATTTTTTACCTAACCATTTTATAAGAACGAATTCAGTATATTTTACCAAATCCAAGTATTCAACGGTAGCTCACAAACATAAATATCCGGATATTTCCACATTTTATATAAGTTAAAACTTAGAAACGAGATATAATTAATTATTATAACTAGAAAAATTCTACGAAAATTTAAATTTCATATTTACTATTCACCTGCGGTTTCCAACATGAAACGTTTTTGTAAATCAGCAACGAACGTGGGTCTTTTCTTTGAGTGAGAAGCAAAGGCGCTTTTTATTTCTTTTAATTAGAATTACTGTTGATGACATTTATGATTTATTTACGTTACCTTTTTATAACAAATGGTAACATTTTATTAACTAGTTGTTATTTTTATAAAACTTTTAAAAATCAAATTTAATGTGCTTTTAATAAAAAGTCAGCATGAAAATGTTTATAAAAAGGCGTTTATTGCTTTAACAGTATTTCACTTAAAACGTGTCTGCAGTCCATATGCTATACAATACAAACGGAATATTTGTATTGCCTACATTCTTACAATTAAAAGGTATTGTAACGTGTATATTGTGCGAGAATTAATAAATGACTTTGGCTTCTCGACGATACTCATATTAATAAAGGATAATAAGTATAAGAGGATAGATATTAATATACTAGCTTAAGATAAAAACAACTTTAACCTCCAACAAATTTCCATGTTATTTTGTATTTGGCAATCACTTACATTTTTTGTTAATCCTATGTTTGCTAATTTAAGTTTTTTGTTTTTAATTTACTTTTAAAGATTTAACTTATGGTGCCCCGTGTACTTACTTATTTCTGTTATTTAGTAAACGCATGTAAAAGTAAACAAATATTTTCAAATTGTAAGACTTTCATTGAGACTACGGTAAAATATGATGGTGAAAGTTTGTAAATAAATTCATGAATATAATATACTTGAACTAGCTGAAATTATAAACGCTGAAATTATAGAATTAAAATAAATTATCTGAAATTTAAATGAATAATAAAACGTTCCTAAAATATAAGCTGCGGTTTCGCACGTCTAACGTTCACCTCCCAGCTATTGCAGTTATGTACAAAGTCGTTTTAAGCTCACGAATCCAGTGATAAACTGCGTTGAGGTTTTGCTAACACCCTCATTAAGGGTAGATTAGACCTCTGGGCAGTCTGGCCTCAAATTAGTTCACTTCGTCCCCCCATGCGTACTATGACTGTATGAAGGCCAGCAGTAAGCTGAATAAACACTTTTGGTTGGCTAATAACGAGTCCGTTTCACATTTGTGATTATTCATGAGTTAGGTTTAGTTATTAGTAGGCCGAGTGGGCTTATCTCTATTTCATGTTTTGTTGACACTAAAGAGCCTGAAGGTCTTGAATAGGCTTTAACCATTTTATTAGCTATTGGATTTATATTTTAAGTATTTAAATAACAGCGTTCATGAAAACAAGTGCTCGGCCTATTGGTATTGTACCTCTAATACCAAATGCATCATCCTTAAAATTTAATATTTTTTCGTTAAAAATGGAAATGTCTACGTAACAAAAACTACTTGACTTAAAGACCTATATTGTTTTGTTCAGAATAACACAATGAAGCCTGCTTTTACAGTTGCAGTACAGTTTTCAATTATTTACCAACTTCTTTTATCGACCGGTTATTTTGGCAACCACTTCTTTTACGGTTTTTATCCTTAAATTTATTACACATTATTTTCTTCCTAGTCATTTATCGTCAACTAGTAATTTGTGAAAACTGTAACTTATAACGGTATAGCTTTCAATCCGTTTCCTTTTACTTAAAAGCGAGTCAAACATGTGTTATGATGAAATATACGAGTACGATATTATTTAAAGCTTGTTTTAGTATTATATGTGTAATGTAGAGGTTTTTTTATAGATATAGCAATAAGGCCCGCACAAAACCAAAAAACATTTGTAATTATTTTTTTTTTTTTCAAAGGAAGTTTGTAATTTTAATATTTTTATTTGACTTAAATTAAAAAGTATAGTTAGATTTTTACTAAATACTTTTACTTTGCCAACACCTTTATTTGAACTACAAACAACGTGTTTCTTTAAGTAATACGTAAAAACGGTTGCTTCTTATGAGCATAAGTGTTTTCTCACATTTGTACATCGGGTTGTAATTACTGCTTTCATTATTCAGGACACATCGCAGACTTGTAATTACGTTAGGTAAACACAGCTCAATTGTTCCAAGGGCGTGTTAGCTTTGATTTAATTACAGATTAAACATACTGATTTGTCAAAACTTGGACGAAACAGCCTGTGTTGTCAAATAAAACTTTGCAAATGGAATATTAACAAGGCTTAATTATTTTTAAATGTAAACAATAGGCCCAGACTTGCAAGTGTAGATATTTTGTTTAACCTTTACTAAGATAATAAAACAAATATTTGCAAAATAAGGGATCTAACAAAGATTTACCTAAAACCTTCGCAAATAGTGTAAAACTATATTTCCTCCGTGTTACATTCAGCATACTTGCTTGTCAAAATATGTAGTATTAATACATTGAATATTTTCGCATATTTTATCTACATAAGGAGAGGTTTTTTAAGCTATTTAGTGCATAAAAATAAATAAATAACAAATTATACATTTAGCTTAATAGGTTTATTTCAAGTAATGGTATTTATGAAGCATATTCTTCTTTTTTCAACCACATTACAAAATATTATAACGCTTGTTCCCGAATTAAAACGTATATATTAACGGCTCATATTTCAATTAAAAAGATTGCTAAAAGATTGTTCTATTAAACTTCTGCAGAGGTTTATTAATCCGCAGTAGTATATTTTCTTGCTTATCTCAAATAACGGTAAAACTGAAAAGCTAAGAAGGTGAGGCGGAGGGTTTAGAATTCAAATTAGACCTAGATTCTATAATTCTTCTCTGAATTTCCTTCTGAATATAATCACTGAGCCCTCGATGTGTTTTACTGTTAAAAATAAATGTAATGCAGTAAAGTTGGATGAATTGGAACAATTGTTGTGAATGTATAGCAAGTACTATTAAAATGTAATAAATAAAATGCTGCTGTTCCCATTCAACCCATACGCGGGATGAATAAAAACAATAATCACAGAAAGAAATAACATATTATCAAAAATCATAGTATTGCGTATTTCCTGTAAAGTGAGATGTTTAGGTTCATATTTGAATTAAGTTAGAGAAAAATCCACACTTTAACCAATAGAAACCAGGTACTTTAATTTGTTAAAAAAACGTGTAAAATTTAAACCAAGTAAAATATATTTATACTATACTTACCCATGCATAGCTTACCCATTGAAGCACCTGTTTAAGTTTGTTGAGCATGTCGCTGTCGCTGTAAGATGAACGTTCCAGCAGTACGTTGAAATATAAACGAGGTCGCACGCAGCACGCTGACGTGAGGGAAGTGAATTTCCACATAACAACTTTTAAAACTCAAAATCAGGTAAAAACGTAAATTTATTCAAATTTTGATTAAAATCTGTAAACAGTGATTTTTTTACTGTTCTGATGCTCCTGGTTTCATTTACGTGCAAAGCTGGGAATACAGTTTTGCGCATTATAATGTTAGGAGAAGGTCCAGACAGGCTTGAAAGTAGGCGTGAGGTTACTGGGGATGATAAAAGTACTCTAACAAAGGAATAACAGGCTTTTCTAGTATAAAACCCCCCTAAGACAAAGTACTGTGTTTAGTCAAAACACATTTTCTTAAATAACTCGGTAAATATGTATGCTAGAATGACGACAGAGGGCTTAAAACTCTCGCCTAACTAATTCCGATCTTTTTACATGCATTAATTTTACATACGGGGCTTTTCTGACCCTTTTGGGCCCAAAATCTAGAAATTTTAAAGATTAATCCCCAAAAAAGGGGTTTAGAGTTATCCGATTGTTTTGCCCAACAAACTTGTCCAACTGATTACAGAAAGGAACGTCCCTACAAAATTTGAAGTAAATCGGACAAAAAATGCGACTGCTAGAGTGCAAACACACA
This sequence comes from Allygus modestus, assembly GCA_963675035.1. Classification (NCBI taxonomy): domain Eukaryota; kingdom Metazoa; phylum Arthropoda; class Insecta; order Hemiptera; family Cicadellidae; genus Allygus; species Allygus modestus. Next base: position 48,577,530 of record OY776116.1, read on the forward strand.
CACACACACACACACACACACACACACACATATATATACATATGTTTAATTGTATATATACAATTTTGAACGACCCCCCAAAACGTGTTCAGGAGGTCACGTTAGAAACTTCTATGGTGGTCCCGTGCTTAAGTTTCACCGTGCGAGTCATGCTAATAGTTCACTTTCCAAAGGAAATTCACTAATAAGTGAGAGTCACCCATTAAATTATATAGATTTTATGGTTTCGAATTGTTTGGTTATTTTTCTCATTTATCGGTGAAGATAATCTTCAAAATATAGGGTAAAATACTGGTTTCAATATCAAGTTAAATGTGGCCAAACAAACAAACAAAAAAACACTTTAAAATAGTAGTATATAATCTATATATTAATACGCTACAGGTTTTTTATTCACAGTCATAACTCGATAACGGCTGGACAGATTTTAACGATTGAGGTGTGTAATTTAAGGTATGTTTATGTAGATTTGCCAATACGTTTTCGAATTTCAAGAAAGGGCATCACTTAAATACAGTAAAGAGCTGAATTTTCCGAACAGTGGCGCTATCCGACGGCGGAAGTCTAAACTACGCGTTGATTGAAAGTACGTTGTTATCATCCGGTTTATTATCATATGTTTTGTTATGTTTGTTTACAACTGAAGTAACCTTTCTTTGGGTACAGACTTGCTCGGATTCGAGCAACAGGACAACTAGTGATATATTATTTTGTGGTCTCTGAATAAGTATTTTTATTTTTATTAAACATGAGAGTGCCAATAAGTAGAGTACATTACTACCTTTAAAGTTAACTAAAATTAAAAATTGAGTACTGAAATATTCTTTCTTAAATTTTCAAAACTAAGTAATCAGGTCTGAAAAAATTCCCCGTTACGTTGGGAGAAATTTAAAGGATTTGATGAGACTTTTTTAAAACAAACCAATATATCCAGTTTTACAACCTTATAACGCCAGAGCCGGAAACTACCCAAAATACAATTAACAAGTATTATATAAAGAAATAATATATAGGATAATATACAGGGTGTCCCGGAACTCTCTGGAACATTTAATAAAAAATGGTTCCTCTGGTCGAGACAAACATATTTTACAATATAAACATGGGTCTCCGGTGACTGGTTTTTCGTCTGTCTGTCTGTATGTGTTTTTTACAAATTATTTTATAACTCAAGAATTATTTAAGATGGAAACTTCAAATTTGGTATAAACGTGTATCTTAATAGACAAAATAAGTTTATAAAATTTCGTGTCTGTAACTAAATCCATTTCAAGATGGCGGCTGTTTAAAATGTTTAATGTCAAATTTCACGAAAACCGTCATAGCTATTAAAGATGATTTAAAAATGTAAAAGATGCAAAATTAAAAGGCAAATAAAATGACACCTTATTTACTAAAATAAAATAATAAATAACCAAGTTGTGACATTTTTTGCAAATCAATGTAATTTTCCTAATACCACAATGCATACATAAAACACTGTTTAACATCACATATGGGACGCTGTGTATTAGTAATCAGCTGTTTTCTGTACAATTCATGTTCAAAATGAATCAGCTGTTTATAAGTAATGAAGTATATACAAAATTAAATTAACAAAAATATTACATAACGACAAAAAATAAATTTATAAAAGTTGCTCAAAGTGACGGCCTTGAACACGATTGCACAGTCTACAACGTTCTATTAAAGAACGACGAACTCGTTCAAAAACATTTACATCCTCTTGAATTCGTGCTGCAGCTTCTGCAATTCTGCCAACCAAGTCCATTTCACTCTCCACTGGTGTGCTGTATACCAGTTATTTCATTTGCCCCCACAGAAAAAAATCTAATGGTGTGAGATCAGGGGATCGGGCAGGCCAATGTACCGGTCCACCACGTCCCATCCACCTCCGCTCAAATGTCATATTTAGGTAACCTTGGACATCGTTACCAAAATGGGCTGGAGCCCCATCATGTTGAAACCACATATCATGTCTAATATGGAGTGGCACATCTTCTAGCAATTCAGGGAGAATGTCTCTGAGAAAGACAAGATACACAGGGGCGTTAAGTCTATTAGGAAAAATGTAGGGTCCTATTAGACGATCTCCAATAATACCTGCCCAAACATTTACTGCAAACCTTTCTTGATACCCTCTAATGAAAGTAGCATTTGGGTTGTCTACAGCCCAAACATGTGACGTGCGATGATTGAAGATCCCCCCTCTGGAGAAACTTGATTCATCTGTAAATAAAATCTTCTCCAGAAAACTTGGGTCCTCAATATCCTTATTTAGAAACCAACGAGAACACTCCATGCGCCTAGGATAGTCTTGAGCATTTAAAGCCTGAACTTTTTGTAGTTTGTAGGGGTGAAGCCCCTCACCATTTAAAACTCTCCACACTGTACTCTTACCACAGCCTAACTCGCGGCCTACTACTCTAGTGCTCGTTGACGGGTTTCCTTCAAACAACTGCAACACATTTTCTTCGAACTGGACACTAAGAACTAGTCTGTCACGACCCGTATCAACCATGTTACACTTAAATGTCCCAGTTTCCTTTAACCTGTTGTGAACAGCTGTAAAAGTCTTGAAATTTGGGTGCTGCTTGTTTGGAAACATTTCACAGTACAATCTTCGAGCTTGTAATGGATTGCCGTTAGCCATGCCATAAAAGTAATGCATATCACAGTACTCTTCAATTGTATAGTTATTCATGTTTTTTAACTAATATTATTAGCTACACAATAAGAAAACAACTCTACCGATACTGTATTAACACAAACTGTTGACACCCAACAGCTAATGTTTACTTTTCCTTCTATCAACAATGCGTTACTTATAAACAGCTGATTCATTTTGAACATGAATTGTACAGAAAACAGCTGATTACTAATACACAGCGTCCCATATGTGATGTTAAACAGTGTTTTATGTATGCATTGTGGTATTAGGAAAATTACATTGATTTGCAAAAAATGTCACAACTTGGTTATTTATTATTTTATTTTAGTAAATAAGGTGTCATTTTATTTGCCTTTTAATTCTGCATCTTTTACTTTTTCAAATCATCTTTAATAGCTATGACGGTTTTCGTGGAATTTGACATTAAACATTTTAAACAGCCGCCATCTTGAAATGGATTTAGTTACAGACACGAAATTTTATAAACTTATTTTGTCTATTAAGATACACGTTTATACCAAATTTGAAGTTTCCATCTTAAATAATTCTTGAGTTATAAAATAATTTGTAAAAAACACATACAGACAGACAGACGAAAAACCAGTCACCGGAGACCCATGTTTATATTGTAAAATATGTTTGTCTCGACCAGAGGAACCATTTTTTATTAAATGTTCCAGAGAGTTCCGGGACACCCTGTATATTAATAAGTAATATACTTAAAGGTTAGAGAGATAAATAACAAAGAATCACTTAATATTTCTCAACTGGGAAGATGGGAAATGGTGCTACGAGTTCAACTAATAACTTTTAAAATTGAATATATTAAGTCCAAACAAAATAAGACAAATGATTACTAACGTTATTGATGTGTCCCTTTGACAGGTTTATATAATACTGTAGCTACATTCAAATTTATCTATGTTTTGCTTCACTCCCATTCCCCACTCCCACTCCCACTCAATCAGTTGAATTTTAACTTATCCTGACCATCTTATCATTGCTTAATCTATGATCTTATCCACCACATTATAACCACGAAAATAGTTAAATTAAATTATTGTAAAATTTATCTTAAAATTTCATACACAGAAAAAACTAGTTGTAATTACCTAAATTGCATATAGCTTTACAATAAAATATTCTTTTCGTGAACTCTCAAGCTGAAAGCTGTGTTGTGATCTCTTTTTGCAATATCAGTGAAAATTATTCATTTTGGAGGTTTTGTGGAAGCATTCTCAACGAACTGCTAAAGAGGAAAAGTCTGGAATATTAAAACTAGTTCAAACTGTTTCGAACAGAGTATGATTCATTGTATTTGTTTTTCAACATTATTAAAATAAGTTTTAAAATTTAGCCTGTTAAATATTATATTTAAATTAACATTAAGAAGCAATACCATTAATTTTAATTAATACCTACCATTATTTTTAGCTGAGAAATTGTAGAGTTTGAATTGTGTTTTATTACGATACTCGAAAACCGCTTAATTTCCCTATCATTCTATTAGCTAGCAGCAAACATCGACGAGTTTAGAATAAACCAACCGACGTACATGTTAACAGTCGAATTTGGAGCTTTTTACCAGGAAAATCAACCTTCATTTGTTAGTTTGCACTTTTTATTTGCCATATCCATAATTTACATATGATGTGTCCACTTTATTTTTCAAGCTAAATTTGATGGTAAACGGTTGACTAAAAGGGTAATCTTTAACAGAATCGCTCACTCAATTCTAAGGACTTGTCAATATGATTGAGGAAAATGACTCGATGAGAGATTTATAATGTATGCGTCCTCAACTGTATGATCAAGGGATTATCTTGATGAAAATAAATTGCACAAAGACTCAACTAATACACCTTACATTAGGAACAAGTTTGACTATAAGTTACAGTTCCATTTACATTTCTTATTTTGTTTATAAATGTTTATTTCATTCGATCAATTTCAAGTCTGTAATACCTCGTTCATCATGATGCTGAAAGTTGGAAACGAGTTAACTATAGATATAAAATTCAAAACACCTTTTCTACTTGGTGAATAAAATTCGAATCTAGAGATTAGAACTTATTAAAATCACTTTAAACTGGATTTATGTTATCACAACACCCATATTTGTTTCACAACACCCACTTTTAAACACTTGTTAACCAGTGGTTTTATTTTTACTTCACAACTTTGATTTCAATCAAATTGTTTGATTCATGGAACTATGATCAGAATTGACTATGGAAATGACTTAAAAAATATGAGAGAAATAACATATGAGAGAAAATATGAGTAAAATATGACTACATACCTTGTCGCCATCAATCCACTAGTTTATTTGATTCCTAGTTTCGGGACTAGTTTTGTCTCATTATCAAATCTTGCTGTATCACAGAATAAAATACTGTCATCTTCTTGAGTTTAAAAACATTTCAACAGTAAACACAGACTTGTACTGACACATAGAAACATTAAACATTTAAAAATTTTACAATAAGTGTACACTTTATTTCCCATGTGTGGCCGGCCAAGAACAAGAGCAGACTGACCTTGACCGGCCACACATGGGAAATAAAGTGTACACTTATTGTAAAATGTTTAAATGTTTAATGTTTCAATGTCTCAGTACAAGTTTGTGTTTAGTGATGAAATGTTTTTAAACTCAATACGATGACAGTATTTTATTCTGTGACACAGCAAGTTTTTGATAATTGGGCAAAACTAGTCCCGAAACTAGTAATCAAATAAACTAGTGGATTGATGACGATAAGGTATGTATTGTATTTTTTAAGTCATACAATCAATCCAGGAGGCAAATAGTGTGAATAAATGTAGAAATAATGCAGTAATATAAACAGAGTCAAGGTATTGCTACCCCTAACTAATGTTAAATGACGCCTCTGGCCATCTCTAGTTTTAAATTTATTATTATTAAGTAATATAATTTAGTATTTGTTAAGAGTAATGTTTTTTAAACCTTACAAATTAATTTCTATTTATTATGTATACCTTGAATGTTTGGTATATGTAAAACTTTAAAAGTTTTAGTATACGCGATATTACGGTATTATTGTAATAAAAAATCAACTAAGTCCTTTTTCTATTTAAATTAAATTAAAATGTGTATAGTTAACAAGATATTGTTGTGCATGAATTTAAATATAAATTATCTTTTGTAGTTTTACTGTTTAGCTCTAATTTTATTACTTAAAAGATAACACATTACCATTTAAGATATCACTTGGTTACTACTATTTTCCAAACGCGTGTTGATTTTACTTAACTAATTTTCAATAATAATTAACCCACTTACAGTACTTATCTTGAATTATTTCGTGCTAACAATCGTTTCAACTTTTACAAATAAATATATGCTAATTGAAAAAATATTGAAATTACAAATAAAAAATACGTTTATGATATGACAATTTAACACAATATTGTTAGTGACTGAGCAATGTTGGAGCATGTATGAGATTGAGCAAAGGTTTTAGACTGTATGAGTAAAGGATTCAGTGATAAGATAATCAAGAGTCAAGGTCAACCCCTACCCCTAACTAATGCTATATCAGGCCCCTGGCCATCTGGTCCTAATTCGTTAAACCTCTCTCCTCGCCCTGACACAAATATCCCTCTATCTTAATGAATACACGCATAAAGATTTCGATCAATGGCCCAAAACCTATTCAAGTTCTGAATAATGTTTCCTAAAAATGTACACTGCATCTTGTTAAGTAATTGTTAAGCACTACTACACCTCTTAAAATGTATTTCGAAAGGGGATTTAAATCAATAACCTTTACTGCAATGCCTCAGGCCTTTCTTTTAGCAAAATTTATATGGAAAAGTATTTTATCTGTCAGCCGATGATCAGGTATTTATAATTGCGTTTTCCGAAAGTATAATTAAAACTAATAAGTATAATAAGTATAATAAGTACTTAAGTATTAAGTATAATAAGTATTTTTTAATAAGTATAATTGCGTAATTTGAGACAGTAAAATAAGATAACAATTGTTCATCTAATGCTAAAATGCCTTACTTTTAAGCTCAAGGGCATAAACAAGTTTTGCCGTCCAGATAAGTGTTATACTTTGATTTATTAGATATTATATAACGATTAGGAAATTAAAAAGAAGTGTGTACAAATATATATTATTTAACGAGTGTATAAGAATTTTCCGGCTAATTGTACATGATAATTGTACAGGGTATTCCGTAACTCTCTGGGTACAGATGTATAGCATTATTCCTTGGGTCACGTCAAGACAATCACATTTTATAACATGAACATGGGTCCCCTATGCCTAGTTTTTCGGTTGTCTGCCTGTATGTGTTTTTCGCTTTAAAGTTCGTATTTTAAAACAATACAGGACTGAATTAAACCAAACTTAATTCAATTGTCTATGGTGAAAGGGTTAACCAATACAAACGTTTTGGTGTAATCATTTCCAACAATTTCAAAATGGCGGCCATTGAAAATTTTCTTTCTTAAAGGGCTCGAAAAACCAGCCATTATACAAAATTTTTTCAAGGATCAATTATTTTAAGGAATTTTATGACAAATCTACCAATACTTAAATTATTTAAATCGAGTACATAACCAAGCTGATATAATTTACGTACACCGGACATAGCCCATCTTTAGTTTCTTCACAATGCAACGATGTAATAAATAAAAATAATTGCAACAGCTCGGTTATTTATTACTCGATTTCAATAATTTAACTATTGTTAGATTTTTAATGATATTCCCTAAAATTAGTTACCAATGTAAAAATGTGGAAAACGGCTGGTTTTTGAACCATTTAAGATAGACATTTTAAAATGGCCGCCATTTTGAAATTGTCAGAGATAATTACACCACAACTTTTGTGTTGCTATATCCTGTCACAATAAACAGTTGACTTGAATTCAGTTCCATCGTTTTTTAAATATTAACTTAAAAGTGAAAAACACATACAGACAGACAAATAGAAAACTAGGCGTGTGAGACCCATGTTCATAAGATAAAAGGTGTTTCTTAACCAAAGGAATAACGCTATATACCTTTGTCCAGAGAGATACGGGACACCCTATATTTAACAACATTTGTATAAAATAGTATACATTATCAATAATCTAACTTAGACTTCAAAGCGAGAGTGTAGATGAGGATGTGGGAGAAGGAGAGACGTTACAGTGTTGGAGCTCCTAAGGTCTAATGTAACCACTTAAGCTTTCCCTCTGAATTCTGACCGCTCCGTCGATACCACCAGTCGAAACTCTTTCCTTACTGTTCACTATTTTTACGTTTGTGTAAAGTGCAAAAGGTTTTAGTCTTTCAAATCTTAAGTGTTTTGGACAGTTCAATCAAGTCGAATTTTATCAAGTCGCGCTGGTCTTGCTATCGCTTATAATATGTAAGATAGCTGTGATCACTGTAATTTATTTGTTGTGTCTGTTATTTATTTTGAAAGATACCTCCGACTAGTAAGCAACAGTGATTAGCATTAGAAGTAACAGAGCAGTCTACACTTACTGGCTGAAAATCAAAATGACGATTAATGTTAGCTTTGCCGATGAGAGTTCAGTAAAACCTACTTGTTCAGAGAACTCTTGTTTCTTAATGACCTTTCATTTTAAATTTATCCATCTTACTTTTTACTGTCTTTAAAAACATCTATCATGTCATATTTTATTATTACCAGCTGAGTGTAAATTTTAATGTTTACCTATTTTTTCGTTTACAGTCATTGTCCTAAAATAAATATACCATGTTTGTTGTACATCGCAAGGTGAAAGTGTTATTTTTAGCGAATTTCCCCTATAGGGAAGAAGTTATTACCGTAGGTCTCATGGTAAGACTTAAGCCTGAGACCATGATAATTTTTCGTTTTGAGGTCCCCAGATGCCAAAAACACCATTCTTTCAAATTTATATATATATATATATGTCCGTAAGCACGATAACTCTCGTAAAAAGGTCCGATCTTAATAAAATTTGTTACAAATATGTAAAGTACTATTTATTTGAACGAGTTCGAAAACCAGACAAATCGCACCATCCGAAGGCATTGTGGGGGTTTTGTACCCCAAAAATGGTTTTTTTGGAGTTTTTACATGTATTTACCATTTAAATCAAATTTTAATTTATACCATTGAATTCAGCTTAAAAAACAAACAATTTGGTATTTCGATCATTGCTCTACTTCAATTTGTTACTGAGATATTGAAAGTACTAAACACAGTACGTTGTCCAATGTTATTCTTATGGAGAAAAAGAAAAATTTTATATCTCGGTTATTTATGAACATAAACTGACAAAACTTGGTATATCGCTTCATCTGGTTGTGGTTTGTTGTTGTTTAAACAAAAAACTAATTTTTCGCCTATGGTTCCCGTAGCAGCAAACCTAGGTACTCGGTCCCCATGTTATTCTTATGGAGAATAATAAAGATGTTATATATCGCTTATTTATGAATGTATATGGATGAAACTTGGTATGTGACTTCAGTTAGATGAGTTCTATTGATATTTGCATAAAAACCCATTATTTTATGTTCCTTGTTGCAGCAAAGCTGCGTACTCATTCCTAATGTTATTCTAATGGAGAATAATGAATATTTTAAATATCGCTTATTTATGAATATATTTCTTATGAATTCTGGTAAGAGGCTTAATGTGTTATTAAGACATATATATTCATTGGAAATTCGCTGAGTACGCAGGTTTTCTGCGACGGGGTATTTATTTATCTCCTGGTCCTCCGATGATCCCCCATGATAACCTATATAAATTTTTGGTCATCCCAGACCGGATAGGAATCATCGCTATGGATTTAATGTTCAATTTATCAATAATTCAATAACCTTTACCCTTTCTATCAACAACTTCGCCGCTTCATCCAACTGTATCCAATTCATAATATTACCCGCTCTCTCGTCACTCTACTAGAAGGTATGTATACTCACTCGTCATTCTACTAGAAGATATATGTACTTTATCGTCATTCAACTAGAAGATATGTCTACTATCTATACTTGGCTGTTTTGAACCCATTAATAAGTTTAACTTGGACTATTCATTCTCAAGACTACTAGGTTAATTAGTGTTTATTAATCTAAAGTAAAAACACTCATAGTATTCAGTATTGATATTCTTTTGTATCTTTAAACATGGCACCGCCTCGAACTACCGAGTTTACAGCTAATATGTACAAACGCATGATGCCAATCATAAAAGCCCGCCTATTGAGTATCAAATCCGCGGTTGACAAATTAAACTTGCAGTCTGAATCTCTATCGGTTATTGAACACAAGAAGCTCGCCGAGTATTTGAGTGAGGTACAGAATAAGAAAGCCGAATTTGAATCATTATTACATGCTGAACGATGATGACAACTTGCCTGATGAAGTACTCGTGCGCGATCAAGATGACATTTGCGAAATTATCATTGATATTTTGAGTCTTATTGAAGTGCTTCTAAACCCATATAATGTGCCACCTCCCGCTGAAACAAGCAGTGGCAACTGTACTTCCACCATAACATCACAATTGCGTCTACCTAAACTTGACCTTCCCACCTTCCACGGGGAACTTACATCTTGGACCTCATTCATTAATTTATTCAATAATTGATTCATCATAATGATACCATTCCCGATGTTATGAAATTTCAGTATCTTCGAAGTGTACTTCACGAGGAACCTTTCAATCTAATAAAAAGTATAAATTTAACACCAGAGAATTACATGATCGCATATAATCTTCTTCATGACCGCTACCATAACATATGGAGGTTGCAATCCCTGCACTTAAGTCAACTTTTGAATCTACCGGCAATTACTGCTTCAAATATTCAATCCTTAAGACAGTTTGTCAATTCATTCACTGAAAATTCCCAAGCTATCTGCCCTCAAATGCTCTGTTCACGAGTCCAATCCGCTACTTGCTACTGTATTATTACACAAGATAGACGTTGAATTGCGTAAACGTGTTGAAACCTTCCGCTTTAACGTTTCCGACAACTAAGCACACAATGCCTGAGGTAAATGAAATCATTTATTTTTTAACTACAGAGCGTAATCAAACTGAAGACGCCACACTGCATTCCATATCCCAAGCCACTGAGACTAACACCATATGTGTTCGTAACGGAAGATTTGCTAATCAAAATATGCATTCTCCTCGTAAAACCGTAACCATGATTGCTACTGACTCCTCGTCATCACTCACTCAATCGTATTGTTCACTTCTTCCGTGTTTTGCATGTGACCAAACCTCGCACAAAATATATTCATGCCCAGTGTTTAGTAAGAAGACTCCTCATGAGCGTTATCACCTCGTGAAATCCAAAATACACTGCATTTCATGCTTAGAGAACTATGGATAAAAATTAAAATTGTATATATCGCTTGTATGTGAATATATTTTTATGAAACCAAAACATAAGGCATAAGGCTTTGTTAAGATTCTAAAACATTGTCAATCGAAGTTCAGATGTCGTACTTGCCATAAGCGGCATCGTACGCTTTTGCATTTCAGTGGAGATAACTGCTATCTAACTACTATCTAAGTCAAGTCCCGCTTACCAAAAAACCTGTACCGGTCAAATCTAATACATTTGGTAATGCCGATTCCACTTCTAAAGAGAAAGTATCTGTTACCTTGACAACCGTAATTCATCTTTAACTTCCACTTCAAGTGTGACTGTTCTTCCTGGAACCATTTTAATCCAACTTAGGTCTTCCGATAGAACTTCACATGTTTTCGAGCTCTCCTTGACTCGGGGAGTATGTGCGACCTTACCTCGGAACATGCAGTTAATATTTTCAATACTCACCGACACAGATCAGATGTTCAGTTAACAGGTGTAAGTCATAGTGTTACTCGTAATCGAGGACAAATTTTTGCTGACGTTGAGACATTGTCCGGTCAACAGATTTTTCCGCATCATCTTGAAAAATAGTTTCTACATTATGAAAAATAGTTTAAGCTGCACTGCTTCAAGGTGGCCGGAATGATCAGAGAACTCTTGTTTTGTTTCTTAATGAACTTTCATTTTAAATACATAAATCTTGCTTTTTACTGTCTTTAAAAATATCTGTCATGTAATATTTTTTTATTACCAGCTGAGTGTCAATTTTAAAGACACTCACATCGATGCCCTACTCCACTGTTAGGTTACTTTATAGTTTTACCTGTCTGCGCATATCCATAGTTTGTAATAAGATAGCATAGATGGCTGAGTGTCAATTTTAAAGACACTCACATCGATGCCCCCAGTGTTAGGTTACTTTATAGTTTTACCTGTCTGCGCATATCCATAGTTTGTAATAAGATAGCATAGATGGCTGAGTGTCAATTTTAAAGACACTCACATCGATGCCCCCACTGTTAGGTTACTTTATAGTTTTACCTGTCTGCGCATATCCATAGTTTGTAATAAGATAGCATAGATGGCTGAGTGTCAATTTTAAAGACACTCACATCGATGCCCCCACTGTTAGGTTACTTTATAGTTTTACCTGTCTGCGCATATCCATAGTTTGTAATAAGATAGCATAGATGGCTGAGTGTCAATTTTAAAGACACTCACATCGATGCCCCCACTGTTAGGTTACTTTATAGTTTTACCTGTCTGCGCATATCCATAGTTTGTAATAAGATAGCATAGATGGCTGAGTGTCAATTTTAAAGACACTCACATCGATGCCCCCACTGTTAGGTTACTTTATAGTTTTACCTGTCTGCGCATATCCATAGTTTGTAATAAGATAGCATAGATGGATTACATAAGATAGATTTTTAATTTGTAGCTAAGACGGAATTACACTTTAGATAATACTTATTTCACTTAGTTTAATTCTGTAGTTTATATTTTCCTATCCTCTAGCCTAAGCGATTGGTTATTGTGAGTTAAGAATTGTCTGTTTATTTCAGGGAATATTAAAAAATGTAATTTAAGTTGGTAACATTTAGTAGAGACTGTGTATTTAGATGAGAGGAAAATCCTATCGTTTTTGGTCTGATACTTCCGTTAATCTTAGCGCCAAAAATCAACAATGTTTTTCTCTTTAAGTTATCAAAACCTAATATTAAAACATATACCTCACTTTTTATAGGCAACAATTAATTATTGTATATTCGAATTTATTTAACTACTACCTAGTTAATTTATATTAGTAACCAATAATTATTTCAAACTTATTTTCACATATAAGTAATATATTTTTAAATTTACAATTATCATAAAGTTGTTTATCTTACCAGTGGTGTAAGTAATTCAAGCAAAACATATATATGAAAATACATTATAAGTTAACATACCGTCCTATATTTGCATTATTAAACCCTTAAATAAGTATAAAAAACATTCATAGATTAGCTAATATGAACTAAAATATTGAAAATTAAACAGTAAGATAAGAAAAATAACATTTTTAACGAAATACCTAATGTACTTGATTAAAAATGTCTCGCTTTTGGAGATTCCAGCAAGCCTTTTAATTTATGTATTTTTTATTTTAAGCTATTTATTTTGGGAGGAAGAGCCATCACTTCTTTGACCTCTCTGTGATGTCATTTGAGACCACAAAGCCTAGGAATAAAGCAAGCTTTGTTACAAAGAGTTGTGGAAATTTAAAGGTAGACCTCGCCTTGTGAAAGTGATTGGTTCTTACTTCATTTTTTGTAAGATAGATTTTTAATTTGTAGCTAAGACGGAACTTCACTTTAGATAATACTTATTTCACTTAGTTTAATTCTGTAGTTTATATTTTCCTATCCTCTAGCCTAAGCGATTGGTTATTGTGAGTTAAGAATTGTCTGTTTATTTCAGGGAATATTAAAAAATGTAATTTAAGTTGGTAACATTTAGTAGAGACTGTGTATTTAGATGAGAGGAAAATCCTATCGTTTTTGGTCTGATACTTCCGTTAATCTTAGCGCCAAAAATCAACAATGTTTTTCTCTTTAAGTTATCAAAACCTAATATTAAAACATATACCTCACTTTTTATAGGCAACAATTAATTATTGTATATTCGAATTTATTTAACTACTACCTAGTTAATTTATATTAGTAACCAATAATTATTTCAAACTTATTTTCACATATAAGTAATATATTTTTAAATTTACAATTATCATAAAGTTGTTTATCTTACCAGTGGTGTAAGTAATTCAAGCAAAACATATATATGAAAATACATTATAAGTTAACATACCGTCCTATATTTGCATTATTAAACCCTTAAATAAGTATAAAAAACATTCATAGATTAGCTAATATGAACTAAAATATTGAAAATTAAACAGTAAGATAAGAAAAATAACATTTTTAACGAAATACCTAATGTACTTGATTAAAAATGTCTCGCTTTTGGAGATTCCAGCAAGCCTTTTAATTTATGTATTTTTTATTTTAAGCTATTTATTTTGGGAGGAAGAGCCATCACTTCTTTGACCTCTCTGTGATGTCATTTGAGACCACAAAGCCTAGGAATAAAGCAAGCTTTGTTACAAAGAGTTGTGGAAATTTAAAGGTAGACCTCGCCTTGTGAAAGTGATTGGTTCTTACTTCATTTTTTGTAAACGCTCTTCGTAAAACTTTTTATATTAGATTTTTTATTATTTTGATATTATCAGTTATAGTTTGATTTGACTAGACAGATGAACGAAGTACTTTGTCTATTGCATCACTGATCTCGACAGTACTCTTCCAGGCTGATGAGTATTGAAGTTTTAAAACTTTAATACATCAGCTATTCTACTGTATGAAAGTTAGAGAGCTATGGTATAAAAAACCTGATTAATGATTTAATTATTGAAAGTACAAGTGACAAAATTTCTAAATGGTAAGTTGCTTTTATATTAACCAACCGTGGGTATGTAGGGGGGTTTGTGTTCTCCCTTTATATTTTCAATAATTTGAATTGATACTGTCCAATATAGAAGAATTTTTGAATATTTACTCACATTTAGTTTCATAGTCCCCTGTCTTTTAGCATACTGTTAGATCAAATGCTTGAACTAGACTTAAACAAGTAATAAACTTTGTGCTATAAAACCCTTTAAAAGTAAAACCATTATCATAATACAGACTAATATTAACAAACCAACTCAGCTATGCGGCATTTCCTCGGAAGGTTTCTAAGCTCAATATAGTATTCATGAGGGACGAGCTTCAATATTGTAGTGCGGTTCAACTGTTTGTCCCCCACTTTCGCTCCTTCAAACCCAATCAGATAGAATTTTTAAGGATAAAATCCTACTTTCATTTCCCATTTAGTGTATCTTATAATTTTGCAGAGCCTGCGAATTGTAATTATTTCGTGTATATTAATTAGGCTTGTATTATTTGTTTTCAAATCGTACTCCAGATTTATAAAGCGAACACTTTTGGCCTATACATATGTCATATTCGTAAAAAGTGATACTTCTAGTGTTTTGATAAAATAACTGTCAATCATAATATCTTAAACACATATAAAATTCCACACTACGTGTTCAAGGTATTAAGACTAAATTTGTCAACGGTTGTAAAACGGACGTTATTTGCAGTTGGGCGATGTTTATGTTTATGTCATGTTTATGATGTTTATGTTGCTTATGTTTATGATGTTTATGTTGTTTATGTTTATGATGTTTATGTTATTTTGGGCTACTTCCAGTTAACAGGACAAATTTCGCACCAAGGCAGAATAATTTTGTAATAAGGATATTTTTGTGGAAGCTTCAATTATTTATTTACTAGAACGCAAAAATTGCTTACAAGTACCCTACTATATTTAATTTTATCACGTTACTACAAATGTTACATAATAATCATGTTTACATGTTAGTTAAGTACGTAAATGGAGGCACACTATAGTGAAGTAAAATTTACATACAAATAAATATCAATAACCTCAACCGTTAATTGTAAGATTCACATATATTTTCCTAACTCTTAAGAAAGTTAATATCTTGTTAATAGTTATTATTACATGTGATTGTTTCTTCAAGTTTCTAGATCTTAAGCAACCCTAGTGTATTTCCGACTATACTTTTTACATCAATTGAAATTTATTGATCATCTGGGGTTCAGAAGGCTTTAAATTCAAAATGAAGTTATTTTTTCATGACGATATTAAAAACTTCAATTGTCGTGTTATTTACCTTTAAAACCCTTGTATTTTTGCAATACAGCTTTTTGGTACAGCGAAATAACTCAACATCTGGCTTACTAATAAGAATAATTTTGTTTAATATTTTTCTTTAGTTAGAATTCATGTAATGGTTTTGATGACATCATACCTACACAAACGCCGGACAAACTAATTAATTAAACTCTTTTAACTCTGTTGAGTGAATATTGTTGTTCTTGCTAACATACCTTTTGTTTGGACATGTTTACAAGGGTAGAAACGGAAGGTATTATGCGTAAATCAATTATTTCATTTTTTAATTGTTCCCAATTGTATGGTAAACAACTTTTAACATTTTGTAACAATCAAGTTGACCCATAGGAAGTAGGCCTATTTGTTGGATACTACCAAACCTATAAAGTTTTTAACAATGTTCTAGTGGCATTAAATAATGATAGATTATTTATAGGACTGGGGCAAAAGGTTATTTGATGGGAAGGAAGGGAGGTGTTGGCTTAAGTCCGTTTGTAACCACTTAGGGTTTCCCTCTGAATTCTAAATATTCCGTCGCTATTTTAATTGGGAATACTTTATTTTCGGCGTCTGAGAAGTGTTTTAATTTTGAAAATAAGAAATAAGTCATTTTTGCACAACTTGTTTTTCCAGCTATTGTAAATTCAGTTAGTCTTTTCTCTTTTAAAGTAAATACTGTATGAACTGAAATAACATTTAAAGAGTTTTTTTATGTAGCGTTTTATCTTATTGTGTAACTTTTTACAGCCAACTGTGGTGTAATAAGTTTACAAGGGTTAAGAAATACTCGTTTTTTAGTATTTTTTAAAAAATCATATTGTTGTATTTTTCCTCTATTAAAACATATTTACAAATATGATTCCGAAGAAAAACTATGAGTTAGTACAGATAGTTAGGGACAGGTCATGGACATCGCAATAAGAAAAAATAATGTGTTTTAATATATTCCCAATTTTGTTTAACTATAGAAAGAAAAACTCAGAAATCATTAGGATATAATTACAAAAAATTGCATATTTTAGGACCTACATACAAAATATATTATTAAAGGTCGAAGTTGTAATGAGATTACATTTTTCAACAAAATTAAAATCAAAACCTAATCCTACTCACACCAAGGGTTACTGTCAGAGGCTTGCTGAAATCCTCTTTGGATAAATATCATATTTTCATTTATTTAATTCAAACCTGCATAATTAACTAAAATTCAAGCTGCCTGTCTGCACACAGTATGGTTTTATTAATTGCATTTTTAAACATAAATCAAATTCTTCATAAGGTTTAAAAAAATTCCAGTATATCATTAATCTGTTTTGCGATATCATTTTTAGAAAGCATAAATTTATTACTGATTAAAGACTTAAAATTATTAAATAATATATTCAGACAGTAGATGTTTACACTTTTAAATATATAGTGCCAGGAGTAGGGGGCAATGGCCGATTCAAAACCAGCAAAATCCTCAGTAATCCTCAGAGGATCAATCCTCCCCCCCCGACACCCACGCCCCCCCGACGCCCCCCCCGACCCCCCCCGGCGACCCCCCCAACGCCCCCCCCCGGTCGCCAGCGGCACTTTTCGTGATGACCTTGAACATGAGGAAAAAACTTTCGAAAATTAATAACTAGCCTATTTATCCATCGATTCCCACGGGACTTTTTCCAGAGTGTAGGCCTATCCCAGAGGAAGCGAATGACGTAAGAACCCCATAGATCCGCCATTAAACAAGGCCGCTATTAATTTATAACCGCGTTTTCCTTATGGGATCTCAGCTGTTTACCAACCGATTTTGACGAAACCTCACCACATGTCAGGCGGCGGCCTAAGTAAACCATCGCTTAAAGAAAATTGAAAATCCAACGTTAAACGGACCCGCTATTAATTTTTAACCGCGTTTTCCTTATGGGATCTCAGCTGTTTACCAACCGATTTTGACGAAACCTCACCACATGTCAGGCGGCGGTCTAAGTAAACCATCGCTTAAAGAAAATTGAAAATCCACCGTTAAACGGACCCGCTATTAATTTTTAACCGCTTTTTCCTTATGGGATCTCAGCTGTTTACCGACCGATTTTGATGAAACTTCACCACATGTCAGGCGGCGGCCTAAGGAAACCATCGCTTAAAGAAAATTGAGAATCCACCGTTAAACGGGCCCGTTATTAATTTTTAAACGCGTTTTCCTCATGGGATCTCGGCTGTTTGCCGACCAAACTCGATGTGACTTCGTTACACGTTGTATGCCGGCTTGACTAAGCCAAACTGCGAGCGGCTCCGCGGCGTCACGTGTCAAGGCGCGTGCTAGGGCCTACGTGACTGTCCCAGCCTGTCCACTCCTCCTCCACTCCGCTACCCCTGTCGTGGACCGCGGTGACATCATCTCCATGCCTACGTGACCGTCCGGGCCTGTTTACTCATTAGCGGTTCCGAGAACTGTTTACCGCTTTCACCGCCTACTATACGGTACGTAGCTATGTTACTTCAGTGATTGTCATCGCTTCCTTCATTCAGTTTGTGTTTGGAGTCCAGTGTGTGTAGACGTTCTACTTCAGTGCTGTGCTAGTCCTTACCACACCATATTCCGAGATCTGTTAAACGTAAGTATATGTAGTCTTATAAGTTGTAGTGTGGACCGCCTCAGGCCGTTTACTCATTAGCGATAATTGCCGCGATTTCGAGAAATGTTCCACCGCCTTCTACTGTACGGTACGTAGCTATGTTACTTAAGTGATTGTCATCGCTTCCTTCATTCAGTTTGCGTTTGGAGCTCAGTGTGTGTAGACGTTCTACTTCAGTGCTGTGCTAGCCTTTACTGCACCATATTCCGAGATTGTTAAACGTAAGTATATGTAGCTCTTAGAAGTTGTAGTGTGGAAGACTATTACATTCCCCTTTATAGTAAGATTCTCATTTAAGGTATGATCGTTCAGCAACTTTGAAGTCAGAATGTGCAAAGAGAGGTCTGGCTTGTTAATAGAAGTTGAATAATCTGTTCTTTGCTAAAACCAATTTAATAAACGAGGAAACCCGTGTACTAACATTAAATTTGCCATGGCCTTGACTCTTGTCTACCACGCATAAAGTATGTGTTATGTTACCAATGAAGTGTTCTCGTTGCGACTAATTTGTAAATGCAAGAGACTTATCATATTCGTTGTTGCAGATGAACAACCAACACATGTGCGAGGTCTGTGGCCGAGCCTTCAGCCTGCTCGGAAACCTGAGGCGACACGTGGAGTCCGCCCACAACGCCAGACGTCACGACTGCCACGTCTGCGGTAGGCGCTTCACAAGAGGCGACAACCTCCACCGCCACGTCGCCACGGTTCACGGACCACACGCCGCGGCAGAGCCCCAACCGCAACGAGCTGACCATGCCTGCCGACTGTGCCCGGCCATCTTCGTCAGCCTGGAGGACGTGCGCCGCCACATGCAAGCGGGTCACTCCGCGATGCCAGCAGCAGCTCCTTCCTCCTCCTCGAGCCCCGATCGCCACGTGGAGTGCGAGCGATGCGGTGGACGGTTCGACCGAGACCTGGAACTGAGACGACACGTCCGGACCGTCCATCCTCCCACGTTCCGTTGCGCCTACTGCGACCGCGGGTTTACCCGTCGCTTCAACCGCGACCAGCACGAGTCTCACAACTGCCCTGTTGTGAGGAACCTGGCTCAAGAACCATCCGAGTTCCGCTGCGCGTACTGTGACAAGGGGTTTTCTCGCCGCTTCAACCGCGACCATCACCAGTCTCACAACTGTCCTGTTGTGAGGGACCTGGCCCTAGACCAACTGCCTACGGTGTCCTCACCTCCTCCTCTTCCTCACAGCAACCAGTTGTCGCACCAAGGAGCCGATGTCGAGCCCCAACCGCACCAAGTGCCTAGCGCCGAGCCGCGACCAGGACCGAGCACCGAGCCACAGCCAGGGCCCAGCGCCGAGCCCCAGCCCCGCTCAGGACCGAGCACCGAGCCACAGCCAGGGCCCAGCACCGAGCCCCAGCCCCGCCCAGGACCTAGCG
The DNA here is from genome assembly GCA_963675035.1 of Allygus modestus. Taxonomy (NCBI): domain Eukaryota; kingdom Metazoa; phylum Arthropoda; class Insecta; order Hemiptera; family Cicadellidae; genus Allygus; species Allygus modestus. The sequence goes on from OY776116.1 coordinate 48,597,351, forward strand.
CCGAGCCTCAGACCATCGACGACGAGATGGAGGGTGGCGGCCGCCCCGTGTTCCAGCTCGTACATCGGGCCTTCCGGAGTCGCCTCCTCACCTACCGCCTGGCCCGGCCGTTAGACGCCTTGCTGACCGTCGAGGATGCGCTGACCCTGTTGTTTGACGAGGTTCTGGACTTGATGGAGAACGTCATGACCCAACATCCGAGCATCAAGGCGAACATGGTCCTGGAATGCGAGTTTACCAACATTCACGGGGCCACCTGCCTGCGCTCCTTCAACACAAAGAACGTCCCACTGACCGAGGCCTCCGACTTGGAGGCTTTCCTCTCCGCGACGTTCGAGACGATCGTGAAGAAGAAGGAGCAGTGCGAACTGGTAGGCAGCGGCTGGGCATACCTGCGTATACGGGACCTGGAGATCCGCGTGAACGAGTACACGCCGCTCGGGGGCAGAGCGTATCTCCAGCTGCCAAGGGCTATTGCAGACACGCGCGCTGTTGTCAATGTGCTAAACGCCAACGACATGTGCTTCATGTACGCTATCCTGGCCAAGTTCGTTGCGCAACACGCGGAGAGACCTGTAGCGTATACGCCGGACATCATCGCCCGCTACGACTGGACCGGTTTGCGTTTCCCCATGACGCTCAAGGACATCAAGACCTTTGAGAGCAAGAACAACATCAGTGTAAACGTCTACGGGATCGAGCGCGCGATGGTGGGAAGACGCCCTGACGGAACTCCCAAGTTCATGGATAGGGTCTACCCCTTGAATATCTGCAAGCGAGAGCTCGAAGACCACAGGGACCTGCTGTATGTGACCAACGATGGGAGCAGCCACTACGCATACATCGCGGACCTGAGTCGACTGGTCCGTCGCCAGCTCACTGACCACGGGCATAGGATCTACGTCTGTAAGCGGTGCTTCGCTTACTTCGACAATCGGCCCAGCAAGCTAGGGTTGACGGGTGCCCAGCGCCTCGAGGAGCACAGGCGTTACTGCTACGCCAAGGCTCCCCTTCGCCTGGACTTGCCGAAGAAGCAGCAGATCCGCTTCACCCACCCAGAGTACACTCGGCGCGAGCGCTTTTGCGTCTACGCGGACTTTGAGTGTGCTCTGCAGCCCGTCGCTGTTGACCCGGTAGAAGCACCGCCCGGCACGAGGCCTCTGCAAATGCACGTCCCGTACGCCTTCGCCTACCAGATCGTGGACTCGCTTGGCCTGGAGGAGTTTGAGCCCCGCGTCTACTTCGGAGCTGACGCGTCCAAGGTCTTTATGGGACGGCTCAAGATGGACGTGCTGAGCCTGTGGGAGTTCCTGTTCAGCACAAGAGCTCTGCACCCTTCTCTGACCCGGCAGGAAATGGACGAGTATCTCGCAGCGACCCGCTGCTACCTCTGCGGCAAGGAGTTCACCGAGCTGGACGTCAAGGTGCGGGACCACAACCACGCCCCGCCTTACGAGTTCCGAGGAGCGGCGCACCGCTCGTGCAATCTGCGGTACAGGGAGCAGCGGGTCATCAACTGCTATTTCCACAACCTGTCCAACTACGACGCTCACTTCGTAGTGCGGGAGCTGGCCATCGACCCCGGTGATGTGGACGTGCTGGCGCACACCGAAGAGCGCTACATCGCCTTCACCAAGCGGTTTCATTTTGGCCAGCCCGGGGACAACCAACGACAGAGCAGTTTCGCGGTGCGGTTCCTCGACACCTACAGGTTCTTGTCCATGAGCCTGGCCAGCCTGGCAGTGGGACTGCCCACCGACAAGATGCGCGAGACCAGGAAGCGGTTCCCCGACGACCGGCTGTTCGACCTGGTGCGCAGGAAGGGCGTGTTCCCCTACGACTTTGTCACATCGTACGAAACGCTGTACAGGACCAGGGAGCTGCCGCCCAAGGAGGCGTTTAGGAACACCATGACCCTGGAGGACGTCAAGGACGAGGACTACCAACACGCCCTCAACGTGTGGTGAGCCTTCGAGTGTCGCCACCTCAAGGACTACGCCGACACGTACCTGCGCTGCGACATCGCCCTCCTCACCGACGTCTTCGAGCAGTTCCGTGACACCTCTTTGGCCGAGTACGGACTGGACCCCGCCCACTACTACACCCTGCCATCCTACGCTTGGGACGTCATGTTGAAGACCTGCGACGTGGAGCTGGACACGCTGCAGGATTTCGACATGTACCTCTTCGTGGAGCAAGGCATCCGAGGAGGCATCTCTCAGGCTGTCACCCGCTACGCCAAGGCCAACCACGATCGGTGCCCGGACTACCGCCCCGACGAGCCGACACGCCACCTCCTGTACCTGGACGCCAACAACCTCTACGGCTGGGCCATGTCCCAGTACCTGCCCACCGGAGACTTCCAGTGGCTCAGCCGTGAGGAGATCGACTCCTTGGACATTGGTGCGCTGGATGCCGAAGCGGAACGGGTTTACATCCTCGAAGTGGACCTCCGCTACCCCACCCACCTCCACGACCTGCACAAGGACCTCCCTTACTGCTGCGAGACCAAGCGTCCGCCAACAGGGAAATACCCCAAACTGATGACTACCCTGGACGACAAGATGCATTACATCTGCCATTACAGGGTCTTGCAGCAGGCGCTGAACAACGGACTGGAGCTTGCGGCTGTGCACAGGGCGATCTCGTTTCGCCAGTCTCGGTGGCTAGAGCCCTACATCCTCATGAACACCGAGCTGCGGAAGAAGGCCAAGACCAAGTTCGAGCAAGACTTTTTCAAGTTAATGAATAACGCGGTCTTTGGCAAAACCATCGAGAACGTCCGCAAGCGCCTGAACGTCAAGCTGGTTTGCACTCCGGAGAAGTTCTCCAAGTACGTAGCTAAGTCTAATTTCCTGGACCGCACGTATTACACGGAGGACGTAGCTCTCGTGCACCTCGCCAGGGTCAACATCGTCCTGGAAAAGCCCATCTACATCGGCATGTCTGTCCTGGAGCTGAGCAAGTGGCTCATGTACGAGTTTCTGCGGAAGATGAAGGACCGCTACGGTGACCGCTTGAACGTAGACTACATGGACACTGACAGCTTCGTATTCGACATCCTATCCCGGAACATCTACAGGGAGATGATGGAGCACTTGGACGACTTCGATACCAGCGCCTACCCGAGGTCCCACCCCTGCTACAGCCCCACCAACGCCAAGGTGATTGGCAAGTTCAAGGACGAGTGTAACGGCCGATCCTTGTTCGAGTACCTCGGCCTGCGCTCAAAGCTCTACTTCATGGACGTTGAGGACGAAGACAACGGATCCAAGGCGATCAAGCGAGCCAAGGGAGTCGCTAAGGGGGTTGTTAAAAACGTCCTGACCCCCGACGACTACAGGGAATGTCTGTTCGACGGGGTGTTGAAAACCACCGTCAACACCCGTTTCCAGTCGTACCTGCACCGTGTCTTCACCGTACAAGTAGAAAAGCTATCCTTGAGCCCGGCCGATGATAAACGCTACATCTTGGCCGATGGTATCAACACCTTACCTTGGGGGCATAAGGACATCCCACCACTGTCCGCAGCAAGAAGGCGAGGCAATCCCGAGGAGGAGCAGCAAGGCGGGCCTATGGAGGTGGACGAGGAGGAGGACATGGACGAGGAGGAGGACATGGACGAAGAGTTCCCGGTGTAGATTTAAGTGTAAATAGAACTAGGTTAACTTTGTAAATATTTTGTAAATAGTATTCGTAAGCAAATATAGTCAAACAGTTTAGTTTACAGCATACATCTGTGTTGTTACTACCCCTTGCATTTCCCTGACATTTACTTTCAAAAGACTCCTCTAATGCAAACCGAGTTTGTCGAAACTACATTCAAAATGAACCTTTTATGAAATTGTAAAACTATCATGTTTTCAAAACAAAACTTTCAAAATTGTTAAAAATTCGATATTCGTTCTTAAACACTAAAGAGAAGGACAAGTGAAAACAACAGTTAACGAGAAACAAAAAATTATTGAAACACAAAAGTAGTCTTAAGCGAAGATGGAGTCGAAGAGCCTGCAGACCAGTGCGTCGTTGATGGTGGGAGCGACCGGGTCGAAGAGCTGCACGTAGTCGCTGAGTGGTGTTTACTCTGCAACATCACTAGACAAACTGAAGGTGCGCGTCTGCATTTATATTCACAAAATCCATCTCAAGAAGTGTTTCTTTAATTCGACCAATCATAGGGCAGAACGTCTAATTTTAGCCACTAAGAGGGCAGGATATTTTCATCAATCACAGTACCCGCATTTGCTTACACTATCTAGGGTAGGTCAAGAGTCAGCAGACAAGTGCACGCAGGTTTAAGTTAGGTTTGAGGATGCATGAACGTCGCGTGAAGCGATGACAATCACTGAAGTAACAAAGTTACGTACCGTACAGTAGAAGGCGGTGTACAATTCTCGAAATCGCGGCAATTATCGCTAATGAGTAAACAGCCTGAGGCGGTCACGTAGGCACGGGGAGATGACGTCACCGCGGTTCACGACTACACTATTTAAGGTAGGCCAATGCGTGCGTGCATGCATGCAGGTTTAGGTTTACAGACGCAGGTTTAAGTTAGGTTTGATCCCGCACCTTGAAACACAATGTAATGAGCATGCGACTTTCTAGAAGCTTCTAGAATGTTCTAGAACGTCGTGAACTGCAGTGACGTCATCCCATGCCTACGTGACCGCCCGGAGCTGTTTACTCATCAGCGGTTCCGGGAACTGTTTACCGCTTCCATTACACTGTGAAGCTTCTGGAATCTTCTAGAACGTCGCAGACCGCAGTGACGTCATCCCCCGCGCCTACGTGTTCATCATAGTGTGTTTTCGTTACGGTACGTACAGTTAGGTTTAACAATGTGCGTGCGTGTGCGTGAGCGTGCGTGTGCATGAGCGTGAGCGTGCGTGCGTGTGCGTGTGCGTGTGCGTGTGTGTCAGGTGCAAGCCTGGAGTCTGCACACGCACACGCACACGCACGCACGCTCACGCTCATGCACACGCACGCTCACGCACACGCACGCGCATTGTTAAACCTAACTGTACGTACCGTAACGAAAACACACTATGATGAACACGTAGGCGCGGGGGATGACGTCACTGCGGTCCGCGACGTTCTAGAAGATTCCAGAAGCTTCACAGTGTAATGGAAGCGGTAAACAGTTCCCGGAACCGCTGATGAGTAAACAGCTCCGGGCGGTCACGTAGGCATGGGATGACGTCACTGCAGTTCACGACGTTCTAGAACATTCTAGAAGCTTCTAGAAAGTCGCATGCTCATTACATTGTGTTTCAAGGTGCGGGATCAAACCTAACTTAAACCTGCGTCTGTAAACCTAAACCTGCATGCATGCACGCACGCATTGGCCTACCTTAAATAGTGTAGTCGTGAACCGCGGTGACGTCATCTCCCCGTGCCTACGTGACCGCCTCAGGCTGTTTACTCATTAGCGATAATTGCCGCGATTTCGAGAATTGTACACCGCCTTCTACTGTACAGTACGTAACTTTGTTACTTCAGTGATTGTCATCGCTTCACGCGACGTTCATGCATCCTCAAACCTAACTTAAACCTGCGTGCACTTGTCTGCTGACTCTTGACCTACCCTAGATAGTGTAAGCAAATGCGGGTACTGTGATTGGTGAAAATATCCTGCCCTCTTAGTGGCTAAAATTAGACGTTCTGCCCTATGATTGGTCGAATTAAAGAAACACTTCTTGAGATGGATTTTGTGAATATAAATGCAGACGCGCACCTTCAGTTTGTCTAGTGATGTTGCAGAGTAAACACCACTCAGCGACTACGTGCAGCTCTTCGACCCGGTCGCTCCCACCATCAACGACGCACTGGTCTGCAGGCTCTTCGACTCCATCTTCGCTTAAGACTACTTTTGTGTTTCAATAATTTTTTGTTTCTCGTTAACTGTTGTTTTCACTTGTCCTTCTCTTTAGTGTTTAAGAACGAATATCGAATTTTTAACAATTTTGAAAGTTTTGTTTTGAAAACATGATAGTTTTACAATTTCATAAAAGGTTCATTTTGAATGTAGTTTCGACAAATTCGGTTTGCATTAGAGGAGTCTTTTGAAAGTAAATGTCAGGGAAATGCAAGGGGTAGTAACAACACAGATGTATGCTGTAAACTAAACTGTTTGACTATATTTGCTTACGAATACTATTTACAAAATATTTACAAAGTTAACCTAGTTCTATTTACACTTAAATCTACAGCGGGAACTCTTCGTCCATGTCCTCCTCCTCGTCCATGTCCTCCTCCTCGTCCACCTCCATAGGCCCGCCTTGCTGCTCCTCCTCGGGATTGCCTCGCCTTCTTGCTGCGGACAGTGGTGGGATGTCCTTATGCCCCCAAGGTAAGGTGTTGATACCATCGGCCAAGATGTAGCGTTTATCATCGGCCGGGCTCAAGGATAGCTTTTCTACTTGTACGGTGAAGACACGGTGCAGGTACGACTGGAAACGGGTGTTGACGGTGGTTTTCAACACCCCGTCGAACAGACATTCCCTGTAGTCGTCGGGGGTTAGGACGTTTTTAACAACCCCCTTAGCGACTCCCTTGGCTCGCTTGATCGCCTTGGATCCGTTGTCTTCGTCCTCAACGTCCATGAAGTAGAGCTTTGAGCGCAGGCCGAGGTACTCGAACAAGGATCGGCCGTTACACTCGTCCTTGAACTTGCCAATCACCTTGGCGTTGGTGGGGCTGTAGCAGGGGTGGGACCTCGGGTAGGCGCTGGTATCGAAGTCGTCCAAGTGCTCCATCATCTCCCTGTAGATGTTCCGGGATAGGATGTCGAATACGAAGCTGTCAGTGTCCATGTAGTCTACGTTCAAGCGGTCACCGTAGCGGTCCTTCATCTTCCGCAGAAACTCGTACATGAGCCACTTGCTCAGCTCCAGGACAGACATGCCGATGTAGATGGGCTTTTCCAGGACGATGTTGACCCTGGCGAGGTGCACGAGAGCTACGTCCTCCGTGTAATACGTGCGGTCCAGGAAATTAGACTTAGCTACGTACTTGGAGAACTTCTCCGGAGTGCAAACCAGCTTGACGTTCAGGCGCTTGCGGACGTTCTCGATGGTTTTGCCAAAGACCGCGTTATTCATTAACTTGAAAAAGTCTTGCTCGAACTTGGTCTTGGCCTTCTTCCGCAGCTCGGTGTTCATGAGGATGTAGGGCTCTAGCCACCGAGACTGGCGAAACGAGATCGCCCTGTGCACAGCCGCAAGCTCCAGTCCGTTGTTCAGCGCCTGCTGCAAGACCCTGTAATGGCAGATGTAATGCATCTTGTCGTCCAGGGTAGTCATCAGTTTGGGGTATTTCCCTGTTGGCGGACGCTTGGTCTCGCAGCAGTAAGGGAGGTCCTTGTGCAGGTCGTGGAGGTGGGTGGGGTAGCGGAGGTCCACTTCGAGGATGTAACCCCGTTCCGCTTCGGCATCCAGCGCACCAATGTCCAAGGAGTCGATCTCCTCACGGCTGAGCCACTGGAAGTCTCCGGTGGGCAGGTACTGGGACATGGCCCAGCCGTAGAGGTTGTTGGCGTCCAGGTACAGGAGGTGGCGTGTCGGCTCGTCGGGGCGGTAGTCCGGGCACCGATCGTGGTTGGCCTTGGCGTAGCGGGTGACAGCCTGAGAGATGCCTCCTCGGATGCCTTGCTCCACGAAGAGGTACATGTCGAAATCCTGCAGCGTGTCCAGCTCCACGTCGCAGGTCTTCAACATGACGTCCCAAGCGTAGGATGGCAGGGTGTAGTAGTGGGCGGGGTCCAGTCCGTACTCGGCCAAAGAGGTGTCACGGAACTGCTCGAAGACGTCGGTGAGGAGGGCGATGTCACAGCGCAGGTACGTGTCGGCGTAGTCCTTGAGGTGGCGACACTCGAAGGCTCGCCACACGTTGAGGGCGTGTTGGTAGTCCTCGTCCTTGACGTCCTCCAGGGTCATGGTGTTCCTAAACGCCTCCTTGGGCGGCAGCTCCCTGGTCCTGTACAGCGTTTCGTACGATGTGACAAAGTCGTAGGGGAACACGCCCTTCCTGCGCACCAGGTCGAACAGCCGGTCGTCGGGGAACCGCTTCCTGGTCTCGCGCATCTTGTCGGTGGGCAGTCCCGCTGCCAGGCTGGCCAGGCTCATGGACAAGAACCTGTAGGTGTCGAGGAACCGCACCGCGAAACTGCTCTGTCGTTGGTTGTCCCCGGGCTGGCCAAAATGAAACCGCTTGGTGAAGGCGATGTAGCGCTCTTCGGTGTGCGCCAGCACGTCCACATCACCGGGGTCGATGGCCAGCTCCCGCACTACGAAGTGAGCGTCGTAGTTGGACAGGTTGTGGAAATAGCAGTTGATGACCCGCTGCTCCCTGTACCGCAGATTGCACGAGCGGTGCGCCGCTCCTCGGAACTCGTAAGGCGGGGCGTGGTTGTGGTCCCGCACCTTGACGTCCAGCTCGGTGAACTCCTTGCCGCAGAGGTAGCAGCGGGTCGCTGCGAGATACTCGTCCATTTCCTGCCGGGTCAGAGAAGGGTGCAGAGCTCTTGTGCTGAACAGGAACTCCCACAGGCTCAGCACGTCCATCTTGAGCCGTTCCATAAAGACCTTGGACGCGTCAGCTCCGAAGTAGACGCGGGGCTCAAACTCCTCCAGGCCAAGCGAGTCCACGATCTGGTAGGCGAAGGCGTACGGGACGTGCATTTGCAGAGGCCTCGTGCCGGGCGGTGCTTCTACCGGGTCAACAGCGACGGGCTGCAGAGCACACTCAAAGTCCGCGTAGACGCAAAAGCGCTCGCGCCGAGTGTACTCTGGGTGGGTGAAGCGGATCTGCTGCTTCTTCGGCAAGTCCAGGCGAAGGGGAGCCTTGGCGTAGCAGTAACGCCTGTGCTCCACGAGGCGCTGGGCACCCGTCAACCCTAGCTTGCTGGGCCGATTGTCGAAGTAAGCGAAGCACCGCTTACAGACGTAGATCCTATGCCCGTGGTCAGTGAGCTGGCGACGGACCAGTCGACTCAGGTCCGCGATGTATGCGTAGTGGCTGCTCCCATCGTTGGTCACATACAGCAGGTCCCTGTGGTCTTCGAGCTCTCGCTTGCAGATCTTCAAGGGGTAGACCCTATCCATGAACTTGGGAGTTCCGTCAGGGCGTCTTCCCACCATCGCGCGCTCGATCCCGTAGACGTTTACACTGATGTTGTTCTTGCTCTCAAAGGTCTTGATGTCCTTGAGCGTCATGGGGAAACGCAAACCGGTCCAGTCGTAGCGGGCGATGATGTCCGGCGTATACGCTGCAGGTCTCTCCGCGTGTTGCGCAACGAACTTGGCCAGGATAGCGTACATGAAGCACATGTCGTCGGCGTTTAGCACATTGACAACAGCGCGCGTGTCTGCAATAGCCCTTGGCAGCTGGAGATACGCTCTGCCCCCGAGCGGCGTGTACTCGTTCACGCGTATCTCCAGGTCCCGTATACGCAGGTATGCCCAGCCGCTGCCTACCAGTTCGCACTGCTCCTTCTTCTTCACGATCGTCTCGAACGTCGCGGAGAGGAAAGCCTCCAAGTCGGAGGCCTCGGTCAGTGGGACGTTCTTTGTGTTGAAGGAGCGCAGGCAGGTGGCCCCGTGAATGTTGGTAAACTCGCATTCCAGGACCATGTTCGCCTTGATGCTCGGATGTTGGGTCATGACGTTCTCCATCAAGTCCAGAACCTCGTCAAACAACAGGGTCAGCGCATCCTCGACGGTCAGCAAGGCGTCTAACGGCCGGGCCAGGCGGTAGGTGAGGAGGCGACTCCGGAAGGCCCGATGTACGAGCTGGAACACGGGGCGGCCGCCACCCTCCATCTCGTCGTCGATGGTCTGAGGCTCGGCGCTAGGTCCTGGGCGGGGCTGGGGCTCGGTGCTGGGCCCTGGCTGTGGCTCGGTGCTCGGTCCTGGTCGCGGCTCGGCGCTAGGCACTTGGCGCGGTTGGGGCTCGACATCGGCTCCTTGGTGCGACAACTGGTTGCTGTGAGGAAGAGGAGGAGGTGAGGACACCGTAGGCAGTTGGTCTAGGGCCAGGTCCCTCACAACAGGACAGTTGTGAGACTGGTGATGGTCGCGGTTGAAGCGGCGAGAAAACCCCTTGTCACAGTACGCGCAGCGGAACTCGGATGGTTCTTGAGCCAGGTTCCTCACAACAGGGCAGTTGTGAGACTCGTGCTGGTCGCGGTTGAAGCGACGGGTAAACCCGCGGTCGCAGTAGGCGCAACGGAACGTGGGAGGATGGACGGTCCGGACGTGTCGTCTCAGTTCCAGGTCTCGGTCGAAGCGTCCACTGCATCGCTCGCACTCCACGTGGCGATCGGGGCTCGAGGAGGAGGAAGGAGCTGCTGCTGGCATCGCGGAGTGACCCGCTTGCATGTGGCGGCGCACGTCCTCCAGGCTGGCGAATATGGCCGGGCACAGTCGGCAGGCATGGTCAGCTCGTTGCGGTTGGGGCTCTGCCGCGGCGTGTGGTCCGTGAACCGTGGCGACGTGGCGGTGGAGGTTGTCGCCTCTTGTGAAGCGCCTACCGCAGACGTGGCAGTCGTGACGTCTGGCGTTGTGGGCGGACTCCACGTGTCGCCTCAGGTTTCCGAGCAGGCTGAAGGCTCGGCCACAGACCTCGCACATGTGTTGGTTGTTCATCTGCAACAACGAATATGATAAGTCTCTTGCATTTACAAATTAGTCGCAACGAGAACACTTCATTGGTAACATAACACATACTTTATGCGTGGTAGACAAGAGTCAAGGCCATGGCAAATTTAATGTTAGTACACGGGTTTCCTCGTTTATTAAATTGGTTTTAGCAAAGAACAGATTATTCAACTTCTATTAACAAGCCAGACCTCTCTTTGCACATTCTGACTTCAAAGTTGCTGAACGATCATACCTTAAATGAGAATCTTACTATAAAGGGGAATGTAATAGTCTTCCACACTACAACTTCTAAGAGCTACATATACTTACGTTTAACAATCTCGGAATATTGTGCAGTAAAGGCTAGCACAGCACTGAAGTAGAACGTCTACACACACTGAGCTCCAAACGCAAACTGAATGAAGGAAGCGATGACAATCACTTAAGTAACATAGCTACGTACCGTACAGTAGAAGTCGGTGGAACATTTCTCGAAATCGTGGCAATTATCGCTAATGAGTAAACGGCCTGAGGCGGTCCACACTACAACTTATAAGACTACATATACTTACGTTTAACAGATCTCGGAATATGGTACGGTAAGGACTAGCACAGCACTGAAGTAGAACGTCTACACACACTGGGCTCCAAACACAAACTGAATGAAGGAAGCGATGACAATCACTGAAGTAACATAGCTACGTACCGTACAGTAGAAGGCGGTGGAACATTTCTCGAAATCGCGGCAATTATCGCTAATGAGTAAACGGCCTGAGGCGGTCCACACTACAACTTATAAGACTACATATACTTACGTTTAACAGATCTCGGAATATGGTGTGGTAAGGACTAGCACAGCACTGAAGTAGAACGTCTACACACACTGGACTCCAAACACAAACTGAATGAAGGAAGCGATGACAATCACTGAAGTAACATAGCTACGTACCGTATAGTAGGCGGTGAAAGCGGTAAACAGTTCTCGGAACCGCTAATGAGTAAACAGGCCCGGACGGTCACGTAGGCATGGAGATGATGTCACCGCGGTCCACGACAGGGGTAGCGGAGTGGAGGAGGAGTGGACAGGCTGGGACAGTCACGTAGGCCCTAGCACGCGCCTTGACACGTGACGCCGCGGAGCCGCTCGCAGTTTGGCTTAGTCAAGCCGGCATACAACGTGTAACGAAGTCACATCGAGTTTGGTCGGCAAACAGCTGAGATCCCATAAGGAAAACGCGGTTATAAATTAATAGCGGCCTTGTTTAATGGCGGATCTATGGGGTTCTTACGTCATTCGCTTCCTCTGGGATAGGCCTACACTCTGGAAAAAGTCCCGTGGGAATCGATGGATAAATAGGCTAGTTATTAATTTTCGAAAGTTTTTTCCTCATGTTCAAGGTCATCACGAAAAGTGCCGCTGGCGACCGGGGGGGGGCGTTGGGGGGGCGCCGGGGGGGGCGTCGGGGGGGGGCGTCGGGGGGGGGGGCTCCTCAGGCTCCTCACGCCAGGCGCTAGGTTTAATTTAGGTTAATGGGTCACGTGACGGGGTGGGGGGGGGAGGATTGATCCTCTGAGGATTACTGAGGATTTTTCTGGTTTTGAATCGGCCATTGCCCCCTACTGCCAGGAAGTAGATGCTCAAAATACTCATCGATTTATAATTTAAAACATTCAAACTCAAAAAATGTTCATTAAGTCACATTTATAATATTCAAACTCAGACCAAACTATATTATCAATCCCCTTGGATCTTAGTTAATTATTCTTAGTATATTTTGAAACTCCATTTTATTTACAATTGTTAATTTGTTATTTTTCCATCATTTTGCCCCCTCCCCTTCTACATAACGTAATAATTGTAGATTCTAATAATTGGAAATAAATCTCCGAAAATGGTTGTAATACTTCTATGAAATTGGAGTCAGTGTGTAGTTATGAATTTTCCATTTTAACGCAAAAAAAGTCTGACTGGTCGAGCTGAAATTTTACATGAAGGTACTTAATGTATAGGAAATCCGGTTAGGACTATCCACTTATTAAAAATCCCTTACAGCTACACCCCAAGGGTCTTTAAAGTTTGTGTGTGCATTTACTTTCATTTTATCACATAATTAGTGCATCAGATGTTCAAATAGTTCAAAGGTTTAACGACAGAGCGCAATGCATACAACTGTAGCATTCTACGGGTGAAGCCGAGAATATAAGCTAGTACTTCATAAAATGTAGTTTTACATTCAAAGTATAGAGCTATGAAACCACAGCGAATACTTATAATTAGGGGTATGCGAATAGTGATTTCTGCCTCGAGCCGAGCCGAGCTTCGAGCTTTCTCGAGCCGAGCTTTTTTTGTTGGGAATTTTCTCTAGGAGTGTGCAATATACCGGTAGTGATTTTCTGACTCGAGCCACGCCGGGCAGAATTTTTTCAAAGTTCTCGAGCTTTGAGCATGCTTAATTACGCCTACATGTATTCTTTATTTATATTATGTTTAAAAGAGTAAAAATTGTATCCATTATGGTAATGTAAAATAATTTATAACTTTCAATATTTGTCATCTTTCATTCACGTCTTCTAGATTCATTACTCCTACGTTAAATAAATAAAGGCCTACAGTGGGAAAATAACGAAATAAGTACGGTAGGCTTCTAAAAAGGAAGATTTATTGAGACCACTTGTTGATAATAACGAACAATTTGTCTTTCAATATAAAGTAGGTATTCTACATAGAGAACAAATAATGTAAAGGAAGAGAACTAAAAATTGTTAACTAGACTGATGAGCCCACAGGTTAACTAATGCAGATATTACTGTATTTATTAATAGTGATAATAATAATAAATGACTATATGTCAATATGTACTCTCCATGTATAACCAAAGACTTAGGCCTTAGCCTTGGGAATTGCCATAACCCAGTAGCCTATCTCTCATTCAACTGTTTGTAAATAGTAAATTTTAGGTTATCTTTTTATAAATATAAGATAGTTAAACCAGTCTTTATATCTTATTGTACTCACAGGAATAAGTTAATAATCGTAGGCCTAGCGTATGTTCTATCTAACCTATTACCTAATAGACTTAATCTATCTGTTTGAAACAGAAGGTTTCAGAAGCAGAATGTGGAAGAGGATCGCCAATGCATTCTTCTTCCATCGCAACTTTAACAATTTGATAGCATACACTCACAACATGATAATATAATAATGAAAATATTATGGTTTCTACTTCTACTGACGTCTATTCATAAATTCAAACAATCCCGCGGAGTTAACAATCCTATACTCTAATATGAGTAAGGTTTGCTTGCTTGCTTGCTTGCTTGCTTGCTTGCTTGCGACACGAGTAGTCCTCGCGGGAAGTTGGTCCCAACATTGCTCTTATGGGGAATAAAATACTGGAGATCGTAGTGGCTTATCACTTCCTCCTGCTGCTTATCTTATCACGCCTTATTGTCTCAAAGTCCACTGTAACTTACTGTAACCGGTTGTAATGGTCACTAATAAGGTAATTTGCTGAAACTAAATGTATCAGATACGTGAGGAAGCCACCAGTATAAACTAATTATCTCTATTGTTGCGTCAGCGGATGTGATAGCGTCGAGGTCAGAAGCTGACCTTAGCATGATAAGCTCTTTCTAACAAACATTTTACCGTTGATCACGTTTTCTAACCTCACTTTTGACCACGTGTTTTTTCCCGCACTTTTTCCAAGATGGAGGCGCCCACGTGGCGGGAAACCTTTTTTTTTTTACCACATGATTCAAGATGATGACCAAGATGGCTAAGAAAAATATATAGTATAGATAATTAGCCAACCACGTTACCCACCCACGTGATCTAGTGTTACCAACCCTAGGAACAAAATACCTGTAGTGTATATATAAAGATGTATAAAATATATTATAGAGTAAGAAAAAGAATGACCTACCAACCTACGCAAAATTAGTATATAACACCTAACCAAGTTACGTCACACTACGTGCCTCGTATAGATATATCGCCAGAAAGTGCTGCCAACCCACTTTATATATATATACACAGTTATACGTATATATCGCAAGAAAGTGTTGCCAAAAAACTCAAAAATCGCTAATATCTCGAAAACGGAAGGTCCTAGGGTCATTTTGACCCCAGAAAACTGCCTACTACGTAGTGTAGGCACTTCAGAGGGGTATCCACCTATATGAAAAATCTTAAATAAAATGTTGCGGGTTGCAGCTCAAAAAATGAAGGGGCAAAATTTCAAAATTAAATATATTGAGAACGGCTCAGCCGATTTACATGAAACTTGGTGTACTGGTATTTGTCATCATCCTCTACATCTTGCAAAAACCTAAACTCTGTACTGCAGGTGGTATCAAAACAATTGAAGGAGCTATACTTTGAAATATAATATCTTAAGAAAAGCTGGGCCTATTTGAACGAAACTTGGTGTACTGGTATTTGTTAACCTCCACTACATATTTAAAAACCCTAAACTCTGTACTGCTTGTAGTATTAAAACAATTGAAGGAACTATATTTTGAAATGTAATATCTTAAGAACGGCTGGGTCGATTTAAACTAAACTTGGTATGTATGTACCTGTTATCATCCTCTATATCTTACAAAAACATAAACTCTGTACTGCAAGTAAGTATCAAAACAATTGAAGGAGCTATACTTTGAAATGTAATTTATTTACAACGCATTGGTTTTTGTCGGTCCCTTAATTGCTCTTGTTTTATGTAGGTCCCTCAATTGTCATTGGTTTGAGTTGGTCCCTCAATTGTTTTGGTTTGTGTTGGTCCTTCAATTGTCATTGGTTAGTGTAGGTCCCTCAATTGTCATTGGTTTAAGTAGGTATTTCAATCTTCATTGGTTTGTGTTGTCCCTCAATTGTCTTTGGTTTGTGTAGGTCCCTCAATTGCCTTTGGTTTGTGTAGGTCCCTCAATTGTCATTGGTTAGTGTAGTTCTCTCATATGTCATTGGTTTGTGTAGGCCCCTCAATTGTCATTGGTATGTGTAGGTCCCTCAATTGCAATTGGTTTGTGTAGGTCCCTCAATTGTCATTGGTTTGTGTAAGTTCCTCAATTGTCATTGCCATGTGTAGGTCCCTCAAGTTTCATGTGTATGTGTAGGTCCCTCAATGGTCATTGGTATGTGTAAGTCCCTCAATTTCCATTGGTTTGTGTAGGTCCCTCAAATGTCAATGGTATGTGTAGGTTCTTCAATTGTCATTGGTATGTGTAGGTCCCTCAACTGTTGCTAGTATGTGTAGGTCCCTCAATTAGCATTGGTGTTTGTGTGTTGAGATCCCTCAATTGCCATTGGTTTGTGTAGATCCCTCGATTGTCATTGATATGTGTAGGTCCCTCAACAGTCATTGGTATGTGTGGGTTCCTCAATTGTCATTAGTATGTGAAGGTCCCGCAATTGGTTTGTGAAGGTCCATCAATTGTCATCAGTGTTTGGAGGTCCCTCAATTGCAATTGGTTTGTGTAGGCCCCTCAACCGTCATTGGTTTGTCTAGGTCCCTCAATTGTCTTTGGTTAGTGTAGGTACCTCAATTGACATTGGTTTGTGTAGGTCTCTAAATTATCATTGGTGTTTGGAGGTCCCGTAATACCCATTGGTTTGTGTAGGTCCATCAATTGTCTTTGGTTTGTGTAGGTCCCTAAATTGTCATCGGTTTGAGTAGGTCCCTCAATAGTCATTGGTGTTTGGAGGTCCCTCAATTGCCATTGGTTTGTGTAGATCCCTCGATTGTCATTGGTTTATGTAGGTCCTTCAATTGTCATTGGTTAGTGTAGGTCCCTCAATTGTCCTTGGTTTGTGTAGGTCCCTCAATTGTCAATGGTTTGTGTAGGTCCCTCAATTGTCTATGGTTTGTGTGGGTCCCTCAATTATCATTGGGTTGTGTAGGTCCCTCAATTGCCATTGGTTTGTGTAAGTCACTCAATTGCCATTGGTTTTAGTAAGTCCCTCAATTGTCATTGGTGTTTGGAGGTCCCCCAATATCCATTGGTTTGTGTAGGTCCATCAATTGTCATTGGCTTGTGTAGGTCCCTCAATTGTCATTGGTTTTAGTAAGTCCATCAATTGTCATTGGTGTTTGGAGGTCCCTCAATTGCCATTGGTTTGTGTAGATCCCTTAATTGTCATTGGCTTTTGCAGGTCCCTGAAGTGTCATTGGTTTGTCTTGGTCCCTCAACTGTATTTGGTTTGTGTAGGTCCTTCAATTATCATTGGTTAGTGTAGGTCCCTCAATTGTCCTTGGTTTGTGTAGGTCCCTAAAATTGTCATAGGTTTGTGTAGGTCCCTCAATTGTCATTGGTTAGTGTAGGCCTCTCAATTGTCAATACTTTGTGTAGGTCCCTCATATATCATTGGTTTGTGTAGGCCCCTCAATTGTCATTGGCATGTTTAGATCCCTCAAGTGTCATGTGTATGTGTAGGTCCCTAATGGTCATTGGTAATTTTGGGTCCCTCAATTTCCATTGGTTTGTGTAGATCCCTCAATTGTCATTGGTATGTGTAAGTCCTTCAATTGTCATTGGTATGTGTAGGTCCCTCAACTGTCGTTAGTATGTGTAAGTCCCTCAATTGACATAGTTTTATGTAGGTCCCTCAATTACCACTGGTATGTGCAGATCCCTCAATTGTCAGTGGTTTTTGTAGGTTCCTCAATTGGCATTGGCATCTGTAGGTCCCTGAACAGTCATTGGTATGTGTGGGTCCCTCGATTGTCATTAGTATGTGAAGGTCCATAAATTGTCATCGGTGTTTGGAGGTCCCTCAATTGCCTCTGGTTTGTGTAGGTCCCTCAATAGTCATTGGTTTGTGTAGGTCTCAATATTGTCATAGAATTATGTAGGTCCCTCAATTATCATTGGCTCGTGTAGGTCTCCAATCGTCAATGGTTTGTGTCGGTCCCTCAGCTGGCATTGCTTTGTGTTGGTCTCTATATTGTCATTGAATTGTCTAGGTCCCTCAATTGTCATTTGTATGTGTAGGTCTCTCAATTTTCATTGGTTAGTGTAGGTCCCTCAACTGCCACTGGTTTGTGTAGGTCCCTCAATTGTCATTGGTTTGTCTAGGTCCCTCAATTTTTTTGTTTTTGTTGGTCCCTCAATATTTATTGGTATGTGTAGGTTGCTCAATTGTCATTTGGTTGTGTAGGTTCCACAATTGTCATTGGTGTGTGGAGCTCCCTCAATAGTCATTGGTTTGTATAAATTCCTCAATTGTCATAGGTTTATATAGGACCCTAAATTGTCATTGTTGTTTGGAGGTCCCTCAATTGTCATTGGTATGTGTAGGTCCCTCAATTGCAATTGTTTTGTGTAGGTCCCTCAATTATCATTGGCTCGTGTAGGTCTCCAATCGTCAATTGTTTGTGTCGGTCCCTCAGCTGGCATTGCTTTGTGTAGGTCTCTATATGGTCATTGAATTGTGTAGGTCCCTCAATTGTCATTTGTATGTGTAGGTCTCTCAATTTTCATTGGTTAGTGTAGGTCCCTCAACTGCCACTGGTTTGGGTAGGTCCCTCAAATGTCATTGGATTGTCTAGGGCCCTCAATGTTCATTAGTTTGTGTAGGTCCTTCAATATTTATTGGTATGTGTAGGTCACTCAATTGTCATTGGGTTGTGTAGGCTCCACAATTGTCATTGGTTTGTGTAGGTACCTCAATGGTCATTGGTTTGTATAGGTCCCTCAATTGTCATAGATTCTAAATTGGCGTTGTTGTTTGGAGGGCCCTCAATTTCCATTGTTTTGTGTACGTGTCGCAACTGTCATTGGTTTGTTTAGGTCCCTAAAATTGTCATTGGTTTGTGTAGGTCCCTCAATTGCAATTGTTTTGTGTAGGTCCTTCAGTTATCATTGGCACGTGTAGGTCTCCAATCGTCAATGGATTGTGTCGGTCCCTCAGCTGTCATTGCTTTGTGTAGGTCTCTCAATTGTCATTGGTTTGTATAGGTCCGTCAATTGTCAATGGTGTTTGGAGGTCCCTCAATTGCCATTAGTTTGTGTAGGGCCCTAAATTTTCATTGGTTTGTGTAGGTCCCTCAAGTGTCACCGGTTTGTGTAGGTCCCTCAATGGTCATTGGTAGGTGTAAGTCCCTCAATTGTCAATGATTTGTGTAGGTCCCTCAATTGTCATTGGTTTGTGTAGATCGCTCAATTTCCATTGGTTTGTGTAGGTCCCTCCATTGTCATTAGTATGTGTAGGTCCCTCAATTGTCATTGGTATGTATTGGCCCCTCAATTGCCATTGGTTTTTGTAGATCCCTCAATTGTCATTGGTTAGAGTTGGTCCCTCAATTGTAATTGGTTTGCTTAGGTCCCTCAATTGTCATTGGTATGTGTAGGTCCTTCAATCGACATAGGTTTGTGTAGGTCTCTCAATCGGCATTGGAATTTTTAGGTCCCTCAATTTTCATTGATTTGTGTAGGTCCCTCAATTGGCATTGGTATGTGTTGATCCCTCAATAGTCATTGGTATGTGTTGGTCCCTCAATTGTCAGTGGTTGGTGTCGGTCCCTCAATTGTAATTGGTATGTGTAGGTCTCTCAATTGTTATTGGTTTGTGTAGGTCCCACAGTTGGCATTGGTTTGCGTAGGTCCCTCAATTACCATAGGTTAATTGAGGATCCTAAATTGTCATTAGTAGGTGAAGGTCCAAAATTGCAATTAGCTTGTGTAGGTTCGTCAATTTTCGTTGGTTTTTGGATGTCCCTCAATTGCTATTGGTTTGTGTAGGTCCCTCAATAGTCATTGGTTTGTGTAGGACCCCCAATCGTCATTGGTTTGTGTAGGACCCTAAATTTTATTGGTTTATGTAGGACCCTCAATTGTCATTAGTATGTGTAGGCCCCACAGTTACAATTGGTTTGTGTCATGGAGATACTCAAAACCCTGGTCCATACTATCAACGGCTATGCGAGGTCTACAAGCAGCTTGAATAATATAAGACATAGCCTCCAAGTAAAAGGCGAATTCAGAATATACTTCAATACAAAATCTTGTAAGGTGGACAGTTTGCAAATGTAACACACTCATGTACCAAAATACAAACGGCAGCTTTGTACACTGTGGAACGGTTTTAGCTAGAGACCGTAGTATAACCAGATATTGAACAATTCAGTCTTGTCCCATTATGGGACATAATTCATCTATTAGACTTACTGTATTTCGCTGACCCTAAAGCTAAAATGAAAACAGCACTAATATAAAGTTTGAGTGTGCCAGTTTGCTGAAAAGTAAGAATATCTCTTGACGATACTGTACAACTAGCCTGTACATTTCTTAACTTATATATAATTTAGTTGAAGGAAGGTTGGTTGTGCCTAGAAGGAATGTCAGCTACAATAACTTCTGTTGTTTGTGTTTTTACAAGAAACCCACTTAAATGGCTAATCATATAATCACTGACATGTTCGACTGCTATAATGTAGTATTTTACACCCATATATTGTACGCACTATTGTATCTCAGTTAAATTAACAACAATCCCAATATGCCCGTAACATGACAATGATTAAAATACTTGTTATACAACCATTATATACCTGTTATACCCTTCCATGACAACCATTAAGAAATCTTATCTTCGGTTTAGTTCCCTTTTCACCAACTACACTTAAACTAACGCTACAATATACTACTGGTACGCTCTTTCCCATATCCGTCACAGTAGTATTGACAGACGTGCCAGGATTCAAAGCAGTGTCAGTGGGTTTTGCACTAATTTATATAACATTATTTTTATACTTAACATAAAATACAGGTCTTTTGAACATTTTCAAAGGCTTATTGACTAACTTGGTTCTCAGTTTGGTACCTATTTTTGTAGATTATACTATATAACGTTTCCTGAGAAATAATCACGAGATTTACAGAACACAGATGGGAGTCCTTTGACTTTTTGGGGATCTGTAAACGGATTCTGTTTTCAAAGTTGAGACAATCAAGTGGTATTGTTGCCTTGGGACTTACATACCTTTATCGATGGGTGAAGTTTCAAGAGGCTGATTCTGTTTTCTTCAGCTGATATTGTGTTACTGTAAACACTTAAAAACTGATAATATTGAAGTTAACCTTGGAAATAAAGCTAAGAATTAAAACGTCATTTCAGGAAAGAAATTTTAATCTCTGGAATTCAGTAATAATACAAAATGAACGTAACATCTAAAATTTTATTAAAACCACATTAATAGTTATTTCTTTGATGGAAACTGTCAACATCATAGTAACACTCTCAGGCAAACCAAGGTTTTCTATTAGTTTTGAGCTGTTTTATTAAAGCCCTTCTTAATCAAAATATCATGTACGTCTATTAAAACTGTCAAGAAACAAAGGGACTAATGGGAACCACTAACCAATTGACCAGGATTGTCAGTGTTGTTTACACAAAGGAAATAAAATCTAAAAATATTAATTTTCAAATTTACTAAAACATCATTAATGTCCTCTAGTGGTAACAACTTAAAAGCCTAAGTAGTATCAGACCCCCAAAAAAATCAAAATATTTCTGTTTAAGATCTTAGATACGTTTTTAAAATAAGTTTCAATCAGCTCATCATCAACCCATCTGTTATTATCATTGGTTTACTTAGCAGCAAATTGGAGACATGTATACTTACTTTAAATTAGTGTATAATCCAATGAGCTAACAGTAACTTTAACTTTGTTGTGTTCAACCAATGTTGTGATATGTCTAGTAATTGCTCTAAGTTTCCCATCCAAGTACGGTACTGTTTTTGAACACTTAAAAAAGAGATTTGTCACGTTGTCCAAAACTATCTTTAATGTCGTCAAGACTAGCTCAGAAGCTCCGTTAAAAATAAACTATAAATACATATGATTTACGATGGCTCGTTCACAATCACAATTTGTAATAACATCCACTTCATGACATAATACTTATTACACATAGGCGATCTAAGCTTCCATACCACAGTAAACTACGTAATTCAGGCCGTAGAATCACGGTGTATTTTCTACTGTAGTTGTTTCCCCCAGTAGGCATAATCTCACTCTTCGAACGAGACCAAAGTCACGATAATGATCTTAACTAAAATTCTGAACTCTTCCGCCCCTTGTTACACGTGGTATTGTACTGTAAGAGAACCATACGTCTCCTGCATATGATTGGGTGACAGCCACTTCATAACAAAATACTACCTCCCACGTGGTTTTACCCAAGTTTCCACACCACAGTAGACCGTGTAGGTCAGGCTGTAGGGTTCCGGTGCGTTCTTTTTTGCTTACCCAGAGCTTCACCAGTAGTCCTAACCTCTGGGGTAAGAGGCCCCAACATCGCTCACTTACGGTGGTAGCCAAACCAAGGCAAATTGCTACCTTCCTTCTTGCTGGTAAATTGTACTATTATTTACAACCTCCACAAGTCCGTTCAAGCCATCACGGGGTTACCCTCAGCCGAATTTCGAGCACCCCCGCCTCTTTACTAAACACCCGTAGAGGTATGCTACTTATAACTACTTAAGTACCACTGAAAGTCCGTTCAAGCCGTCACAGAGGTGCCCTCAACCGAATGCCGAGCACCCCCGCCCCTTTACTAATCACCCTCAGTGGTATCCTATGTATAGTTATTTACAAACCCCTCAAGTCAATTTCAAGCCATCACGGAGGAGCCCTCAACCGAATGCCAAGCACCCCTTTCAGTTACTAATCACCCGCAGAGGAACTCAAACTTCTGTCTTACCGTCATCCTGAAAAAACCGCAAAAGATATGGTGTTGATTTGTTTGTTTGTTTTTATTGATTTATGAATCCCTAGCGGATATTGTACTAGGCGTTATTACTTGAGTTACTTCAACGGTTATTATATAATTCCAATAGACACCTTTCACTCTTTTCCTTTGCATAAGACTACTAACTACTTGGAGCAGCTCATTATGAAACATATTTAGAACAGGCTTAAAAGCCACATAAGCGTCGTTCCCTTGAAAATGAGGGTTTCTGAAAATTAATCCAATCATGTCGTTTGCCGATGAATCTTCTTTGATATAGTTGATCAAATGCTCAATACCTTTTACCAACCATTGAACATCACTCACACCACTAGGTGGGGGAGTAATTGAAAAATTGTATCTTCCTACGACACATTCCGAATGTTTTGTTAAAAACTGGCTCGGCAGTGCTTATTATTGACGGAAGAGTACTCATTTTTCCGTCTTATTAAACTTAACATCAGACATCCAACTGAGATGAAACACGTGACTACCAAGATAAATAGGACAATAGTTGCAGAAAAACTCAAAATACCTGAGTGATAACCAAGATAAAAGAGCACATCCGGGAACTCCCGAATATCATCTGAAGAGTCTAAGAATGGCGGAAACACCCAATTAAGCTCACGAACACTTTTCATAATGGCCGTGCCATTTTACCTGAAAGATTGTCAAATAGATTGTGGTTGGGTGTGAAAAGAATTGCTTTTGGGTTGGACGGGGTTTGGGATGTGTCGAGGCTGGGTTTGGATTTGGATTGCGTTACCCTCAAAATTGACAAACTCATTTTACAATCACATTATAATGTCCATTACAACGAATTAGTTTTATATCATGTTTAGCACTAGAATTTGTACCATCGAACGCTAATTCATATCCTCCAGGTATGTACTGGTATACTTTAAGATTATATTTCTTCAGGTGTGCTTGCAGTAACCTGAGTTCACTAAGACCGAACACCTTAATAGGTAGTCTTAATTTTGCTTTATTCAGGAGAACCTTAGCCTTAAGAGATTGTCGGTTTTTCTGTTTTTGCGGATAAGTTCATATTCAGGGTCATTCTTAAGCTTGGCTTTACCCACAACTATCGCCTTTAGTAAACTCAGGTCATCAGTGTTGTCAATCCAAACTACATTTCTTTTATTTTTACAATAATTCTTAAAAGAGTCGTAATCGTCGGAATTCCTCGGTATCGGCTCGTAGGTATCGATTTTGGGGATCCTAGGGGGTAATTTTTCTGATTTACGTTCCGTTCAAGTGAATCTATAGCGGAAATCATAATAGGTGTTCTTACTCGAGTTACGTCTACGGTGATTTTATCACTCCACGAGGCACCTTTATCTCTATTGCTATGCATAAGACCCCCAACTACATGGAGCAGATCATTAGCAAAAACGTGCTGAGCAGGCTTGAAGGCCACGTATGCGTCACTACCTTGAAAATGAGGGCTACTGGATGTGAAACCAATCTTATCGTTTTCTGATGAATCTTCTTTGGCATAGTCGATTATATGCTCTTTGCCTTTTTCCAACCATTCAATATAACTTACACCACTAGGCGGTGAAGTAATTACAAATGTTGTCTTCTTACGACACAGCCCGAATCTTTTACTAAAAACAGTCTTAGAAGCACTTAGTATTGCATTTTTTTACTTTTTATTTTTTCAATTTTATTTTATTTTTTATTTGCTGGAAACATTTACAAATACACCTTACCTTAGCTGGCTTAAATTAACCTAAGCACTGCTTCAGTTTTATTATTTTTGATTTGCTGAAGTTTTTACAAATAAACCTAACCTTAGCTATATTAAATTAACCTAACGATGAGATACCTTTTTTATATTAAAAGAGGACATGTCTAACTGATTGCGTCGGTTGGCATGAACAGCCGATTATACCATCCTTGGTCTCTTTCTGATAACTACTGATAAGACTGTTTTTAGTAAAAGATTCGGGCTGTGTCGTAAGAAGACAACATTTGTAATTACTTCACCGCCTAGTGGTGTAAGTTATATTGAATGGTTGGAAAAAGGCAAAGAGCATATAATCGACTATGCCAAAGAAGATTCATCAGAAAACGATAAGATTGGTTTCACATCCAGTAGCCCTCATTTTCAAGGTAGTGACGCATACGTGGCCTTCAAGCCTGCTCAGCACGTTTTTGCTAATGATCTGCTCCATGTAGTTGGGGGTCTTATGCATAGCAATAGAGATAAAGGTGCCTCGTGGAGTGATAAAATCACCGTAGACGTAACTCGAGTAAGAACACCTATTATGATTTCCGCTATAGATTCACTTGAACGGAACGTAAATCAGAAAAATTACCCCCTAGGATCCCCAAAATCGATACCTACGAGCCGATACCGAGGAATTCCGACGATTACGACTCTTTTAAGAATTATTGTAAAAATAAAAGAAATGTAGTTTGGATTGACAACACTGATGACCTGAGTTTACTAAAGGCGATAGTTGTGGGTAAAGCCAAGCTTAAGAATGACCCTGAATATGAACTTATCCGCAAAAACAGAAAAACCGACAATCTCTTAAGGCTAAGGTTCTCCTGAATAAAGCAAAATTAAGACTACCTATTAAGGTGTTCGGTCTTAGTGAACTCAGGTTACTGCAAGCACACCTGAAGAAATATAATCTTAAAGTATACCAGTACATACCTGGAGGATATGAATTAGCGTTCGATGGTACAAATTCTAGTGCTAAACATGATATAAAACTAATTCGTTGTAATGGACATTATAATGTGATTGTAAAATGAGTTTGTCAATTTTGAGGGTAACGCAATCCAAATCCAAACCCAGCCTCGACACATCCCAAACCCCGTCCAACCCAAAAGCAATTCTTTTCACACCCAACCACAATCTATTTGACAATCTTTCAGGTAAAATGGCACGGCCATTATGAAAAGTGTTCGTGAGCTTAATTGGGTGTTTCCGCCATTCTTAGACTCTTCAGATGATATTCGGGAGTTCCCGGATGTGCTCTTTTATCTTGGTTATCACTCAGGTATTTTGAGTTTTTCTGCAACTATTGTCCTATTTATCTTGGTAGTCACGTGTTTCATCTCAGTTGGATGTCTGATGTTAAGTTTAATAAGACGGAAAAATGAGTACTCTTCCGTCAATAATAAGCACTGCCGAGCCAGTTTTTAACAAAACATTCGGAATGTGTCGTAGGAAGATACAATTTTTCAATTACTCCCCCACCTAGTGGTGTGAGTGATGTTCAATGGTTGGTAAAAGGTATTGAGCATTTGATCAACTATATCAAAGAAGATTCATCGGCAAACGACATGATTGGATTAATTTTCAGAAACCCTCATTTTCAAGGGAACGACGCTTATGTGGCTTTTAAGCCTGTTCTAAATATGTTTCATAATGAGCTGCTCCAAGTAGTTAGTAGTCTTATGCAAAGGAAAAGAGTGAAAGGTGTCTATTGGAATTATATAATAACCGTTGAAGTAACTCAAGTAATAACGCCTAGTACAATATCCGCTAGGGATTCATAAATCAATAAAAACAAACAAACAAATCAACACCATATCTTTTGCGGTTTTTTCAGGATGACGGTAAGACAGAAGTTTGAGTTCCTCTGCGGGTGATTAGTAACTGAAAGGGGTGCTTGGCATTCGGTTGAGGGCTCCTCCGTGATGGCTTGAAATTGACTTGAGGGGTTTGTAAATAACTATACATAGGATACCACTGAGGGTGATTAGTAAAGGGGCGGGGGTGCTCGGCATTCGGTTGAGGGCACCTCTGTGACGGCTTGAACGGACTTTCAGTGGTACTTAAGTAGTTATAAGTAGCATACCTCTACGGGTGTTTAGTAAAGAGGCGGGGGTGCTCGAATTCGGCTGAGGGTAACCCCGTGATGGCTTGAACGGACTTGTGGAGGTTGTAAATAATAGTACAATTTACCAGCAAGAAGGAAGGTAGCAATTTGCCTTGGTTTGGCTACCACCGTAAGTGAGCGATGTTGGGGCCTCTTACCCCAGAGGTTAGGACTACTGGTGAAGCTCTGGGTAACCAAAAAAGAACGCACCGGAACCCTACAGCCTGACCTACACGGTCTACTGTGGTGTGGAAACTTGGGTAAAACCACGTGGGAGGTAGTATTTTGTTATGAAGTGGCTGTCACCCAATCATATGCAGGAGACGTATGGTTCTCTTACAGTACAATACCACGTGTAACAAGGGGCGGAAGAGTTCAGAATTTTAGTTAAGATCATTATCGTGACTTTGGTCTCGTTCGAAGAGTGAGATTATGCCTACTGGGGGAAACAACTACAGTAGAAAATACACCGTGATTCTACGGCCTGAATTACGTAGTTTACTGTGGTATGGAAGCTTAGATCGCCTATGTGTAATAAGTATTATGTCATGAAGTGGATGTTATTACAAATTGTGATTGTGAACGAGCCATCGTAAATCATATGTATTTATAGTTTATTTTTAACGGAGCTTCTGAGCTAGTCTTGACGACATTAAAGATAGTTTTGGACAACGTGACAAATCTCTTTTTTAAGTGTTCAAAAACAGTACCGTACTTGGATGGGAAACTTAGAGCAATTACTAGACATATCACAACATTGGTTGAACACAACAAAGTTAAAGTTACTGTTAGCTCATTGGATTATACACTAATTTAAAGTAAGTATACATGTCTCCAATTTGCTGCTAAGTAAACCAATGATAATAACAGATGGGTTGATGATGAGCTGATTGAAACTTATTTTAAAAACGTATCTAAGATCTTAAACAGAAATATTTTGATTTTTTTGGGGGTCTGATACTACTTAGGCTTTTAAGTTGTTACCACTAGAGGACATTAATGATGTTTTAGTAAATTTGAAAATTAATATTTTTAGATTTTATTTCCTTTGTGTAAACAACACTGACAATCCTGGTCAATTGGTTAGTGGTTCCCATTAGTCCCTTTGTTTCTTGACAGTTTTAATAGACGTACATGATATTTTGATTAAGAAGGGCTTTAATAAAACAGCTCAAAACTAATAGAAAACCTTGGTTTGCCTGAGAGTGTTACTATGATGTTGACAGTTTCCATCAAAGAAATAACTATTAATGTGGTTTTAATAAAATTTTAGATGTTACGTTCATTTTGTATTATTACTGAATTCCAGAGATTAAAATTTCTTTCCTGAAATGACGTTTTAATTCTTAGCTTTATTTCCAAGGTTAACTTCAATATTATCAGTTTTTAAGTGTTTACAGTAACACAATATCAGCTGAAGAAAACAGAATCAGCCTCTTGAAACTTCACCCATCGATAAAGGTATGTAAGTCCCAAGGCAACAATACCACTTGATTGTCTCAACTTTGAAAACAGAATCCGTTTACAGATCCCCAAAAAGTCAAAGGACTCCCATCTGTGTTCTGTAAATCTCGTGATTATTTCTCAGGAAACGTTATATAGTATAATCTACAAAAATAGGTACCAAACTGAGAACCAAGTTAGTCAATAAGCCTTTGAAAATGTTCAAAAGACCTGTATTTTATGTTAAGTATAAAAATAATGTTATATAAATTAGTGCAAAACCCACTGACACTGCTTTGAATCCTGGCACGTCTGTCAATACTACTGTGACGGATATGGGAAAGAGCGTACCAGTAGTATATTGTAGCGTTAGTTTAAGTGTAGTTGGTGAAAAGGGAACTAAACCGAAGATAAGATTTCTTAATGGTTGTCATGGAAGGGTATAACAGGTATATAATGGTTGTATAACAAGTATTTTAATCAGTGTCATGTTACGGGCATATTGGGATTGTTGTTAATTTAACTGAGATACAATAGTGCGTACAATATATGGGTGTAAAATACTACATTATAGCAGTCGAACATGTCAGTGATTATATGATTAGCCATTTAAGTGGGTTTCTTGTAAAAACACAAACAACAGAAGTTATTGTAGCTGACATTCCTTCTAGGCACAACCAACCTTCCTTCAACTAAATTATATATAAGTTAAGAAATGTACAGGCTAGTTGTACAGTATCGTCAAGAGATATTCTTACTTTTCAGCAAACTGGCACACTCAAACTTTATATTAGTGCTGTTTTCATTTTAGCTTTAGGGTCAGCGAAATACAGTAAGTCTAATAGATGAATTATGTCCCATAATGGGACAAGACTGAATTGTTCAATATCTGGTTATACTACGGTCTCTAGCTAAAACCGTTCCACAGTGTACAAAGCTGCCGTTTGTATTTTGGTACATGAGTGTGTTACATTTGCAAACTGTCCACCTTACAAGATTTTGTATTGAAGTATATTCTGAATTCGCCTTTTACTTGGAGGCTATGTCTTATATTATTCAAGCTGCTTGTAGACCTCGCATAGCCGTTGCTAGTATGGACCAGGGTTTTGAATATCTCCATGACACAAACCAATTGTAACTGTGGGGCCTACACATACTAATGACAATTGAGGGTCCTACATAAACCAATAAAATTTAGGGTCCTACACAAACCAATGACGATTGGGGGTCCTACACAAACCCATGACTATTGAGGGACCTACACAAACCAATAGCAATTGAGGGACATCCAAAAACCAACGAAAATTGACGAACCTACACAAGCCAATTGCAATTTTGGACCTTCACCTACTAATGAAAATTTAGGGTCCTAAATTAACCTATGGCAATTGAGGGACCTACGCAAACCAATGCCAACTGTGGGACCTACACAAACCAATAACAATTGAGAGACCTACACATACCAATTACAATTGAGGGACCGACACCAACCACTGACAATTGAGGGACCAACACATACCAATGACTATTGAGGGATCAACACAAACCAATGCCAATTGAGGGACCTACACAAATCAATGAAAATTGAGGGACCTAAAAATTCCAATGCCGATTGAGAGACCTACACAAACCTAGGTCGATTGAAGGACCTACACATACCAATGACAATTGAGGGACCTAAGCAAACCAATTACAATTGAGGGACCAACTCTAACCAATGACAATTGAGGGATCTACAAAAACCAATGACAATTGAGGGGCCAATACATACTAATGACAATTGAGGGACCTACACATACTAATGACAATGGAGGGACCTACACAAACCAATGGAAATTGAGCGATCTACACAAACCAATGACAATTGAGGGACCTACACAAATCATTGACAATTGAGGGACTTACACCTACCAATGACCATTGAGGGACCTACACAAACCGGTGACACTTGAGGGACCTACACAAACCAATGAAAATTGAGGGCCCTACACAAACTAATGGCAATTGAGGGACCTCCAAACACCATTGACAATTGACGGACCTATGACAAACCAATGACAATTGAGAGACCTACACAAAGCAATGACAGCTGAGGGACCGACACAATCCATTGACGATTGGAGACCTACACGTGCCAATGATAACTGAAGGACCTACACAAAACAATTGCAATTGAGGGACCTACACAAACCAATGACAATTTTAGGGAACTAAAAAAACCAATGACAGTTGCGACACGTACACAAAACAATGGAAATTGAGGGCCCTCCAAACAACAACGCCAATTTAGAATCTATGACAATTGAGGGACCTATACAAACCAATGACCATTGAGGTACCTACACAAACCAATGACAATTGTGGAACCTACACAACCCAATGACAATTGAGTGACCTACACATACCAATAAATATTGAAGGACCATTACAAACTAATGAACATTGAGGGTCTTAGACAATCCAATGACAATTGAGGGACCTACCCAAACCAGTGGCAGTTGAGGGACCTACACTAACCAATGAAAATTGAGAGACCTACACATACAAATGACAATTGAGGGACCTACACAATTCAATGACCATATAGAGACCAACACAAAGCAATGCCAGCTGAGGGACCGACACAAACCATTGACGATTGGAGACCTACACGAGCCAATGATAATTGAGGGACCTACACAAAACAATTGCAATTGAGGGACCTACACATACCAATGACAATTGAGGGACCTCCAAACAACAATGACAATTTAGGGTCCTATATAAACCTATGACAATTGAGGAATTTATACAAACCAATGACTATTGAGGGAGCTCCACACACCAATGACAATTGTGGAACCTACACAACCCAATGACAACTGAGCAACCTACACATACCAATAAATATAGAGGGACCAACACAAACAAAAAAATTGAGGGACCTAGACAAACCAATGACAATTGAGGGACCTACACAAACCAGTGGCAGTTGAGGGACCTACACTAACCAATGAAAATTGAGAGACCTACACATACAAATGACAATTGAGGGACCTAGACAATTCAATGACAATATAGAGACCAACACAAATCAATGCCAGCTGAGGGACCGACACAAACCATTGACGATTGGAGACCTACACGAGCCAATGATAATTGAGGGACCTACATAATTCTATGACAATATTGAGACCTACACAAACCAATGACTATTGAGGGACCTACACAAACCAGAGGCAATTGAGGGACCTCCAAACACCGATGACAATTTATGGACCTTCACATACTAATGACAATCGAGGGACCCACACATACCAATGACTGTTCAGGGACCTACAGATGCCAATGCCAATTGAGGAACCTACAAAAACCACTGACAATTGAGGGATCTGCACATACCAGTGGTAATTGAGGGACCTACACAAACCAATGTCAATTGAGGGACTTACACATACTAACGACAGTTGAGGGACCTACACATACCAATGACAATTGAAGGACTTACACATACCAATGACAATTGAGGGATCTACACAAACCAATGGAAATTGAGGGACCCAAAATTACCAATGACCATTAGGGACCTACACATACACATGACACTTGAGGGATCTAAACATGCCAATGACAATTGAGGGGCCTACACAAACCAATGATATATGAGGGACCTACACAAAGTATTGACAATTGAGAGGCCTACACTAACCAATGACAATTGAGGGACCTACACAAACCTATGACAATTTTAGGGACCTACACAAACCAAGGACAATTGAGGGACCTACACTAACCAATGATAATTGAAGGACCTACACAAACCAAATACAGTTGAGGGACCAAGACAAACCAATGACACTTCAGGGACCTGCAAAAGCCAATGACAATTAAGGGATCTACACAAACCAATGGCAATTGAGGGACCTCCAAACACCAATGACAATTGATGGACTTACTAAAACCAATGACAATTGAGGGACCTACACAAGCCAATGACAATTGATGGACCTACACAAACCAATGGATATTGGGGGACCTCCAAACACCAATGACAATTGAGGGACTTACTAAAACCAATGGCAATTGAGTGACTTACACAAACCAATGGCAATTGAGGGACCTACACAACCCAATGATAATTGA
The DNA here is from genome assembly GCA_963675035.1 of Allygus modestus. Taxonomy (NCBI): domain Eukaryota; kingdom Metazoa; phylum Arthropoda; class Insecta; order Hemiptera; family Cicadellidae; genus Allygus; species Allygus modestus. Next base: position 48,629,129 of record OY776116.1, read on the forward strand.
GGGACCTACACAAACCAAAGACAATTGAGGGACCTACACAAACCAATGACAATTGAGGGACCTACACAAACCAAGGACAATTGAGGGACCTACACTAACCAATGACAATTGAAGGACCTACATAAACCAATGACAATCGAGGAATCTACACAAACCAATGGCAATTGAGGGACCTCCAAACACCAATGACTATTGAGGGACCTACTCAAACCGATGACAATTTAGGGACCTACACAAACCAAAGACAATTGATGGACCTACACAAACCAATGGGTATTACGGGACCTCCAAACACCAATGATAATTTAGAGACCTACACAAACCAATGTCAATTGAGGTACCTACACTAACCAAAGACAATTGAGGGACCTAGACAAACCAATGACGGTTGAGGGGCCTACACAAACCAATTGCAATTGAGGGACCTCCAAACACTGATGACAATTGATGGACCTTCACAAACCAATTGCGGGACCTTCACATACTAATGACAATTGAGGAACCCACACATACCAATGACTGTTGAGGGACCTACACATATCAATGACAATCGAGGGATCTACACAAACCAATGGCAATTGAGGGATCTAAACACACAAACACCAATGCTAATTGAGGGACCTACACATACTAGCAACAGTTGAGGGACCTACACATACCAATGACAATTGAAGAACCTACACATACCATTGACATTTGAGGGACCTACACAAACCAATGGAAATTGAGGGACTTACACATACCAATGACCATTGAGGGACCTACACATACACATGAAACTTGAGGGACCTACACATGGCAATGACAATTGAGGAACTTACACAAACCAAGGACAATTGAGGTACCTACACAAACCAATTGCAATTGAGGGACCTACACATACCAATGACAATTGAGGGGCCTACACAAACCAATGACATATGAGAGAACTACACTAACCAATGACAATTGAGGGACCTACACAAACCAAAGGCAATTGAGGGACCTACACAAACCAAAGACAATTGAGGGACAACACAAACCAATGAAGATTGAAATACCTACTTAAACCAATGACAATTGAGGGACCTACACTAACCAATGACAATTGAAGGACCTACACAAACCAAAAACAATTGAGGGACCAACTCAAACCAATGACAATTGAGGGACCTACATAAAACAAGAGCAATTAAGGGACCGACAAAAACCAATGCGTTGTAAATAAATTACATTTCAAAGTATAGCTCCTTCAATTGTTTTGATACTTACTTGCAGTACAGAGTTTATGTTTTTGTAAGATATAGAGGATGATAACAGGTACATACATACCAAGTTTAGTTTAAATCGAACCAGCCGTTCTTAAGATATTACATTTCAAAATATAGTTCCTTCAATTGTTTTAATACTACAAGCAGTACAGAGTTTAGGGTTTTTAAAGATGTAGTGGAGGTTAACAAATACCAGTACACCAAGTTTCGTTCAAATAGGCCCAGCCTTTCTTAAGATATTATATTTCAAAGTATAGCTCCTTCAATTGTTTTGATACCACCTGCAGTACAGAGTTTAGGTTTTTGCAAGATGTAGAGGATGATGACAAATACCAGTACACCAAGTTTCATGCAAATCGGCTGAGCCGTTCTCAATATATTTAATTTTGAAATTTTGCCCCTTCATTTTTTGAGCTGCAACCCGCAACATTTTATTTAAGATTTTTCATATAGGTGGATACCCCTCTGAAGTGCCTACACTACGTAGTAGGCAGTTTTCTGGGGTCAAAATGATCCTAGGACCTTCCGTTTTCGAGATATTAGCGATTTTTGAGTTTTTTGGCAACACTTTCTTGCGATATATACGTATAACTGTGTATATATATATATAAAGTGGGTTGGCAGCACTTGCTGGCGATATATCTATACGAGGCACGTAGCGTGACGTAACTTGGTTAGGTGTTATATACTAATTTTGCGTAGGTTGGTAGGTCATTCTTTTTCTTACTCTATAATATATTTTATACATCCTTATATATACACTACAGGTATTTTGTTCCTAGGGTTGGTAACACTAGATCACGTGGGTGGGTAACGTGGTTGGCTAATTATCTATACTATATATTTTTCTTAGCCATCTTGGTCATCATCTTGAATCATGTGGTAAAAAAAAAAAAGGTTTCCCGCCACGTGGGCGCCTCCATCTTGGAAAAAGCGCGGGAAAAAACACGTGGTCAAAAGTGAGGTTAGAAAACGTGATCAACGGTAAAATGTTTGTTAGAAAGAGCTTATCATGCTAAGGTCAGCTTCTGACCTCGACGCTATCACATCCGCTGACGCAACAATAGAGATAATTAGTTTATACTGGTGGCTTCCTCACGTATCTGATACATTTAGTTTCAGCAAATTACCTTATTAGTGACCATTACAACCGGTTACAGTAAGTTACAGTGGACTTTGAGACAATAAGGCGTGATAAGATAAGCAGCAGGAGGAAGTGATAAGCCACTACGATCTCCAGTATTTTATTCCCCATAAGAGCAATGTTGGGACCAACTTCCCGCGAGGACTACTGACACGGATCTCAAAAACGGCTCCAACGATTTCCTTCAAATGTTCAAAATAACTAATTTATGGGATAAAAATAACTTCTAGACAGGCCTCATCCCCAGAAAAAAATCAAATAATGTAAAAATAATACCCCCGTCGCAGCAAACCTGCATACTCAGCGAATTTCCAATGAATATATAACATAACACATTAAAACACTTAACAGGATTTATAAGATATGTATTCACAAACAAGCGATATTTAAAATATTAATTATTCTCCATAAGAATAACATTGGGGATGAGTACGCAGGTTTGCTGCAACAAGGCACACAAAATAATGGGGTTTTATGCAAATATCAATAGAACTCATCTTAGTGAAGTCACATACCAAGTTTCATCCATATACATTCATAAATAAGCGATATATAAAATTTTAAGTATTTTCCATAAGAATAACATGGGGACCAAGTACCGAGGTTTGCTGCTACAGGAAACATTGGCGAAAAATTGTTTTTTTGTGCAAACAACAATAAACCACAACCAGATCAAGCCATATACCAAATTTCGCCAGGTTATGTTCATAAATAAGCGAGATATACAATTTTTCTTTTTCTCCATAACAATAACATTAGACAACGTACTGTGTTTAGCACTTTCAATATCTCGGTAACCAATTGACGTAGAGCAATGATCAAAATACCAAATTGTTTGTTTTTTTAAGTTGAATCTAATGGTCTAAATTTAAATTAAAATTACATGTGAAAACCCCAAAAAAACACTTTTTTGGGGTACAAAACCCCCAAAAACCCCCCTTCGGATGGTGCGATTCATCTGGTTTTCGAACTCGTTCAAATAAATGGTACTTTACACATTTGTACCAAATTTCATTAAGATCGGACCTTTTTTACGACAGTTATCGTGCTTACGGACATATATATATATATACATATATACAAATTTGAACGAATGGTGTTTTTGGCATCTGGGGACCTCAAAATGAAAAGTTATCATGGTCTCGGGCTTAAGTCTTACCATGAGACCTACGGTAATAGCTTCTTCCCTAAAGGGGAAATTCGCTAAAACTAAAATGAAAAGTTAAAAAATTTAACATAGGGCTTATGGAGTTTCAAATCAAAACAAAAGAATTGTAACAGCTGTTCATAATCAACCAGGGAACTGTCAAAGTAATACCCATGTTGTTTATGATTATTAACATGTGGTTTCCTGAGAGCAGAGATTAAAATATTTGAGTGAAGATTACATATATAGAGTATTAAAGTAAATCAAAGGGACATTGAGCTCCAAATAAAAACTGGAGTGACCTTAAAAATGTAGAAAAGAGGCAAATGAGTTATACAAATCTGATTATCAGTAGGGGGAAGTGGTGAAATATTACTCCAAGTCATCTAAACAAACTGACCAGCCTTCCCCCGAGCAAAGCTCGGCCCCCAGGTACTATGATTTTAATCGCACAGCTGGAGCGTAGCGTAATAAAACAATGCGCCATTTTGATCGCTTCTTACTCTTGGTTAGGGCCTTCGGCGTACATAGAATATAATCAGCCTTTAAAATAATATGACAACCGGTATTATAATCATACGTTACGTAACCATTCAGAATTTTGATAAAATCCTTAGATTTTGTGAACCTCGCAATTCGTCAATTTTTTAACTATCCAATTTTTGGAGGGTACTAATTTGTCTGCGCATTATAACGCCGTCATGTTTATTAGGCGTTCATCACCCAAGATGAGTGGAGTAAGGGTGAACACTAACTCTACTCATCTCGTTCATCACGTATTCCCTTGTCCCTAGCTGTTGGTCACGTTAAATCATTATTACATCATAATAACCATCTTCACTCAACGTCTTAAGGCAGTTCGCAAGCTCGCAAAGTGGGTATGCCAACAGTGTTGCCAGACATAATTTGAGACTCCAAAGAATGTAATTATTGTGTAACGTACGAAGTTGTAAGTTGTAGAAAAGACTGTACCGATGCAACAATTAGACAAAGTGTTTTAACGGATTTTAGTTTTCCTGTGTTACTATTTCTGGAGCAGTCCGGTTGTTTTATTATTTATTATTAACCGTGAAATATTGCACAGCTCAACTGGACAACGGCAACACTGCACTGCAAACTGAACAGTGTGATAGTTCCACTTGATGTGATTGAGCATTGAGCGAAGAGAAAGTAGCTCCATTACTTTGTCACTGGTCAGCAGTTTAAAATATTACAGTACTTTAATGTTTGGTTATTTTTTAAGAAGGACCGAAAACATTAGCACTGCAGAATTATATTTGTTATGGAATGGAGCTCTACCGACGCAAACTACGAAATTTCTAACATCGATTCTGGAAAGTTGTTTTTAAATTGACTTTTGTAGACGACTATTTTCACTGGTCGGCGTTTTAAATATTCATAAGCCGAATACTGCAATATTCGGCTCGAGAAAGCTCGAAGTTCGAATACTCACACACCCCTATTTATAATAATAACTAATCCCGACTTTTCATAGGTTGAGTATAAATAACTCTATGAATGCACACATGGAGCCAGGGTATAAAGTCTGATCTCCCTCATAAAAGGCCTGAGAGGGTAGTCAGGGTCACGTTCAATAAAGTAGTTTTGCTTAAACATAATAGCAGAAACAAATGTAAACTAATTATATTTTTTGTATTAACTTATTAACTAAATTTGTATCAATTTTAACTTTCAGTTTTATTTTTATACTATATCTTTGTTTTCCTCCACAAATAAAATACTAGCGGCTTCACAACTGTGACAGTTGTGTGATTAGCCCGTAGAACTACTACGAATCAAGATCAGCTATTTGAATTTTCATCAGCTCAAACCAACTTAAATGTCCATAAGAAATTTATGTTAACTTTTGAAGCCACATGGGGCAAAGCTCTATAGTTGAATCGGTATGAAAACAATTTACCTTTCCTATTTTAGTCCTAAAGAGATAATGTACTAAATTTCACCACTCTAGCATGCCAGGAAGTTGAAGAATTAGTGATGAGTGAGTGAGGGTTTTGCCTTTTATAGGTATAGAAGATACAGGACTCTAATAATAATAGTTTTTAATAACAATATTACTCCCCATCAGAACTGACTGGTAATAAACCTAAATAAAAGTAACGGGTCATAGTGTTAATTTGGATTTAGTTTAAATGCAGAATAATCTTTTAGGCTTTTAAACCATTTATTAAACTTGATCCAGGCCAAATATACTCCACTAATTCTAGTGATTCAGAGAAAGTGGAGCGTGTTTTTATAAGTTATACAAATGTTTATGAGTAGCTGTTGTTGTCTGTACTTAATTCTTCCAAGACTGACTTACTGAATGTTAGTGTTTTATGTTGTTATACTTGGACATAATATGACACGTATAACAACATAACGTTGTTAAAAATATTTTTTTTTTAGGTTATTATGGTTTGGTAGAATATTTAACAAAGTGCATAAATGTGTTTTTTTTTATTAATTTGAATATGTGTTTTTGTGAATATGTGAAATGTGTTTTTTTTATTAATTTGAATATACTGTATTTTGACATTTATTTTATCAACAGTAATTTGTCTTCAAAAGCTGAGAACACAGTTACAGAATATGTACTGTAACATTCCGAGTTCGAGAGGCAGTTACACAACTGAGGAAAGATTTCAAGTATCAGGAAGACTGCTCAATAGAGAGTTGATGAGGGATGGGCTCGAATATTAAAACTGAGTTCAAAGCATGGCGGTTTGTTTGTCCCTCTGACGTTCATTTTCTTAATGTATCCTACTCAAAATGATTTACAAACATTGAATCTCTTTACATTATTTATAACCTCCCAAGCCATAGTAATTATATTTTGTACTATGTAAAAACCATATTTTACTTTATTCATCGCTCACTTATAATTTGTATCCAAATTTTCATTTCGGAGCATATAACCATTCACATTTATTAAAGTTATATGCCATTTATGTCTTAAACTGTATTCACTTAATTTAGTTAAATTATTTGTTCCTAATGACATTATAAGCTGAATCTCTGTTTCTTTTCCGTTACGATAACATTAATAGATTGTTTCAGTGTTTTTACTGAAAACTATATAAAACCTAAAGAACCTAAAGAACACACAAGTGGATTGGCTTTCAAAGCACAATTTATTAGTGAATTTCCTTTGGAAAGTGAACTATTAGCATGACCCGCACGGTGAAACTTAAGTCCGGGACCACCATAGAAGTTCCTGACGTGACCCCCTGAACACGTTTTGGGGGGTCTTTCAAAATTTTATATATATATATATGTGTGTGTGTGTGTGTGTGTGTGTGTGTGTGTGTGTGTGTGTGTGTGTGTGTGTGTGTGTGTGTGTGTGTGTTTGTTTGTGTGTGTGTGTGTGTGTGTGTGTGTGTGTGTGTGTGTGTGTGTGTTTGTGTGTGTGTGTGTTTGCACTCTAGCGGTCACATTTTTTGTCTGATTTACTTCAAATTTGGTAGGGACGTTCCTTTCTGTAATCAGTTGGACAATTTCGTTGGGCAAAACAATCGGAAAACTCTAAACCCCTTTTTGGGGGATTAATCTTTCAAATTTTGAGTTTTTGGGCCCAAAAAGGGTCAGAAAAGCCATGTAATATTAATACATGTAAAAAGATGGGAATTAGTGAGACGAAAGTTTTAAGCCCTCTCTCGTCAGTCTAGCTTACATATTTACCAAGTTATTAAAGAAAATGTGTTTCGACTTATCACAGTACGTTGTCTTATGAGGGTTTTACGCTAGAAAATCCTGTTATTCCTTTGTTAGAGTACTTTTATCATCCCCAGCAACCTCACGCCTAATTTCAAGCCTGTCTGGACCTTCTCCTAACATTATAATGCGCAAAATTGTATTCCCAGCTTTGCAGGTAAATGAAACCGAGCATCAGAACAGCCAAAAAATCGCCGTTTTCAGGTTTTAATAAAAATTAGAATAAATGTATGTTGTTACAATGATTTTAAGTTTTAAAAGTTTTTAAGTGGAAATTCACTTCCCTCACGTCAGCGTGCTGCGTGCAAACTCGTTTTTTATTTTTTTATTTGTTAAGGTACCACCACCTTACCAGCCTTCAACGTTTTAATGGTCATTCATCACCACTTCCTTGTATTTTGTCCGATGATTTCTTAAACGGATAGTCCTAAAATAAGTTGTATCTAACCAAAGGTAATAACTTCGAAAACAATATTTATATTTTATATTATTTAGGTTACTTTCCCACAAATAAAATGCAAATTTTGAAATGCATGTGATCAGATGAAATATTCAGTACCAAATTGAAGATTTGATCATGACAAAACCCACCATATATATATATATATATATATATATATATATATATATATATATGGTGTAATGGTGTATATGGTGTTCGTCATGACTCATACATGTGTAAAATACGGTAAATACTCAAAATTATTTTAAGGATTCGCTCTATTCGTCTATACATTTGAGACGTTTGTATTTTTTTCTACTTGATCCAATTAATTTATTGGTCAGGTAATTATTAAAACACATATTTATATCTTCCCAATGTGACTGTGATTGTGAGTGGCCTGATATTTTGAATATGCCGGATGTTGAAAAAGTCCCTTCGGGATTTCGGAGCTCGTTTTCTCCTGAACTAATCAAAATAAATATCTAAAGACATGATAATTGACACTGTAAATAATAAACGGCTAATCTACATCACCAGTGTTTTATGTGTCCGCCATCAAGTCAAGTCAAGTACGTTTGGACGGTTTAATTTTCCACAATAAATCACAGCCCTTTTGTAGAGCCTGGCTTGATAAATAAACTGAGAGCGTTGCATTTTATTGTTGTATCAAAACCGCCTATCTTTTCTTTCTGTATATTTACTGATGATAAATCAACTTTAAATATAATAATCTTATTATTCGAATGTAAAATTATTTAATAATAATGATATCCTACAAAATATAGGTATAATTTATATTGGAGGAAGATGGCAGACAAATTTGAACAACAAACATTTCCAACAAACATACGTTTAAATAGAAAACTGTTTATAATGCAAAATAAAAATTCAATATTTCCATTGTCCTCTAGGTGACGTATCTTCAGCAAGGTCAACATCTGTTTAGTACCATATCTATTGTATACAGTGTTTTAAAACCTTTTTTTCCAATCGATAAAATTGTGTGTTCATAAAATTGCTTAAACAATAGTTTTCATTATGTATTTCTCTTTATCCCAGCCCAAACATTTGGGGAAAATATTTCTTTACGGAAAATAAAATAATAGCTTTAAAATTATTTTTATCACACCAGTTCGAAAGCAACGTTAACGTTTACCTTCAATTTGAAACTGAACAAAAAATCCAAATAAATAAAACAAGAAACAATATTCTCAAAAATAATCAGTGCTAACCTGAACACCTTGAGTAGTAGTTTATTACTTCATAAATGTTAATATAATGTCATCAAACAAATATTATTGAGTTGAACGAAACTTGGTTTGCAAAGCCCTTAATTGTATGTGGATTAGTCTCATGATAAATCTAACCTTAAAATATTGAACATTTATAACTCACCAGCAAAGATGTCTCTCTCTTTAGCATTAACGCTTTATTAAAGCTGTCCTTGGTCATTTGGCTTTTAATTAATGATCCTGGCTAAAGAATCAGTCGGTCTTAGTCAGTAACAAGGCTACACGAGGCATCTCGCCCATTCTATACTCATCATTCATTCATATTCGTCTTAAAATACGCATAAGTTGCGTCGGCGTCTTAAAGGTATTAAGATATTAAAACAACTTGTGTAAATTTATTTGTTACCAACCCTAAGTGAAAAGTCATATTATGTTCAAGTACTCCGTACCAACGAGTTTAATACGTATAAAGTGCGCAATCACATGTTAATTTCCAATAAAAAGTGAAGCACTTACGGCCACCATTTTCCATCTGCACTCTCCGTAACCATGGCAATAGACTAAAACATTTTGCAATCATCAGTTCTTGTAAAACCGTGTTCTACACAGAAAACAATACAACATTTTCATAATCACCATGTTTGATATTTTAAGTGTTTTTACTATTAAATAATTTTAATCGTTCATTACTATGTAACACAACGAACAGAAATAAATATCTTCTTTTAAAATCGAATTCGCGTGTCAGAAATGTTTGATCATACGTTTGCTGGAAACCGTTGTTCTCTGTGGTTTGTTTACAACAATATCCTGCAGTGTGGCTCCAAATTTTTGCCTCAAATGAGAACTCTAGATGCATTAAGCTCGTTGCTCTGTGCGCTCTGAAATGACTCTTCTTCGCACGGGAAACTGGCAGTTTTTCTAGAAGTTCTTCGAGATCTGGGAGCCGGAAAAACCCAGATGTTTTGAAAATATTAGATAATGTTAAAATATAAACCAGTATTTAAAAACATTGGAACTTTGAAGACCCGTGAGATAGAGATCTAAAAGACTTTTGATACGCGAATAGGCCCGGCTTTAGTCCATCTTTATTAACTACCATCTTGAAAAATTTCAGCTTAATCAGTTCAGTGGTTTTAGCGTTATAACGGAACACACACGATGATAAACGGAATTTACTTTCTTTTTATAATCACATACTAATATATAAATGGCAAAGCTCTGGGGTGTCATCAAAAGTTTTCCATCTTCTCAATATGCTGAAGAGGTGAAATTTGGTACACTGATTCATTAATACTTAGGTCCCTAGGTAAAGTAAAGGGATTTGATTTCAATCTGCCCTCAGGGCTTCACCCCACAGATCGTTTAAAGATGTAATGTTATTCTTATGGACGTTGAATTTATTTGGCCAGATGATATCATAAAAACAGATGTTACACTTATCCGAAAGATTTAATATGTTATTCACAGAATGCAGCACACAATTGTTGTTCTTCCGGGTAAAATTGGGTATTAAGATAGCTATCTAAATATATTTAAGATAGGACTAGTATAACTTTAAAGAATACACTAGTTTCATCAAAGTAAATAAATGCAAGTGCTGTATTCTGTGGTCAAACTTAAGAACTCGATCAAATCATCACCATATGTTTTGTTATAAACAAATGTGAATTGGAAAAAGTTCACAGGTTTAACAACAGATAGTAGCACATTCGCTGGAATTTCAAAAACCTCCTGGACGAAGGCTTTTCATGGGATGTTTTCCAAACCAGAAAAAGGCACATCTAGAGAGAAGTAGCTTTAATTTGATACCAAATATGTATAGAAAAATTAATTTCTTAGAGTCGATATGCTGCGAAGAAAAATCGAGAAATTCTTTTAATAATAAAATATAGATAAGACGGAAGATAACTAATTCGACATTCGGGTTTGAATTATTATAGCTACAATACCCTTCTCCGCCCAAGAAGTGTGTAGTTAGTTAGCACGCCAAGCTTAGTCGTAGTATTTAATAGAGAACAAAAAACGTTATGATTTAATTTAATACTAAAACTGTAACCAGTAAATGTTTAATGGTACATATCTTGAATAAAATAAGTTCAAATTTACCGGACAGAAAGAATATATGGGAAGTTTTGAAAAAATCTGTTTGAGGGCAATGTCTGTCAAAAACCTACATCCGATGTAGTGAGATATCAGAAGGGTGTGAAATATAGGAAGGGCTAGGAGTGTGGGGCTTTTAGCTTATGTGTAATGTAACCACTTAAGCTTTGGCCAATATCCGACCGCTGCCGCTTCGGTACCGCCATTCACAAGTTTTTCCTAAACCTTAACATTGTAAGAGTAAGTTTCAAAACCTTCAGGTTAATGCTTTATAACCAGGCACTTATTTTTTGTGATTTTATTAAATATTTGGATCTTATTGACATCCAGACGATTTATGGCGTAAAGTAACTAGAAATTGACATGCAATAAATTTAGAAGTACACGTTTACACGTGTTTTTGTATTTAATAATACATCTAGATTTATCATGGATTTTAAATTTATAATTATATAAATTTTTCTAAGAATTAAACTGTTTTTCTCACAGTCGGATTGGTGAGTATCATACATTAACCAACACTCTGTCATTACCCGAACATCATACTTTAGCCCAACGGTCTGACACTAGCCGAATATCAGACATTAGCTAAACACTTTTGACATTAGCCAAACATCAGGCATTAGTCGAACGCTCTGGCCTCTCCGTTTACTAGCCTATTTTGTTATTTATTCCTCCTAATGCATCCTATTGTAGTAAGAGAGTTAGATATAACATTGTTTCTATGTTTTCCTTAAATAAGACATTGTAAATGGAGATTTAACTAGATTATTCTGCTTTGTAATAATATTGACGGTAGTTATTTTAACTGTCCGGTGGGTCAGAGAAGGTGAGACTGGAGATCTAAGGGCAAACCAACTGGCACACAAGGCTTTGGCAGTGATATATATTGCCTAACATCGATTAGTGAAGCTGCAAAATAAATTCAGCCATCATAAAAACACTCAACATGTTTTTAGGGTACTTAGCTTGCAATCCGGGAGAGACTGCACCCCGCATAGTTAGATCACGCTGAAAACTACCTCTTTACTCAAAGCCCTTATAGTCAAAGGAGAAACGATTTGTATTTTTTCGTTCACCATATACCGGACATATTTTTGAACACCTTTCCTTGACGGTTTTATGACGTATCAATTGCATAACATAATAAATTAGACGACATACAGTTTTTACTATACAACTTCTCAATTATTTAATATTTAGAAATCCAGAACATCGGTATGTGGGAAACTGCAAATGTGTATTTAGTACAACCAAATAGATTTCAATATCTCAAGGTTTATGAGGGCGTATTTATATTTCTCCTTCTAACGATGGATGGTTTCAAGATAACTGCGCCTCAGCTCAGGGACGCAACCCACACAGCAAACTTGTGCCATTATAAAAACGTAGCATGAAAAAACAGTAGGCGTCAACATCACTTTTTACTTTATTTTTAATTTAAACTATTTCATTTTTTATTCTTTTCTAGCGGATCTAGAAGCTTGAAAGCTAGCAAATAGATTACTTTCCTTTTTGGATTACCCAGCTGGTCCTTATAGTTTATATTGTGATGTAATTTCAGACATTAGCTTTAAACAGCTGTTCTCGTTTCTGAACTATGTTTTATAAGAAGTAGCTAATAACTGTTCTATTAAATTGATTCATATTTTTCCATAAGATTAAATTAGTTGGAACTTTGAAAGCCTTCAGGTGAAGCCCTGTTTTCCAAAACCCCAAAAGACAATTATAGACGTTAAAGGTTTAAAGTAGCACATAAACAATTATTCAAGACCTAATAGTTTCGCTCGTATCCTGGTCAATCGGTTAATAATTTTTATAAATGTACAAGCAACTATAGTTGCTCGAATTCGACAACAAATTTTTCTTTCGGGATAACCCGGTAAATGTTTAGAGATAGTAGTTTATATTGTGATGTAATTCCATAATTTAGCTTTAAAAATCTGCTCTCTTCTGTACTGTGTACTATCGTCAGCTGTTAAATGTTTAATTAAATTATTAATTTCTTTTCTACCATAAGATTAAAATTAGAACTTTGAAAACCCATGGGGCCTATCACTGAAGGTGGGTGTTTTCCAAAACCCCAAAAGACACATATAGACGTTAAGGGCTTTCAAATAACAGATAAACCTTGACTTAAGACGTAGTAAGATTTGCTGGTAGTCTACGCACACAAAGATCGGCTTATTTCTTTAGGGTTTCAAGGTAATCCAGATGCTCGAATTCATAGATGCTTGGCTGTTCCAGAAGGTAGCTTGAAACAGCTGTTCTTGCTTCTTTACTGCGTTTCGTTATTAGTACCCGGGGCCGAGATTTGCTCGGGGAAGGCCAGTTGATTTTTTTTTTTTTTTTTAAGATGACGGGGTAACATTTCACCACTTTCCCCCCCTTTTATTTATCTTACTACTCTATGTAATCTTTACTCAAATATTTTAATTTCTGCTCTCAGGAAACCAAATTTAATAATCATAAACAACTTGAGTATTACTTTGACAGTTCATTGATTGATTATAAACAGCTGTTACGATTCTTTTGTTATTATTTTAAACTCCATAAGCCCAATGTTAATTTTTTAACTTTTCATTTTCGTTTTTTTACATTATTTGATTTTTCCTGGGGATGAGACCTGTCTAGAACTTATTTTTATACCATAAATTAGTTATTTCCAACATTTGAAGGAAATCGTTGGTGCCGTTATTGAGATCAGTCTAGCAAGCAAGCAAGCAAGCATACAAGCAAACCTTACTCATATTAGAGTGTAGGATAAGATACAAATAAATCACGGATATCTACAGCTGCTATTTAATATTCAATTGAATGGGTTTATATTCATCCTTAAGGTTACCATTGGAACTTTGAAAGACCAGTGAGCGAAGTCCTGTGAGGGCGGTTGTTTTACAAAACCCCAAAAGGCACATCGAGCTCTATTTTCTCAAAGCTGTTACTCTCAAAAACCATTATTTGTTGATTACTTATAATTATTTCAATCAAGGCATGGTTTTAAAATGCGTTACAAAACCAGTTATTAATGACGTTTTAATGAGTCGCTCAAAACCCGGATTCACTAGTTTATAATTAATCAGACTTACCTCAAATAAAATGTATTTTTAAATTTTAGGATCCAGTTCTACAACACTCCGTAACATGTGTAAGTCAAATGGTATCCTGCAAGTTATGCTTTAAACAAGGCAACACTAAGTAGACTTTGGTGTTGCCTTGTTTTGAATAAGCCATATGTAAGTTAAAAGTCAAGACCGGTTTTGATTTGGGTATTGGATACTCTTTCGGTAAGATTTAAGCTAAGAAAACTCTTTCAAAACTCAGACCACAGCCTTGGGTACCACCGCACCTCGCACGATGTGGTCGTCCGCGAAACCTGATAAGAACCACCCAGAGTATAAATAGCAACACTATTACTCCTAATAAAAGTGTAAAAGCACTTAGTTCAACCATTGGCTATATATATTGAAGTATTTATAGTCAATTTTTCAACTGACTGATTTATGTCTTCATACAAAATAATAGTGACTCCACCTATTATAGTCTTGCTTTGTTGATAAGATTTCCCCGAGGTTAGGAATAAATCTACATTAATTTACAAAGTGAACCAAACCAGTTACCCCACCAAACCAGAGAACCACTAAATTTGTTACAATTTGTATCGCTTGTTATAAAAGTGATCTATACAAATGTCTCACCGTTGATCAGGGCCGTATACATTTACATGCGGGATAAATAAGTAATCAAAGAAGGGAACAGAAACACTCTCATGTTTATGATAGGTTTGAAACTGCAGAAATATTAGTTTGTCGTTCATCATTCATATCAGACTGTTGTGGGGGAGAGGCAAACAGATGAACCGCACTTAGAGATGGGTTTCAATAGTCATGCCATCGCTCGTTATTACTCTATTTTGCAGCCATACATTACACGATTCCCATTTATTGATGTTGTGGGGTTTCCATGTATATTATTCGTCATGAGGGTTGACTGATAAACATAAAAGCCACTGTTTATTTTTCTTTCAACTCTTTACGTTTAATAAATATAAATTATAAATATTTTATTCTTTACAATGAAGTTTTATAAAATACAAGCGATTCCAGAAGCTCGAATTCGAGCAAATGTTTAATTTTCATTGCCCAACTCTGAATAAAACTCTGATATTATGAACTATAGCATTTACAGTTCTATTAGTTTGCATTGTGATGCCGTTCCAGAAATTATCTTGAAACAGCTGTTCTTGCTTCTGTGCTGTGTTTTGTTAGCATTAACTGCTGCTGTTAAATTTCCAAGTAACCGGGGGACCGAGCTTAGCTCGGGGAAGGCCAGTTTGTTTGTTTAGAAGACTTGGAGTAATACTTCATCACTTCCCCAACTGATTATCAGATTTGTATAGCTCATTTGTCTCTTTTCTGCATTTATAAGGTCACTCCAGTTGTTATTTATAGCTCAATGTCCCTTTGATTTATTTCGGATATGACTACTCTATATACGCAATCTTCACTCAAACAGTTTTAGTCACTGCTCTCAGGAAACCAAATGTTAACAATTTTAAACAACACGTGTATTACTTTGACTATCCCCTGTTTGATTATGATCAGCTGTTACAATACTTTTGTTTTGATTTTAAACTCCATTTTGAGCCCAGTGTTATTTTTTGTAGCTTTTCATTTTCGTTTTTTACGTCATTTGCTTTTTCCTGAGGATGAGACCTGTCTAGAACTTATTTTAATCCCAGAAATTAGCTAGTTATTTCCTACATTTGAAGGAAATCGTTGGAGCCGTTTTTGAGATTAGAGCAAACAAACAAACAATACTTATAGTAGAGTGTATTAGCATTGGGTTTCTAAACCCAAAGGTAGTAGTGTGTATTATATTAAATGGATTTATGTTCTTCCATAAGATTAACACTGGAACTATTGGCAACAGAAATTTTGGAGAAAAATAAAAAAGTAAAATATTTCATTGCATTCGTTTGCCCAAAAAGTAAATCCTAAATTAGGTTAATTCAAAACAATTTTAATTCCCTTTTAATTAAAATGATGAGTAAAGGAAATTGTCTTAGGAAAAGGGCCAAGGGGTAAAATTAAATTACCCATGGGGCTTTTCCCAAGGGGGTTGGAAACTTGCATTCTCCAAATCTCGACCCATAGTTACTCTGTGTTAGATAAATCAAAATAATGTACAGCTAAAAATGTTTTCCCAACCACATTATATCAAAATGGCGCAAAATATAACAAAAATACTTTTTGTTTCCAAAAGAATTACCTTTTATCAAATATGTTCGTACTTATTGCCGGCAAACCCACCGCGGGTAATCGATGGGAACAAATATGCTCGACTATCAATCCGGCGAAATGTTTCCTCAGCAAACACACCTGCCGCCTTCCAGATGTCAGTTCTCATCAAACTATTGTGTTTTCTTTTATTACTGATTTTTCCAAAATTGTATTCTGATCAATAAATATGAGCCGTTGTTTATAAACAAGTCAGTCACAGAAGACTTTATTTTGGTTAATTTTGCGATGTAAAACAAAGTTGTACTGAGAAAATGTGTTGTATTTCTTAGAATTAAAATTCGACTATTTTCTGGAAGGAACCTAAAAAAGAATGGTATAAGGAAATGAAATTATTTTGAGAAATTGGTATACACTGTAAGACTAAACTTTAGCATTCAGTTTTATCAAACATTTATTTTTTTAAGGCGCGATTAGTCAGTCGAACTATAAAACATCACAATTGAGACTATTAATTTTTTCGACATCAAGAAAAGGAGCTTACATCTGTTGTTATCGATAAAGTAACATATTACAGTAAACCCACTGCAAAGGTCTGTCATCATCGGACTCACTTATCGTTAACCCCAACGAACGACCTTAACTGATCTAGACTGCTCATCTGAGGTGAAAAACGTAAACCTGCAGAAAGGCTTCACTTTTTCACCTCAGATAAGCTCTCTAGATGTATTAAGCTCGACGGTGAAGCCTCGCTAGAGGATATTTTTGTAAACAAACCGCAGGGATCAAAGGTTTCCAGTGAACACATAATCGAAAATGTTCTTGACATGAATTTCATAATAAATATACATTAATTATAACACTATTTGTTGGAGATTAAGCCTTCATTGAATTGATCAGATTTAGCAATATGTCTGCAAGTAAAGTGTGATATCGTGTTGTCGACATTTTCCATACAACTGACCTTGAGATTCCCAATCAAGGTTCTTATCTTTTTACGACCAGTTTGCTGCATCAGTAAAGTCAGCGCTCGATGACCGGTGTATCGCGTTTTATTATTACGTCATCCTTTCTTTTCAGGTTTTATCGAGCTTTTTAGCCTCGAGGTATTTGGAAGTTTATTCCAGTTTTTATCTATAAACTGTTGTTATATTCCAAATAAATGTTGTACATAATTTTTAAAATAGTTTAATTGCGTCGTTAATAGTTAGCTGAAAAAGAATAGTTGATGAATGCCGATGATGCAATAATAAAGTAAGGATCACTGATTTATATTTAGTTCTGATAATTGGTTTTGATATTTAATAACTACTCAGTTTATAAAACATTACAAGTTCAAACACGTTTATACTTTTAAGAGTGTATTACAACCTTGGTTTAACACGGGGAAAACGTACAGCCTCTAAACCAAAATATGTTTGTATGAAAGAGATTAAGATACAATAACATAATTCATATGTAAAAATTAGTTTCAGTTATTTATGTTGCCCTCAGATTGGATCATGTTACATGTAGTTAGTTACCTAGTGGTGGGCTGAGCCAAAGCCGCATTAGATATTTACTAGGTTCATCTAGTGCGGCCTTGGCTGAGCAATCTGTGTCGAAATAGAACAAATCATTTAAAAACTTAAAAAAGCCCAAAAGTCGATAATATTTTTCTCACAATTTTAAAATAAACTGTATCTTTTCCAAAGTTTATTTTACCAAATATTAAGATATTTGATCTACTTACGAACACTGTATAAGAACCTATCCTTTTAAGAAGAACCTATCCTTTTAAACCTATCCGTTTAAGAAGATGACCTTTTGTGTCATAATTTTTAAAGTAACTGGGGGGGCTGAGCTTTACTCGGGGGAAGACCAGTTAGTTTGTTTAGATGACTTGGAGTAATATTTGACCACTTCCCCCTACTGGTAATCAGATTTGTATAACTTTACAACTGAACTTTAATTAAATGAACTTTAAAATACAATTAAAATGAAATTTAACATTATTTGCCTCTTTTCTACATTTTTATGGTCACTCCAGTTGTTATTTATAGCTCAATGTCCCTTTGATTTATTTTACTACTCTATTTATGTAATCTTCTCTAAAATCTTTTAATCTATGCTCTCAGGAAACAACATGTTAATAATCATATACAACATGAGTGTTACTTTGACAGTCCCCTGGTTGATTATGAACAGCTGTTACAATTCTTTTGTTTTGATTTGAAACTCCATAAGCCCAATGTTAATTTTTTTTAACTTTCCATTTTAGTTTTTTTTACATTATTTGATTTTTCCTGGAGATGAGGCCTGTCTAGTACTTATTTTTATCCCAGAAATTAGTTAATTCGAAAATTTGAAGGAAATCGTTGGAGCCGTTTTTGAGATCCGTGTCGCAAGCAAGAAAGCAACCCTTACTCATATTACAGTATAGGATAGGATAAGCTATGGTTTTCCAGAGTTTATTTTACTGACTACCTTACATCTTACTAGGCCATCTGATCCCAGAATACCGAAAATACTCATGGAGTACGAAAAACATTTGTTTGTGCTGTATTCTGTTGAGAAACTTGTCAACTTTTACGACTGATCAAAACATACATCAACCAGACCGAATGAAATGATTGTCTGCCATGATAAAAATTATGAATTTTGTTTTTTATAATGGTAATAAACTAATAAACCACGACCAACTAAAGGCCTACTTAAGTTCTAGTAACCTTTATAATTCCTTCCACTGGCTTTCAAAATTCCTATAGTAACAAAAAAAACGTAAAGAAACGTTTCCGTTGTCGGAAACGGAGATTAAATTGTGTAAAAAGATATTTAACTCTCAAAACTCGGACATAAAACTATTTTAAATGATAATTGTATAAAACAAAATTTAATCAGTCAAAATTTAATTCAAATTAATTATACAATAACACTAATTAGTTTTAATTTTACACAAATTATCTCTGTACCTTCTTTCTTGTAATATCATTATACTGACCTAAATTGTTTCATTGTTTCCAAAAGCAAAAATGTAAAATAAACTGTTAAAACAACATAGCCTAGTTTTGGATAACTTTATAACTTGCACTGAATACACTTTAAAACCATTTTCAACCAGTGTCTTCCGCTATTTATTTCCACAGCAAACTGGACAAAACGCGAGACTGTAAAATCTCGCACAGCTACGACAAAAAATTAAAGGTTCTGAATCATCTTTAAGAATAGTTTGATTCGTATTTTTTCTGTTTCCAGCTGTATTTGCACAAAATCCATCTACACCACTACCCTGTCTGCGAGAATCATCAGAATTGATCAAACTGCATTTGACGTCATTGTTCGTGCCTCTCTTAACTTCCGATAGATACAGTGAACGAGCACTATTTCTGCTCCTTTCATTGCAGGTGTAAAAATCAAAATCCCCTAAATTGTTTGAACCGTCATTTTTATCGAAAACTTCCTTAGTAACATCGCTGTTTCCCATTGATATTTTATTATTACTTGGGGAAAAAGATAAATTGAACTCTTCTGAAAAGTCAAGAGTACGCAAGCATTCATGTTCTAAATGTTCTTTTAAATCATTGCTTCCTTCCAGACCACAAATCGGGCAAGTATTCAGTGCATACTCACTCTTATTTACACCAGAATTATTAATGGAGGTCACAATTTGTACATCAGTAGCCGTAGATGTTGAATCAGGTTCATCCTGAGAACTCAAACATATGCTTAAGTGATCTGCCATTTCAGCAACTTCTAAATTACAAAATGGGCAGTGCTGGACGCTATTGGTATTAACACAATCATTAAAATCGTTGTCTTCCTCCAGAACAACAATACTATCGTCAAAGACTCCCTGCAGACTTTCACAATTTTCTAAATGATCTTTCAAGGAAATATTACGTAATGTTTTTTTACATACGAGACATGTTTCACCTCTTTCACCTTTTGTTCCATTTTTTAAATCATTTTCATTAGAAATACTTAAAATATCTCTACTCAGACATCTACTAATATGCAAAGACAAGTCGCCATGAACCTCCGCATAGCAAAATGGACAGATCACATCCGCTCTAGCAAAATTGTCGTCATCAACTATTCCCTGAAGTCTATTGCAGTGCTCTAAGTGTTCTTTAACATAACCATTCATCATCGCTTTATCACATAGAGGACAAGCACTTATGTCAACTTCACCTTTCCTTCCGTCGCCACGGTCCTTTTCACCTAAATCAACTCGGTCCTCTTCAAAAAGTCTCTGCAGATCGCCACACACTTTTAAATGTTCAGATGTAACTCCCTTGGATATTCTTTTCATACACATTGGACACTCAGTTAAGTCACTCCTGGTAGCATTTTGCCTTTCTGAATCAAATGCGTATGGAGAAGCAGATTCTGTGTTGTTTTTCACACCAAACGTTTCTCCACAATGTAAAAATTCAAATCCAAAATTATTTAATGTTATTCTAGACATTGACGTGGACACTCCATAGCCAAATAATCCTTTGACTCTTTTCTCCGTGTAGTCCTTCGGCTCTTTCACCTTGACGAAGCGTCCACCACATCCGCCACTGTGACTGCGCCACCAAAAATCACAAGGACCTGGCGCTCTGTTCGTAGCCCTCTTTACCCAACCGAAGAAAGGACTACGTTTCTGGCAAGGGCCATCGCAACGCCACCAATGCTGATTTAGTGGCATTACAGAAAATTCATAAATAACTAATTAACACTACACTTTTACTTTCACCCTTAATTCGTACAAGCAACCGTGAGTACGGTCGTCATGAAAAAACTAAACACTGTACGATTGACCATCCACTAGAATCGTAAAGGAAAATGACACTACTTCGTTGAATGATGATCTCATTGCATCATTTGCTAATGTTGATTTCAGAAAGATGATTTAAACTTAATCTAAAGTTAATATAGTACACAAATTTTGAAACTTTCCACTGCCTAATTACACTTCATTTATTGGTTACTGTTCAAACTCATGTTTCAGAACTGACCAACTTTAATTACTTGACTTGAGATATAAGCATTTGAAAAATAAACAAAATGCTACATAAAACAACTACTAACTTTTCAACTCAAAACTTACAAACCCGTTTAACTCCGCTACAAACAACCAAAATCATCAACAAACATAATAATAATCATAACTGGAAAAACAGCTGATGATTAAATTACTTCAGAATCCCACAAACACAACAAAACCCCAGCTGGTTGCTGAACCAGTTATGAGCGCTCTGCCGCCGAGTGTGAGAACTACCGCCTTCGGCGCCTGTTACATAACCTAACCTCTCCACCGGCAGTGTGGGCTTTGCCGCCATGATACATGGACCAGTGGGAGCGGGCGCGTCTTCGCCGTGTGTACGGGCTGCGCCGCAGCACCGTGCTGCTGGGGTGTTTCGTCCTAGGGTACGTAGTGTACTTGGTGGCCGGGGGTGTGGTGTTCGCGACACTCGAGGGTCCAGTGGAGTACCAGATAAGGAGTGCTCTGGACCACAGCATCTCCCAGTTCAAACTGCGCTACCCCAAAGTATCAGGTAGGTTGTGACTGTTTTTTTCGAGAACACAAATTCAGGTTATTATGTTTTAATCTTAGGGTTACGCAGCGATTCAGAAGTAGCCTAAGGGTGGTATTTTGTAACAGACAGTGAATTATTGGTTTTCGTATACTGTTTCTCAATAAATATGACGCTCCAAGCCTCAACGTCGTTTATCTATGGATGAATGATTTTGAACTCAGAAGTTTAAATATAGAAAACAAAGTTTCCTTGAATAGTTTTAAGCTGGAAAGCAATAAGAAAGGGCGTGACTTTCACTCGATAGGGGTTCTCTTAAAAAACTGTTGTTTTGATGAAAGTCTAGGGAAGGATTTGGGCTGTTTTCAGCAGCAACTGTGTTAGGATTACGGCGCAGCGGCGTTTGTTTTCAATGTAAAGAGCTCGCACACATTGGAGAAATCTAGGACTGCTGATCATCTTTAATTGAATCCTATTTTCCTTTTTTATTTCAAATCTACATTTTACCTAAAGATATCAACCCAATCAATCTTCTCCGATAGATATTTAAATTTTGAATAAAACCAATGAATACTTTAAATTCTTCTTGTCCGCAAAACTGGGGTTTCTCTCTCTTCGTATTTTTCGGTTACAAAAATCGCTTGCAATTTAGAGGCCTACTTTAAATTTTGTTTCATATTTTTAAAAATGTTTTTATTGCTTTAGATTATTACAACTTCAGTTAAAACTACATATATCAGTTCAGTTTGGTTTCTACTCGTTAAAACCTTTCCTTCCTGTTTACGTTACCCAAAACAAAACAATGTAAAGAAAACATTAATTATGTAACAATTGAGATATCTGACACAGAGGAACAAAAATGCTTTATTGGAAACATAATTAACTAAAATTAAAATTTATTATAACCTATTATTTTTACTGACTCGGCCCGAATCCCGAGCTTCATTATGGAGGTTTGTAAACTAATCTTTTTGTTCCCGTCATGCGTAGTCGACTGTAATACAACGTAACCCAGAACTTCAATATCCGAATCATATTACTAGTGTTTTATTTCGTTCACTAATCCTTGCGGCTAGGTAAGAATTAAATTCAGATTACTATACGATTGTTTGTGATGTACGGCAGGATCTAGTCAATATGCTGTACAGGAGCTTGTTACGTAACATGTTAGCGGTGCGGTCATGACTCCACCTGGGCCGGTGTCTTCTCAGTTCGATACACGATGACAAAGAGTTGCTCCAACCGTGGGTTTTTATGAAATACTGTAATCTCATTTTACCGTACTGTAATGATTGTACTGTAATGATGTGTACTGTAATGATTACCGGTACCGTACTGAAGATAAAACGCGAAAATTGTAAAACAAAATTCGAATCCGAAACACATGATTCCCAACTAAGTTGTTTAGCTAAACATCGTGGAAATGTGAAGAATGCAACTTTCTATGAGCCTTGAAAACAGACCAGGATTGTTTTAAAGTTGTAATCTTAATGTTTCCGTGAGAGCATTAAGGAAGGTTAAATTAATACTTGACCACAGATTCTTATATGAGGCGGCAAGATTCGCTTAGCTTATATAAACTACTAGCTGTTCCCGCAGGCTTCGCCCCGCAAATAATCTTAACATATAAAAACTGATAGTTTGTGTGCTGCATTCTGTGGTTATCCCGTGGAACTACAACGAATCAAGATCAGCTGTTTTTATTTTCATCAGCTCAAACTTAAAGTATGAAGTCCATAAGAACAGCACCATAAGAACAGGTGTGTGTTATGGACACGCCTGTGTCCTTAAGAATAACACAGGATTGGAACTTTGACTCCCCGTGGGGCGGAGCCCAATGGGAATTTCTTAAAACCCTTTCTTAGTGAGCACCTAAGACCCAAGAGGAAGGTATTTTCCAAATTTCATTGCAATCCATTCTGTGGTTTTTGAGATTTCGTGATTAGTGAGTGAGTCAGTCAGTCAGTGGTATTTGGATTTTATATATTAAGATTAGTGGCTTGAAGGGGCCATATAGCCCCTGATTTATTACCTTGCTCCAGTAATCTGCCCCATCTGATTTGTTTACTTTTTACATTCTGAGGAAAATAAAACAACACATGCCTGTTCGTCTGTAAACAAAGCAAACGTTTTTCAATCCCCATACTTTTCTTATAATTTTATGTTATTTCTCGTTTGCTGGTAACTTTTAGGATAAACTGCTTCTACTCCCGACTCCCTGATGGGATCTTTAATGTGAGCCCTCTCCCATCATCCTGCATTTTTCCAAACGCCCACAATTTCCAGTTTAAAAATTTGCTTACAGTTGCTAAATTATATAGGGCTCTATATAGACGTCCTACTTTATAGCAGGTGAATTAGCTTTGAGCAATTGCCTTTCTCTTTATGAAGGCAAAATTCGTTATTCCCATTTATAATATTGATTTATAATTGATTATGTCACTCCTGGACATACAGAATAAATCATTTCAACTCTATAATTTGGAGTCTTGATCATTTGTTTTATTATGAAATCTTTTTCGATTTTTGTTAATGCTAAACTTAGACCTTTTCTTAAACTACGCGAATGCTCATTCTTCCCGTAGGAGGATTAATGCAAATTAAATTGTATCATTGGAGCTATTGTAAAACAAACAAAGCAGGGTAGATAAAATACGTCTTACAGCACTATAAAGCATATTTACACGTATACTGTACTTACATACAAAACGGTAAAATATACACAAAAGATGGTACAAGGCGATCGATTTCAACCAGTTACACCGGTCATCATCAGGCCCAATCAGAGAATAACCCGCTTTTGATGGCCGGTGTAACTGGTTGATCGATCGCCTTGTACCATCTTTTGTGTACATTTTACCGTCTTGTATGTAACCGTCTTGATAAGTGTAAATATACTTTATAGTGTTGTAAGACGTATTTTATCTATCCTGCTTAGTTTTAACAAGACGTATCATGCTAATAAATAAATTATTTAAAAAACCAACTAAATGGAAACGTGTATGAACTTAAAAACATAAAACGGATATTGTTTTTGTAGCTATAAAGTATGACATAAGACGATTCGTAATAACGTATCAGGACGACGTAGACCTTGGTTATACACTCGTCCATTTACAAGTGGCAAACACATATCACCCTGACTAATTAAATAATAATATTCTCCTCGTTCATTAGATTACCTATGACGGTAACCACCTCTGAGGTGTGTTTTGATCAAAACGAAACCCCAAATCTCTTTACATTTACCTTTTAGCGAATTTCCCCTAAAGGGAGGAAGTTATTACCGTAGGTCTCGTGGTAAGACTTAAGCCCGAGACCATGATTACTTTTCATTTTGAGGTCCCCAGAAAACCAGACGAATCGCACCATCGGAAGGGGGGTTTTGTACCCCAACAATTTTTTGTTGTTTCCACATGTCATTTTTATTAATTCAAATTTTAATTTTTACCCTTGAATTCAGTATAAAAAATTTGGTATTTTGATCACTGCTCTACGTCAATTGGTTACTGAGATCTTGAAAGTGCTAAACACAGTACGTTGTCTAATGTTATTCTTATGTAGAAAAATAAATATTTTATATCTCGCTTATTTATGAACATAAACTGACGAAATTTGGTAAATGGCTTCATCTGGTTGTGGTTTACTGTTGTTTGCACAAAATAACAATTTTTCGCCTATAGTTCCCGTAGCAGCAAACCTAGGTACTTGGCCCCCATGTTATTCTTATGGAAAATAATTAAAATGTTATATATCGCTTAGTTATGAGTGTACGTGGATGAAACTTGGTATGTGACTTCACTTAGATGAGTTCTATTGATATTTTCATAAAAACCCATTATTTTTAGTTCTTGTTTCAGCAAACCTGCGTACTCATCCACAATGTTATTTTTATGGAGAATAATTAATATTTTAAATATCGCTTGTTTGTGAATATACTTCTTATGGTATCCTGTTAAGTGGCTTAATGTGTTATGTTATATATTCATTGGAAATTCACTGAGCATGCAGGGTTGCTACGACGCTGCGACGGGGGTATTTAAAATGGTGTGAGTTTAAGGATTTAGGTGTTAATTTTCGCCATTCTTATCTATTACACATAATTTGTATGATATCTAGTATGCTTAGGCCGTGATTCCCTTCATATTCTAGGTTCAGGGTAAGGGAAGATTGTAGGTTCTGATGTACGAAAGATTGTTTAATATAATACTTAAAATCGAGCATGTAAATACAATAAAGGTCCGTAACACGATGAATGATTTCAAATGCCTTTTGGAATGTTTGTTTTTCAGTCACGTTGGACTCCCGTGCACTTTTTATCTCGGTGTCATTGTTTTGTTTTGTAGAGTTCATAGGCCTTTCATCTGTAGACACCAACACATACAAACCTCAATAGGGTCAATCTCATGTGAATTCGATCTCACCAAACAAATTTGATTGTATAAATATTTCGATTGCTTGTTCATTGCTAACAAAAAATACACCACTTTGTTTGGCCTGTATACTTTATTCTTCGTGATAAATAGATTTTTAATAGATCGTGAAGGAATTGTTTGGTTTTCAATAATGATTACCCCTTCTGAGTTTTTTTACCCATTATCTCAAATCCAACGGCATTATGGTATCCACATAGCATTGTTAAAATGCTTGAGTTCCTGTCCTGTAGGGCTCAAAAGTTCACGTTGGAAACTTAAGTTCGTGTTGTTTGCTGAGAACAAGCCACGGAGTTACGGAGTTTGTTCCACACTAGTTTGAGCAGGTTTTTATTTCTACGATGACTTAATAATGCCAGTTAGAAATTTTAAATACAAATTTGTGTTAATCGATGTATTTTTTGTCTAGCTATAACATTTAACACCTTATTAGGCCTACCTTAATATCTTGTATACCTTATTATTTATATTTAATCAAATGTGCATCACATTTTTATGAAATGTATTTGATACATCTTTCAGCCTGACCTGTTCCTGGCACGTTTTAATCTTAGTTCGAGTACTAGGCCCAGGCCCTCAAACAATATTTTACATTTGTTAAGCTCAATAGTTACAATCTTTCAACATTTTCTTTCATCAAAACGTTGTTTACTGAAACCTCTTTGCTTAAGCAGCCTAGAGCTTTTTGAGACTAGATGAAAAATAAACTACAATAGCAAAAATTGTAATGCACCATGAACCAATAAATATTACATCTTAAAGTTGAATGCATAATCATATTCTGTTTCTACAATATTTTAAATCCTCAAACTAAAACTCCTTTTCCCTGTTGAAAGTGTTTACAAACCATCGAGTAAATATAATAACCCCGTAGCAGCAAACCTGCGTACTCAGTGAATTTCCAATGCATAGATATGTATCTTAATACCACATAAAGCCATATACCAAGTTTCATCAATATACATTCATAAATAAATTATTTATGACATTTTAATTATTATTCTCCATAAAAATAACATGGCGACTGGGTATGCAGGTTTGCTGAAACAAGGAACACAAAAAATTGATTTTAATACAAATATCAATATAACTCAACTAGGTAAAGCCACATAGCTCGTTTTATTCATTTAACAGACTGAGTACGCAGGTTTGCTGCTACGGGAGCTATCGGCAAAAAAATAGTTTTTCGTACAAATATCAATGGACTACAACGATATGAACCAACATATTAAGTTTCATCGTGATAAGTTGATAAATAAGCAAGATATAAAATTGTTCTTATACTGCATAAGAATAACATTGAACAACGTACTGTGTTTACCACTTCCAATATCTCTGTAACCAATTGACGTAGAGTAATGATCAAAACGCCAAATTGTTTGTTATTTTAAGCTGAATTCAATAGTGAAAAATAAAATTTGATTTACTAAAATCTTATATGTAAAAACCTCAAAAAAACCATTTTTGGGGTACAAACCCCCTCCCCCCGAAAAAATACCCCTTCGGATGGAGTGATCTGGCTGGTTTTCGAACTTAAAGTCACAAATGTTGTTTTATATGTTTGTACTAAATTTCATCAAAATCGGACAATTTTTACGAGAGTTATCGCACCCACGGACACACACACACACACACACACACACACACACACACACACACACACACACACACACACACACACACACACACACACACACACACACACACACACACACACACACACACACACACACACACACACACACACACACACACACACACACACACACACACACACACACACACACACACACACACACACACACACACACACACCACACACACACACACACACAGGTTTGAACGGATGGTGTTTTTGGCATCTGGGGACCTCAAAACGAAAATTTATCATGGTCCCCGGCCTAGGTCTTACCATGTCGACTACGGTAATAGCTTCTTCCCTATAATTTTGAGGCAGTTTCTCTCTTCTTTGACAGAAGGATATTTCTTTATTCTCTTCAAATTCAGATTCAGAAATACAACTGGGATTGTCGTGTAACCTTATCTTTTATATAAAAACCATAATCTCCCTCGCAAAAAAATATCCGTGAATAACAATTGAAACACCCGTTGTAAAAGTTGCTGCATAGGCCCGTGAGAAGGAGGGGATGTCGCCTAACCATGATTTATGTTTAAATATATCTAGAGGTCTTGTCAGTTGTAAAAAAGTGTAGCCTAAATTCTAACCACCATTTTGCCCCTAGGTCCACCCTGTTCCCATGGTAACCAATTAAATCACATCTTCACAAATTATGTGTTTGTCAGCTGACTATCATATAAATTGTAAAGAAATGATTTAAATTTGTTACCTGAGGAAAATGGCAATTGACTAGACTTCACCATTTTACACGAGACCAGACCTCTTGATATATTGACCTCGTTGGTTTTTATTTTTCAAAAGTCTAGCTGCCGACGCACACATTTTAAATTTTATTTCAAGGCATTTTAAAACCATCAGCTGCGGAAATTCGATCCATAAAACAGAAGAAGTGGAGTCAGGATATTGTGTAATCATAAGGATATAGAGTAAACATTACTGTTTATAATCCTGTTTTATTTCGTGTGGGCAAAAAGGATACCAAAGCACAAGCATTATAGGATATATTTTTAGCGAAGGAACCAACATACGTTACCCTAATCCGGCGTGGGATTCGGCGGGGTGTTGTAAAAAGTGTGCGGCGCCGGGGGTGGCAGCGGGGGAGGGTAAATTACACACGTGGGATCAGAAGCCCCACACGCGGAATATCTGATTCTGAATGTTATTCAGTTCAATTTCATGAATAATTTATTTGTGTTATTATGTATATTTTTGACACTTATGTAGGCCTAATGCTTTTACAAAGCGTACGGTTAAATTTTATGAATCGAAAAAGAGTTTTTTTTTAAGACATACAATTTATGAATAAATGCGATCATGATTGAATGCCTCAGTGTTTTGTAATTTGTCTTTTACATTAAGCAAGCGAAACCAGTAAATCTATTTTGATTATTCGTATTTCAGTTCAGTGTGCTTTCATTTTGAAAATCCTTATCATAAATAGTCCACACACTTTTTAGCGAATTTCTCCTATAGGGAAGAAGCTATTACCGTAGTCGGCATGGTAAGACCTAGACCCGGGACCATGATAACTTTTCGTTTTGAGGTCCCCAGACCTCAAAAACACCATTCGTTCGAAACTATATATATATATGTGTCCGTGATCACGATAACTCTCGTAAAAATGATCCGATTTTTATGAAATTTGGTATAAACGTGTAAAGCAACATTTATGACTTTAAGTTAGAAAACCAGCAAGGTTGCTCCATCCGAAGGGGGTATTTTTGGGGTACCCCAAAAAATTGTTACCTCAAAAATGGGTTTTTTGAATATTTTACATACAATTTTTGAAAAGTCAAATATTGGTTTTTACCGTTGGATTTAGCTTTTAAAAAATACGCAATTTGGTATTTTTATCATTTCTCTACGTCAATTGGTTACTGAGATATTGAAAGTGCTAAACACAGTA
Organism: Allygus modestus; assembly: GCA_963675035.1. Classification (NCBI taxonomy): domain Eukaryota; kingdom Metazoa; phylum Arthropoda; class Insecta; order Hemiptera; family Cicadellidae; genus Allygus; species Allygus modestus. Next base: position 48,658,883 of record OY776116.1, read on the forward strand.
CGTTGTCTAATGTTATTCTTATGGAGGAAAGAAAAATGTTTATACCTCGCTTATTTATGAACTGACGAAATTTGGTATAAGGCTTCATCTGGTTGTGGTCTATTGATATTTGCTCAAACAAATTTTGCAAAAGGTTTCCGTTGCAGCAAACCTGCATACTCAGCCCCCATGTTATTCTTATGAAGAATAATTAAATGCTATGTCTCCGTTAATTATGAACATAAATTAATAAAAACTGGTATACGACTTCACCTAGTTGAGTTATATTGATATTAGCATAAAATTCCATTTTTTGTGTTCCTTGTTGCAGCAAACCTGCGTTCTCAGCCTCAATGTTATTCTTATGGAGAATAATTAAAATTGTATATACCGCTTATTTGTGAATATATTTTTATGAAACTTGGTCAGTGGCTTTATGTAGTATTAAGACATTTATATCTCCATTGGGAATTCGCTGAGTATGCAGGTTTGCTAAGACGGGGGTATTTTACTTTTTTAACATTTTAAAACTGAGCTGCATAGAATTGGTTCAGTTAGTTGGCAGAGGGTTTGTCGCTGGAAACAGCTGTATTATACCAGGTAAACACAGCTGCACGTGAGGCTTCTTAATGAAGCTGATCTGATCTCGCCGGTGTCTTCCGTCGGGCGGCGATCATCAGCTAGACGAGGGTCACAGGGGATCGACAGGTCTATGGGCTTTCCTGCGGGTAGCGCGTTTTTTTTGCATCCCTCTTTCACCACCTGGCCTTGGATTCTTTACCGTGACGCTTTGCTTGGAGCGAGTGAAATAAGACGAAGAGCGAAATAAGTTTGTTGAAACAGTATTCTTCTATATCTATAAATACGAAAACCGATCATCCCCCAGGCCAAACCTCTATATACTTACAACCATAAAATTTGGCAGGTATACTCTTTCCATAACGTAGGTAACCACTAAGAAAATATTTTAAGAAAATCTTTTACCCACAGGAAGTCAAAGTTCTAATCCATTGTTCTTCTTAGAAACATTCACTATGGTTTGAGCTTATGAAAATTCAAACAGCTGATCATGAGTTGCAGTAGTTCCACGGTTGACCACAGAATGCAGTAGAGACCACTAGTACATATAACAAATTCCTTCCAAAATATCCTTAATTCAACCCAGTGGTCCCTGAACAGATACTTTGGCCCATCTGTTACCGTGGGATATCTGTGGCAATTTCTCTCTAAGATTAAATATCATCCTCAGACTTCAACTTTTTGAAATCTTTTTTAGAAGTGTTAATGTGATAATGTTTGCTAATTTTCGCATTCAATAATATTTCAATTTGTCTAATACAATTTTACGATTCCAGCAATCGTAGGTTTCGTTGAGCCACATTGTACAGAGACAATATGACAGCGATTTGTTTATAAAATAATCCACATTTTTACATACCGGTATCTTGCAAGATCATCTAAATTAGATATAGATAATAAACCCAAATTGTCAGAATTTAATTTTTTTGTAATCTATCTCTATTATTAACAAGTTATATGGATTTTTGTTCGACGATTTTCCACCCCTCAAAATATTATGTTTTCACATATTTGGTATCAATCAGAATCTCTTACCTTCTAGATGTGCATTTTAGGAATTTGAAAAATATATATATGCCTTTGGGGATTCGCCCCATAGGCCCCGTAAGTTCCAATGTTAATCTTATGTTGTTATTCTATTTAGTTAGTCAGCTGATTATTATGTAAACAACATCAACAAATCTGACTTCTTTATGCCCGCAAGAACCCCTGTTTGGAGAACGAGTCACTTATCTTGTAAAGTATGTAATTACTTTTAAGTAACTCATAATGGCGAACGATCCCAGTAACAGAACCCCCATTAACCCCTACTACCGCTGCCGCTCACATCACTGCTTCATTATTCACGGCATAACCGGGACGCAGCTGACCGTGGCATAAAACATGGCTCACCTACCGTCTCTCCTGTGCTGATTAAATTTTAGAACGGATTTAATTAAATTGTTTAAGATACGTTCCTGGATTTTTTACATCTACATATTTAAAACAATTATTTTTTTTGTTCACTCACTTCCTGTTCACTCACTTAACCAATTAACCGATTTTGATGATTATTTTTTTATTTCAAAGATAATTTCACGTTCTAAGTCACTGTCGAGCCAGACTTTTGATTTAGACCCCAGGGCTGCGCTCCACGGGACTTCCAAGTCCCCATGTTATGGAGGAGAGTTTTATTTGGTTTCTGTAACAAACATTTTTTTTTCTTAATTCAATAAACAGCTGTTATAAGGATTATATCCGCAAAATATTGCGGGGGAGCAGCTCGTCTACATATTAAAAAAATACTACTTTTTGTTCACTCACTTCCTAAAGTTAATACTTAACCAATTTTGATGATTATTTTTTTTATTTAAAAGATAATTTCATGTTCTAAGTCACTATTGAGCCATAATTTCGATCGAGGCCCCAGGGCTCTGCCCCACGGGACTTCCAAGTTCCTATGTTATTCATATGGAGGAGAGTTTTATTTGGTTTATGTCACATGTGTTTTTTTAATTCACTAAACAGCTGTTATAAGGATTATGAAAATTTTTGCGGGGGAGCTACTTGTTGTATTTTAATTTTTTTATCGAATTTTAAGGCTAAAATGTTGTAAAATTTATTGTAAATATATTTGTTTTTACCTCTTTAAGGGGAACGGGGATGATCATCATTAAATAACGAATATAAGTAAAGAAGTCGCTCTCATTGGAAAGTGGTTACAAAGACTCCGAACCTGGTTATTGGGTGCATAATACTGCTGGAGCTACTTTCAGTATTGTAAACCAATTAGTTATTTCCTAACGATTAAAATAAAACTTATCATAACATTTTCGAGTTGGTATCAGGTTTGCTCGGGCATGATCGTCGTGTGGTTAGTCTATGTTGGCCACTCAACGGAATAAAGTAAGAAATTTTTTTTTACATGCTTTAATAATTTAAAACAATTTTACCCGTTCTCTAACTTTTTTCGGTTGTTTTTCAGTCACTCTTAACACTCAACAGCTATTTAGAGTTTACAGCGTCGTCTTTATTTTTATCTCACCCCCTATTCTGTTTTATACTCACAACTATTCTGTTCACTAAATATTCATAATTTTTAAAAATAATCACACAATGCGGGGGCGGGCGTCCCGTGGGGCGAATACTCAGAGGCCGTGGCGCTCACAAACACAATTTGCATGGATAAGCCCTTGCTCATCCCCTCGTAGTGCAAGGTGAAACGTGGTGACTTTAACAACGCCATGCATACAAATACGTAATGATAGACAGCATATCTTGTAACCATTTTTATACCGAATAACTGTTTAAATTGTACGTCACCATCGAACTTTATTTTAAACGTCATTTCGCTTGCCGGTCCCAATTACAACGGGAAGATTTATGGAGAACAAAAAACATTTGTTTGTGCTGCATCTTGCAGTAGAACTTGTGGAACTCTTCAGGCCAGTAAAAATGTGTTTAATCTTCCGTCAAATAAATACATTACTTGAGTATATAAATACAAGTAAATAAATATTTTGTAGGTAAACATTTCAATTTTAAAATCCATTGGATATTTTCTGAATTTTTATACACACCGCAATGCTAAGGAATATTTTGATACGCAATGTGTCGGGGATTTTTATAATAACACCTTCAAATTTTCGGATTTCTCATCTGCTAACATACAATTAAATTATAGTTTTTAATATGTAGATATATCATTGGCTACGTTTATTTGTGTGAACAACTTCGCATTATTTTATTCCTGGACTTCTGTGTGATATTGAGACTATGTTTAAATCCGAAACCAATACTCTGAGGCAACCTAAAATATTCAAAAACCTTTATGAGATCAAGTTTGGCTCCAATCAAATATTCATGCAGAAAAGGCTTCTACCCTCTTCGGTTCCAGAAACATTTATAATCGTACACGTTTATTTGACGTATCAAAGTATATATATATATATATATATATATTGTATAAATAGGGTTGTTTTAACATAAAGCTCATAAATATAGCTTATCAATCAAACTTATATCATTGTAATAGAATTTCTGAATAACTTTTTAATTCATTGAAACTTTGGTTAGGCTAAACTTTATATAAGTCCAGTACATTTTATAATATTGTACTGCTTGCAGCATTGGGCTGGTGGCAGTCCAACCCTCCTGAGGAAGGGGTAATCACTGATGTAATATAAATTTAGGATAGATAAATATGTCAATAATTTCTAGAAAACTTAAAATACCCCCGTTGCAGCAAACCTGCATACTAAGCGAATTTCCAATGTAGGCCTATGTAGCTTATATTTTTCTCACTACCACATAGAGTCGTTTACCTAGTTTCATAAAAATAAATTTATAAATAAGTGATATATAGCAATTTATTTGTTCTCCATAAGAATAACATTAGGGCTGAGTATGCAGGTTTGCTGCAACAAGAAATGTAAGACATTTTTTTGCAATTATCAATATAACTCAACCAGGTGAAGCTACGTACCAAGTTTTAATCATTTATGTGCATAATCAAGGGAGATATAAAATTTTACTTATTGTCTATAAGAATAACATTAGGGTTGGGTATGCAGGTTTACTGCTATGGGGGCAACAAAAATCTTTTTTGTGCAAATATCAATACTAGATGAAGCCACATACCAAGTTTCATCGATATACATTCATAAGTAATCGAGATATAAAATTGTAATTATTCTCCAAAAGGATAACATTGGACAACGTACTGTGTTTAGCACTTTGAATATGTCTGCATCGAATGGATGTAGAATCACAGTTTGAACATCAAAAAGATTGTTTTTAGAGCTTAACTGATTGGTAAAGCAAATGTGAAGTTTAGAGAAAATTAACCGTTGGAAAAGCTAAAAACCTTTTCCCCATAAGATTAACATGGGAGATTTTATGAACAAGTGTTTTGGATTTACTCTGCAACCATTTAACCTAGGTTTATAATTCAAAATATCATATTATTTTTTTTAAGCTCTATAAAATGGTCAAAACTAAAATTGAGCGTTTTAAACATTTTAGGATAAAAAGTCCAAAATACTGATTTTTGGAAAATCTAAAACCCCCATAAAACCACCTACCCGTGGTCCGATCTTTCTGGTTTTCGAACTTAAAGTCATGAACGTTGCTTTACACGTTCGTGCCAAATTTCATCGAGATCGGATGTTTTTTTTTTCAAAATTTATCGAGTTAATGGACACACACACATATATATAGTGAACGAATAGTGTTTTTGGCATCTGGGGACCTCAAAACAAAACGTAATCATGGTCTCGGGCTTAAGTCTTACCATGAGACCTACGGTAATAGCTTCTTCCCTATAGGGGAAATTCGCTAAAATAACATAAGTGATTTTACCGAACGTTTGACATAATACTTACTTGCGTTTCTTGTCGAAGCTATCAGTCGGACTTGTTATAATGTGTACTTGTGTTATTTGCTTTATGTCACTAGTTACTAATTTAATTTTTCACTGAACTTTTTTGAATGGTATAACAATTTATTCTTAAGCTTAAATACCTGAAGTTTAAGCTTAAAGTTGTGATGTTGAACTAATATGCTTGCACCCTGATTGCAAATTAGGAATACCTACTTCCTTCTTATGATACCAAGCATAGTTAATTATTTGATGCAACAACACTTATCTCTGGTGGGATGCCGCATGTAACTTTTTGGGGATAATCCATAAGTTTATTTTTTTATAAATGTATAGCACCTGTTCTGTTTTGAGTACCATGCCCGGATAAGAGGTTATCAGTTCATTTGAGATTTAAGTAAAACTGTGTAGCGTCGCATTATTCATATACGATAACAAATTAACAATGATTTATAGTACAATAGTTATTATTATATTTTCACTTTACTCCACAGCAACTGAAAATAACAGACAGAAAAACAAACCGCTAACCCAAATCAGTACAAGAAGTCAATCGTGATATGTTAAAGTTAAGTTGCATCGTGTTATCTAGTAAAGTTGTTTTATCCCACCGTAACTGTCAAACACCTGATATCGACATTGTGGCTACATTTATGACAGCTCTCTAAATTAAATGCCACACTGCCCGAGATACTGGTTCTGTTGTAAAGGTATTAGCGTAATTTCTGTATTTTGATTGAAGGGGCAAACATGGTCATGATCATGATTATTGTGACTTCATTATATACAATAATATTTTCTCCAAATTGTTGGGGGGGGCTACCGCCCTCCTTGCCACCCCCAAATTACACTCATGTGTAAAGGATTGAGTCATAAATCCATTTGATCCACATAGTAAACTTTTATAGATTATTTTTTGTGAAAATGTAGACATCATTGATAGGAATGATTTGATTAGTAATTTATTGTTATTTTAAAGAATTAAAAGTGTCCATGTCTGAATTCTCCAGAATATACCTGTTCTATTCCATAAACACCTGTTTTAAGTAATCAGATAATTAACTTTAATAATTCCTTCATACCCTCACAAGATGGGGCTATTTCAAAACCCAAAAAATATTAGCATAGAAAGAGAGAAAAAGCAATATTTTTGAAAACTAATTTGGGTCCACAATCTTTTTTATAAAGAGGCGTTATACCAATTTAAACAAATATTTTTGAAATTTACATCTGAGAAAATATCTGATTTGATTTTGAATTATGATTTTTCGTAAATCGGTCAAAATAAAATTGCTATTAAGATAGATGTTTCTGTTATATAATTCAAAGTTTCCATGTATTCCTTATGGACATTCACTTCGGTTTGAGCTGATGAAAATTCTAACAGCTGATCTTGATTCGTAGCAGTTCCACGGGCTAACCCACAGAATGCAGCACACACAACTGTCACAGTTTACGCGGGCAAAGCCGCAACGGGTCTGCTAAATAAATATCGACGTGAAGTCGTTGTACACTTCAATCAGACAATCAGAGAAGAAATATTACATGGTACGTTACTTCTAAAATGGTGAATGCATAATAAAGTAACGCCACTTATAATGTTAAAAAACATTTAATTTAATTTATGAAATGAATGTACAACTACACAAATTGTTTTATATCGTACAGTAGCATTGCCAATGATGACGTCACTTTGCTCGTTACCCCGGATATCAGCGAACTTGTTATTCCACCCACTCTTCTGGTAAATTACCTTTCTACCTCAACCCACCCCCAAAATTTGTTCACTTTGTTGTTTTTCGTAATTTCATCAAACGTGTTTTACGCTCATCCAAGTCAATTTTTACGTTAATAGTTAAGAAAGGAATGAGTAAGTCTTAAAGAAGAGAATTTCAGTAATCATGGAACGTAATTAACTCTTATTTTTCATATAAGGGCCTACTTATGATGTATTAATTAATACTCTTATATCTTTACTATACAAGTTAACCTATTAAAATTGATTACAGGACCCAAAATTTGTCAAAGTATTCATATCACCAAAACCGTCAAGATAATTTACAAGAAAATAATTCCATCAAAAGAAAAAGCTATAATATTTACATACATTGTTCCCTTCTTTTGGAATTTTCTTGCAGATATGAGCTTTCAAAAATCAAAAAAACACTTTAAACTGCGGAAGGAATGTGCTTGAAGAACAAAAGAGTAATGAAGTGGTAAACTGTCCCAGCAAGTTCTGAGAGAAGCTATCAATATCTCTAATGTCTGAGCAAGAGCGATGCGCTGTCAAACGCTCCCCTTGCCATGGACTGTACCACAGTCTGATAATGTCAGTGGTGCCTGTGCACTTAGACCGTTTCAACTCTCCTTTGGAATCATCAGTAGAAACCATAAACAATGGTTGTTTTTTTTCTTAATTTGTCCAACATAAAGAGATGTGAGAGAGTTTAGAACTATTTGTTTTGCAACTTAAATTGGTCAGAGGAATGTTACTTTTCCACGGACGTTCACTGTTAACTCGTCGAAGCCGCTTTCATAAATTGAATAAAAATTAATATTTGTCATAAAATAATATATTTCACCTTTAAAAGGTCTATTAAATAGTAATACTTAATTAATTAAAGTAATATCATGATGTAAAGTTTATTTTTAGAGTGTTGTACTTAAAGTGAAATGTAGCTTGTAGAACATAATTATCTTGTTCGGATTCTGGTTAATTTGTTTCACGCTACAAATTCAGGCGAAATAATTGCCTACATGGAGAATTCATTTAGGTCAATTCATTTTCCTGTGGTCTTAGAACAACTATAGTTGTGCTATTTTCCCATTAAACATAGTGAACTCCCTTGCTTCATGAGTATATAAATAATCATCAGATCAATTAACCCTAGGACTGCCCTTGCCTAAACTGTCCATTTTCATTATTGTTACTTCGATAGAACCAATGTTATGGTTTCTAGTGTAAAACCCCGATAAGACAACGTACTGTGTTTATTCGATACACATTTTCTTTAATAATTCGGTAAATAATTATACTAGAATGACGAGAGAGGGCTTAAAACTTTCGCCTCATCTCTAATTCCCATCTTTTTACATGCATTGATCTTACATCTGGGGCATTTATGACCCTTTTTGGGCCCAAAAACTCGAAATTTGAAAGATTAATCCCAAAAAAAAGGGTTTAGAGTTTTCCGATTGTTTTGCCCAACGAACTTGTCCAACTGATTACAGAAAGGAACGTCCCTACCAGATTTGAAGTAAATAGGACAAAAAATGTGACCGCTAGAGTGCAAACACATATATATGTCTATATACATATATATATAAAAAATTTTGAACGACCCCCCAAAACGTGTTCAGGGAGTCACGTTAGGAACTTCTATGGTGGTCCCGGGCTTAAGTTTCACTGTGTGGGTCATGCTAATAGTTCACTTTCCAAAGGAAATTCACTAATAAATAGTGAATATAGTAGTACATAACCAATTTGTTATCTATAACTTAAAATTAGTAATTAAATGATAATTAATTAGTATTAATTAGTTAATTTCTTTTGACGCAAATTAAAATTGATAATTTTGTTATTTGTTCGCAATTTATACTAGTTTTTTTTTAGCGAATTTCCCCGGTAGGGAAGAAGCTATTACCATTGTCAGCATTGTAAGACCTAGGCCTGGGACCATGATCTCGTAAAAAGGTCCGATTTTTATGAAATTTGGTTCAAACATGTAAAGCAACATTTGTGACTTTAAGTTCGAAAACCAGCCAGATCGCTCCATTAAAAGGGGTATTTTGAGCGGTTTTGTACCCCAAAAATGGGTTTTTTGAGTTTTTTACAAATAATATTTAAGTAAATCAAATTTTATTTTTCACCATTGAATTCAGCTTAAAATAACAACCAATTTGGTGTTTTGATCATTGCTCTACGTCAATTGGTTACAGAGATATTGAAAGTGCTAAACACAGTACATTGTCCAGTGTTATTCTTATGTAGAATAAGAAAAATTGTATATCTCGCTTATTTATCAACTTATCCTGACGAAACTTGCTTGACAAAAGTGCTGAATTTATTCAAGCCTTCTAAAGCCAATATAAGAACACTATCCCCAAAATCTTGACTCTCTAAGTTCATAATGGACTTGCTGAAAAACTTACTTTTAGTTAAATGTTTTATACATTTTAGTTGTTAATTTCTCAATATATTTTATACAACGTTGTTTGTAATAAAATATAGGCCTGAAGGAATATTTAGTTGCACAGTAAATGAAACACCCGACGATACAATCGTGTTCCTAAATTTATACTGACAGGCCAAATGTTCTGGTTTTCATTGTTTTTATTTTGTTTTACTTTATTAACTCTTGATGCACATCAAACTAAATTTTGTCTGCAAAAAGCTTCTAAGTGAAAATCTCCCAGAGATACAAATCTAATTATAAATGCAAACGCGTTCGCACGCAGCACGCTGACGTGAGGGAAGTGAATTTCCACATAAAAACTTTTAAAACTCAAAATCAGTGTAAAAACAAACATTTATTCCAATTTTTAGTGAAATCTTAAAACATTGATTTTTTGGCTGTTCTGATGCTCCTGGTTTCATTTACCTGCAAAGCTGGGGATAAAATTTTGCGCATTATAATGTTAGGAGAATATCCAGACAGGCTTGAAAGTAGGCGTGAGTTGCTGGGGATGATAAAAGTACTCTAACAAAGGAATAACAGGCATTTATAGTGTAAAACCCCCATAAGACAACGTACTGTGTTAAGTCGAAACACATTTTCTTTAATAACTCGGTAAACATTTATGCTAGAATTACGAGAGAGGGCTTAAAACTTTCGCCTCACTAATTCCCATCTTTTCACATGCATTAATTTTACATCTGGGGCTTTTCTGGCCCTTTTTGGGCCCAAACACTCGAAATTTGAAATATTAATCCCCAAAAAATGGGTTTGGAGTTGTTCGATTGTTTTGCCCAACAAACTTGTCCAACTGATTACAGAAAGGAACGTCTCTACCAAATTTTAAGTAAATCAGACAAAAAATGTGACCGCTAGAGTGCAAACACATATATATATATATATATATATATGTCTATATATATATATATAAAATTTTGAACGGCCACCCAAAACGTGTTCAGGGGGTCACGTTAGGAACTTCTATGGTGGTCCCGGGCTTAAGTTTCACCGTGCGGGTCATGCTAATAGTTCACTTTCCAAAGGAAATTCACTAATAACACAACAAATAAACGGTTCTGTATAAGCAGCATGCTTTGGTAAATCTGTTAAATCTCCCTTTCCCACAAACTTACCTATATTCAAAACCACATTTTTTATTAGTTTACGTAGTGTACATTTAATGCCTGCCTTCTGGCATGATCAACTAAAACCCCCAAAAAATACATTAACTAAAATAAGACTTCTAAGAAGTGATTGTAAATACATGTAGAGATTCCTACGCTGTGGGAACCGAATGTTATCACAATAAACAACAAGCTTAGTTTGACTTACGTAATACAAATTTGAACCGTCCGATGTGAATCGGAGAAAACCTGTTGGGAAACTCACAGTACAAGACTTATGATAACTTCTGAGTTCTCCATATTAATACCCTAATTTTTATTTTTAATAAAAAGAAATTGTGTGTTTTTCAGAACCTAATCTCTTGTGATAAGTTAGATAGAATTAATTGTATCCGTTACTAACCGTGAAAAATATGCAGTAACCAAAACAAATTCTCATTAAATGAATATATAAACAGGGTACTAAATTATTATATAACTAAGCCAGTTTTTAGTTAGTTAAGTTAGGACGTGTTAATTGCTAGGACGCATGGAAATGTAGATGATCGAACAACAGTATCCTTACTTTTAGATAAAGGAAAATAGGTTACGTGTATAAAGGTTCCAAGGCATTTAATCTATGTTTTGTGCGTAGTGTGCCTAGATCAATTAAACATGATGTCCTTTCTATACCCTCACCTTCTCCACTCAATGCTTGTAATCTACACAACCAAAACCAAACTAATTTATTTTCATGACTATATCTTGTTTATTAATTAATACATTTAGATAAAACTTTGAACTCTTTCTTCATGTGGTGGTTATGGATATATAGGGTTGCATTTGAAGTGTCTTTTCCCTGTATCTATATTTTTGAAATTCTTTTATTTATGGTTAAAAACACACACTTTTTTCAGATGGGTCACATTTCTAGGTTTTATTTTTGTAATACTGGATCCCATTACCTACCACCTTTTTTTGAAGACCAGACTTTATATACAGACATTAAATTCCCCCCCATCCAACCTCATAGCAGTAACTGATGTGGAAAGTTCAGGAGGATGCTGAGATCCTTTTTAGTTGCTATAGAAGAATACTACATTGTGTTTGAATATTTTGTTGACAAGAAGTAATTACTTTCTTTTTTTATCGTTGTAAGTAATATTTTGTCATGCATTGTACTGTAAATTAGTTGTATTTTCTATGTCACATTTTTGTATATGACGTTTGTCAATGATTGTTTAAGTCAAACGACAATAAAGAACTGATTTCTAATTTGAAATACGCTTAGTATGCCGGAATGCTGCGACGGAATATTTATTTCTCGTTTCCTTAATAAGTATCACTAACTTATTTTATTATTATTAGTGATAGGCAGAATTCAATCAAAAATCAAATTCGGTTGATAAAAACGTGTATTCTGACCCTACAAAGCAGCAGTGCACTGATGACATTCTAATGCTCGTTATATCACTCTCTTGTTATTCCACCCACTCAAATAAATTACCCTTTAGCTCTGTAACTATCCACAAAATGTTCACTTTGTTGTCACCCTTTGGCGCAGTTCGGTGATTGCCATTGCTATCAGTTTGTTCGACCTTGTTCTCATTTAAATGTCAATCAAAAATAAATTGTTTGTTAGAAAACAATCTGTGTATGGACTATTTGCAGGAACAAATTCATTGGTTCAAATAATTGTTAGTTTTCCTTCTGGCTTAGAATTAAGTCGTGTTCGCTTCAGGCTTTAATTGCAGCCCTAATTGTCCATTTATTAGGGGAAGGTTGTGCAGTTTAAGTTTACTTGGATATGTGAAAGTTCATGAATTAAACACCTTCATCAATAATCAGTTAACAAAGGGCAAAGTTTTAAAACTTTGCAGCTAATAAGTAAAAATTTTTCTGTAAACATTTTTAGCAAGATCATCTTGGTTCGTAAAACTAGGTACTGATTTATTGGAGGACATCGCCAATTTAGAATCTCCCTGAAACTCCAGACAAACATGGCACAGTAGTATGGAATTTAAACGGGGTGCAAAGTAAGATAGTAAATTTTGAATTGGAAAAAATTACCACATACATTTGTTTAGTACCAGGGAGATTTGACGCTCTTATTTTCAGGAAAATAAATAAAGACAGCCAAGAGAATGAAAAAGGGGATGGAATTGGTAGAGTGAAAAGTAATGGTGTACTAAAACCCTTCGCACTACGCCCTCAAGAATCAAGATTGGTATGGCTATCTGTGGGGATTTCTATCAGTGATTCTAAATGGCTTATAAGAGTTATGATTTATCAAGTGCTGTATACAGAGTGATTAGGCAATGAAATATGCGAGCAATGGAATATTAAATGTCTTTGTCATCATCAATCTTATATTGGGATCTTATTGGGTTCATCATACATTCATTATCAATGGAATAAATCCTTAATGAATTAACTGATTTCACAAACAAATTACAATATTGTTTATTGTATCAATTCACAAAAGACAGTAATAAGTTTAAATTTACTTATTATTCTTGTACAATGGTCAGCAGCCATAAGTTTGTTTACTTTCTGCATTTGTTATTAACAATTTTGTGTTTTGAGCTTTGCATAAAGCTCTGTGACTGTTAAATCATGTTTTATTTAAAAAATAAGTAGGTAGTAGGATTGCGACTATCCTAGGTATTTTGGACCAAGACTGAAGACTACCTCGGATAAGGTAAAAAGCTCGGATAATATAAAGGTGAAGTGATGTCAGGCTTAAAACAGTGGATCAGCTAGTTAACATTTTTTTTAAATAATTTTATTGTAAGAAATTACATACAGTAAACTACATAACTATGTTTAGCGCGACTGCAGAGATCACTGAAACTAACACGGATGAGCAAGCTGATGAAGTCTGAGTGAACCCGATACAGTGTGAAGGTTAATGAGCGAATCTGATAATTTCAGAAGTACTGTGAATAATACTCTTAGAATTGGTCATCTTAAAATTCATGCGCCGACTCAACAGCCGTTACTGACTTTGATGGCTCGACTTTGTATAGCAAACCACATATAAACATATAACTCTGTGATTGCTCTGATATTAAGAGCTTAATTTTCTTTTTTTCTAGTAACTAGCTCGGTTAACCCAAGCGATATTGTATAATCATAGTACAATGTAATCGTAATTGTACAGTGCAACGTAAAATATACTGAAACGGGCTTGCACAAGTGCTCATTAATTTTAACTGTCTACAATTAACAAGAGTAATTAACTTTAATTGGTCGATATTCATTCAGTGATTACAACAAATAAACAGCAGGCTCGCCCACATCCGGGGGGGACGTGAGGGAGACCCTTTTTGGCCTCAGATATCTCAATAAATGCAACTATTTGTATTTATTGAGTTATATCATATACATACCCCTTATAAGAACGCTTAATCTGTGGTTATGTGTGTAGCACAGATACAAATCATCGTATAAATATTACACTTTACTTTTTACAACCATAAAAAAGCATAAAATTTAAGCGGCTACTAAGATATACTTTTTTATGCTCTTTTTTCAAAACCAATGTCATTTTTGTTATGAGACCACACAAACGCTTTTAGTGAAAGCGGTCCAAACCATTCAAATATTTGTGGACATCCTGGGATTTTAACCTGTGACCCCTTGAACCGAAGTCCAAAGTCTTATTTTTAACAACTTTAGTACTTTATTCATGATAGTCTAGATAATAAATGAATACTAGTCGACCCGTGCGGAATTCCGCACTGCGAACCAAATCTTGTCAGCTGATCAAATGTTGTTTTGTTTACATTTTCCCTCCTATCAAAACAAACTATTCCCTTTATTTATCTTTCATACTATTCAAATTTCCGAGAAGCGGTACATTTTTAGCCCGTGGGTCTATTTTTTGTCAATAGCCGGCACGATAAGTTTTAAAATGAGGGGTAAATCATGGAATTTGATAAAGGAATAAGGAAGATCTCGCGGACTGACAGAAAAACAAGCTAGAGAAATAATATATAAGATCGCCTAAAATGTCTAGAATGGTCCTTGCTTTTGAACCAACTCTTTTTGTTGTAGGTCATAACATCTGTATGTAGTTGTTTATAATAGTTTTGATACGGTTTAGGTTAATATTTCCAGTATTTTTAATAAAATAAAACTGGTCCTAATATAGAGCCTTGAGGAAGCCAGGTATAATGCTATATCTGATAGGAATGTTTACTAACCTAATTACATTTGTAATCTCTAAAATTTATATAAAAACTAATAAATTGTATAATAATAATAAAATTACAAAATTTAAGATTATCAAACGTTATATAAAATTGTTAAACAATATTTTCTTAAATCAATAAATATGTGTTAATTTATAAGTAATTATTAAAAATATATCTCAAATTATAAAAAATAACATTTTCAATTACAAATCTTAGTTTTGATAATAACGTTATGAAATAATTATAGGAATAAAGCTTGCAACATTTATAAAGAACTAATGTTTACATTTTAATTTAATCATTTACAGTACAAAATTTATAATAATTTCATTTTGTCTAAATAATACATAGCTGTTATATCATTGTAAGTGTATATAAATAATAAATGGTACTAGCTTCTCTAATTTTGATAGCTTTAATATTATTCAATATAATAACAACTTTCTTGAGATAGAAATTCAAAAACTTTTTCTATTTATTAGTTTAATTTCTAAGGGGATTTTTTGTAAATTGATGTTTCAATACAAGTATTTCAAAGATTGTTTTAATAACATTAGTTTTATTTGTTAAATATACAATATCCCAGCACACATAATTCGACTTTGAATTCATTCATACAACTTTATTACCAAAGTTAAAAGTGTATGATGAAGTGACCTTTGACTCTCTCGACTGATATGTGGTGCCTCATTCATTCTGTTTAATCCTTCTGCCACTCATCCTCTTGGATTAACTTATGGCAGTGAATGGCTTTTGAGCTTCCATTATCATTCATTAATCTGTTGTGTGTTTCATTGGAATTTGAATCAGTACCTAACAAACATTAAATATGACTATTTCAATTTGCTTTATCAAATCTCTCTGAAATTTTATAAAATTTAGCAATAATTGAAGTCTATTCTCAAATAAATTTTCTAATGATTATCATTATAAATAACTCACAAACAGACATTAACTAACAATCTAAAAATAAGAGTTATAATAAATAATAATCCTAACTGTGAGGAGTAGAAGTAGAAACTCGAGGTACTACAGGACAACTTTTGAAAAAAGGTTATATCACAAATAAATTAATCTTTAAAAAAGTGCATTTAAAGCAAGATCAAAATAAACTATATGCTATGTCTTACTTGATGAATACGACACCCCAAAACCCCTTCCAAGATATGGACTAAAAATTAAACCATAAAAGCTTATTTGTATAGCTAATAAATTGAGTAATATATCAGTGTTTGTGATCTACACTCATATCATTCATTCATATTCGCTTTAAAATACGCCCTAGTTGGGTCGGCGTCTTACACATTGATTTAGTGATTTAGTAATCGTAAATAAATCTGAGCTATAAATGATAAAGTGTATAGTAATTTTTTCATAGTAAGGATAAGTGAAAAGTAGCTAAAACACCTGATCAGATGTGAATTCGCAAATAATCTGACACATTCCGTCAGCCCTTGTGGTCCTTCCTTTCAACTCTGCCACCTCAAGTTCTACAGTCCTTTAGTTTTACATCAAATTAACTGACTGAGAAGGTAATTGAACCTTCAAACCAAGTGCAACCCCTGAGGGATGTTAACCTTTGATCAAAGTTAGGAGAATAGCGTCGTAGACTACTCAACCATATGATGAGGCCAGCAGAAGTGACAAACCACTAAAGAAAAGTAAAAATTCCTATGTAGAAGGCAGTATTTGAAGCCTACATGCTAGATGAATTAGTTCTGTTTTTGTCCACCAGGTGTCACCACATGTCAGGCATAGACAAGAAACAGTGTATTTACAACAGTACGATTATGTACTGTTAACAGTTATTGTGTACAGTGAACAAAAAATCTGATATTATCAGCCTTCGGCAGTCACATAGTAAAACATGGGATAGTTTTAAATGTAGAATTTATTGGGTGAACATAATTTAACATCACCAATTTTTTTAATTAAACTATAAATTTTGGTTAAATACTAATACATTACCACAATTTAATATATTAAATATATTTTAATATATTACATGGAGGAAAGTGTGTCGTCCAACCATGTTAAACCTAAGCTCGAGAATTCTACTTAAAGTTTAATGTAGGTAGATATACAGCAACAATCAATGCACTTGCCAGTAACAGAAGTTTAGTATGGATATTCCTGCCAATGATTAATGGAGAAATTCTTAAGAATTTGACTCCATTTCTTATTTTTGACTTCTGTAGATATTTACTTACTATTTACGCTTTACAGTTACTCCGTACAACCACAGAGAACATACCGTGAGTCCCAAAAGTCCCACCCCCTATTATTTTTTTAACGACTGCATATATCGAGAATATCTTCCGGGGAAGTCTTAGTGACCCTAAAAGGAAACTCTTAATGAGTCCAAATTTTCAACCCCCTCCCCCAAAATAGGGGTTTTGGGGGGAAGTCAAAAAACTTAAATGATCACCCCCCTTGAGTGATGTATCATTTTAAAGGGCGTACAAAAAGAAGAAGAATGGCACAAATAGGGGTTTCTAGCTTTGTTCTATCAAACACAGTGTTCAATTGAGTTTTTGAATTTTTAAACTTCATTTTGCATTATTTTTGCATAGCAGTCATTGCAAATAAACAACATTACAAATAGCATTATTCAACAAAAACTTTTCGAGATAATAAGATTTTTCGATGGCTTTGGTTTATGTAACCAAGCCATTTATCTTTTAGTGAGTGAACAAGTTTGGCCCCATCCCCCAAAATAGGGATTTTTGGGGCTAAGTCAAAAATGTTAAATAGCAACCCTTAATGAGTGATACCTCTTTTTAAAGGTCTTAATAAAAGAAGATGAATGGTGCAAACAGAGGTCTCTATGATGATCCTCCCCTAAAATATGGCAGCTTATTAAATGTCAAATTGTACAATGATAGACCTATTTAATAAGCTTTTATGATTTAGAGGATCATCGTAGAGACCTCTAATTTGCACCATTCATCTTATTTCACTAAGACCTTTAAAAAGAGGTATCACTCAGTAAGAGTTGCTATTTAATATTTTTGACTTAGCCCCAAAAACCCCTTTTTTGGGGGATGTGGCCAAACTTGTTCACTCACTAAAAGATAAATGGCTTGGTTACTTAAACGTTCCCATCGAAAAATCGTATTATTTCGAGATGTTTTTGGTGAATTTAAATTACAGCTATGCAAAAATAATGCAAAATGTTGTTTTAAAATTAAAAAATTCAATTGAACGCTGTGTTTAATAGAATAAAGCTAGAAACCCCTAACTTTTGTGCCATTCTTCTTCTTTTTGTAGGCCCTTTAAAATGATACATCACTCAAGGCGTTTTCCATTTAAGTTGTTTTACTTATCCCCCAAAACTCCTATTTAGGGGGAGAGGGTTGAAAATTTGGACTCACCAAAAGTTTTATTTTTAGGTCACTAAGACTTCCCCGGAAAATAATCTCGATATATGCAGTCGTTAAAAAAATAATAGGGGGTAAGACTTTTGGGACTCACGGTATGTACGTTCTCTGTGGTACAACTCATTAGAAACTAGGTTGCCTTAACTCCTGAGGCAATCTTAGTTTGTTCGCTATGTGTTAAGGTATCTTTTCTATGTTCTTTGTGTTACTGGGACAAACAGTTTATACAGTTTAATTTGATGTTAATGACAGATTATAGTGTGTAGATTAATTAACTCTATCTGTAATTATTCTGAATTTCTTATGAATGTTAAAGAGAGGAACCAAGGTAAATAAATCAGCAAATCGAGTTGAAAGTTAAAAGAAATGGGCGAACCCAAAATATCTAGTGAGAAGTGCAAGAACATAAACGTGGGAAATGAGTCCATTGTGGGTATGTGGTTAAAATACCAAATACAAAGCTGAAGGATAGTACAAGACCATATTTTAAATATCTATCCATAAAATCATAACATCTCAAGCCTACAATTCATAGAAGGCTCAAAAAGTTCTAGGGAGTTCCCTTGCATCCATTTCCTTTAACATCCAAATTCAAATCCTGTCCATATTTCATTTAAATTATGTATTCTATAAACTTTGTGTGTTGTAATCAAACTAACTAACCAAAAAGAATATTAAACTCTTCATAACAACTAATATTGTTTTTTAATGACAGAGGTTTATGAACTAAGACCCTTTTAGGGTGGATTAATTGGTACATTGGTATCATAATCTTCAGAGACGATTCTATTTTAATGAGTCCATCTGATTAAAACTTAATGATAGGGTGAAAATAACAGGCAACCGTAATATTAATGTACATTAAAATAACAACCGTTGGTGTGTTCAATTTTTCCCACTCAGAGGTCAGGGTTTTGCAGACTGTAATCAATTCTGTTGATAACTCTGTTGTTTATGGCATTACTGTTTAATTTTAGCCTGAAATTCTATTCAAAGACCATTTCTACAGAGATAATATAAATTTGAAATGTTAAATAATTTGTTTTATTGTTTTTTGTTAAAATTTTTAAACTTTTGTGTTTAATTTATTTCTAAACTGGTCTGGTATTCAAAATGATCTATCTGTATAACGTTGTTTTATATAACTTGAACTATGGGACCATGTGCTTGAAAGCAAACTAGCTAAAACCTTAAGGAGTAATCACAATTTCAAAACCCAATGAGTTGAACAACTACAACTGGGAAATCTAAATTGTATTAAAAGTTTAATGGGCTTGTGAGAAAATGAAAAGCAGATCGTCATCAACTGTTGCAGAACTCGAGATTGTTAAAACTTTATAACAATCCAGAATTTAAAACGTCGGAATCTAATTGTTATCTCATTACTCAACCAAGTTGACTTTATAATTTGGCTGTAATTGCTAAAGTGAAAAATATATTTTAAAATGTATATTTTTTTTATTGATTGTATTACAGTACAAAACATAAAGAAAGCTTACAGAATACAATATTAAAATGTAAAACAAACAATCCTATCTTCGACTGTAAATCATTCTTTTATTGTATTTTCATTCGCAATGAACTTTTTTGTTGATGAAGTTTTGAAATTTGTCAAATTTTTAAAAACAGATGTATTAATAAAATACACTTATTAACCAAAACGGTAAATCCAAAATCGTTGATTTATGGTTCATTTTTTACAACAAAATTAAACTAACGATTTCATTGAGCAAAACGTCAATATCACAAATAATAACTAATAAATAAGATTCCAAAATATTTATTATTTACTACTTTTTAATGGTTGAACTGTTTGTGACATCGAAATTCTACTCACTGAAATTGCTAGGTTTTTTTCTTTAAAATTAACCATATATAAACCATATTTCAGATAATCCGTTGAGAAGGGGCGGGCTTTCAAATATAAAATTGGCCTTATGGAAGAAGCAGATAGACGCTGGCGCTGGTGACTGGAGCCCCCTCTTAAAATTAATTTCAGGGTTTACAAAATTGCATAAGCACTTCAGTATTTATCAAGTTTAAAAATATATCACTCACAAAGTCATCTCAGAATGGCCAGAGTATAAAATGGCCAAAGATTTTCAAGTTGATAATGCTCTTCAGACTTAAATAAAATAGTATATATGCACATACATTCACATGTGCATGCCAAACACAACAAGTCTGTCGTCTAATACCAAAACTGTTTTTAAAATGAAAAACTATAAGAACTATTTTGCCAAGTCTTGAGAAGAACATCATTCAAACCACTATTTCAAAAATTAATTATTTTAATATTATGATCGACTTTATTTTACAGGCAGCAGAGTTTTGCAGCAAACATTTGAACGTTGACAAATTGTTATTCATAAGATAAATACATTTTGATAATAACCTTACTTGTCACGTCCAAATTCAACTCCGACAACAGAAAAAACTGGTCTTATGACCAGATTACTTATCAATCAAAATGTATTGTAAAATTTCCATAGACGTAAAATCTGCAAGGAACATAAGACAATCCAAAAATCAGGGCCGTATTTAGGATCGTTGTGGCCCCCGGCGGCTCACTCCAGTGAGGCCCCTCTATTATTTGTTTAATTGTTTTAAGATTAATTTGTTACATCTACAATTTGATTACAATTGAGTTTAGACTGCTTTCATGGATTTTCATAAAACCTTCAAGGAATCCAAATTTCTTTATAACTTCTTCACACTTTTTAGCCCGAAGTTCTAGTTGTGCATTCAAGAGATCAAGCACGGGGCAGAATTGTTTCAATTTTTAGTTTTTCCATTCCTTTTAGAACTGTCTGATGTTTTGTCACCATTGAAAAATGTGAGTCTGGTACTGCACTTGGTGGTGCGAGCTTTTGCTGATCTTGGCTCCTCTCATTTCTTGCGCAGCTTTCATAAAGATGTCAAAACTATCTCTTTTTTCTCAACGTAGCTTCCAAGAGAATCTAACACTTTAACGGACACCAACAGTCTTATAACAGGCTTTTGCAAAACTTTGTTGATTTCCAGTACTGTCATCCGATCAGCGAATAGGCCTAGTGACTAGCTAATTTTTTGGATCGAGTCAAGTAGTGCCAATTATTCTTGAGATTCAAGTATTTTCAAGCAAGTATTTGCCATCAGCAATATACTGTTGTTGGTTGGTATTTTCAAATAGTGTAATGGGATTTGGTTAACACATTCCAGATTTGATCGTCTAATTAAATAACAATGGTTTCTAACTAATAAATGAGTAGCAATACACATGTTTGGCCAGTACAATCGATCTGAAATATGTATTTTCAAACAAAACTTGGTTTGACTGTTGTTTTCGGCCGATAAAACACAGTCCAGTTGCCATTTTCCCAGTATCACTTGGTCTGGACTGCGCTTAAAATCACTTTTTGACCGACATTGTATTTACCGCCGTAATTTACGGCCGATATTACGCGGTCCAGTTAATTTCGGCCGGCATTAAGTGGCCCGGTCGCCGGTTTTGGCCGATATTATCTTTAACGTCGTTATTTTTGGCCGTTAATATGTGGCACAGTCTTCATTTTGGCCAACATTAAGTTTTCCATCGTCGTTTACAGCCGATATTACGCGGTCTAGTCTTCATTTTCACACGTTCAGTTTTTTTTTTATGACCGATTCATGTGTCTCTGTCGTCTTTTGCGGCCGTTACTACGCGATTTGGGAGGTCGTGATCGCCAGAGATTGGCAGGAAATCCTCGCTCGAACCTCTCGAGTATTTTTCAAAACTTTTAGAGTTTTTCAAACGATTTTTCGAGTACACACCGCTACTAGCTATTAAATAATTCCAACTTAATAATAATCATTTTAAAATTGATTTATTTATGTGGTAAAACGGGAAGCAGGACAAATATATGAATAACAAATTTTTTCATTACAAATTTTGTGAGTGAATTTTTTTTCAAGCGATTAACATCTCAAGGGAGGCCCCAAATGAGGCCTCCCCTGGCCGAGGCCCCCGGCGACCGCCGTGTCCTCCGTTATGTAAATACGGCCCTGCCAAAAATAAGTTTAAACAATACCTCGTCAAGAAATGAACATACAAAATTTAAGATTGTTTGAAAACAACAACGAAAATTTAACATAATATATTATAAAATCGAAAGTTCAACACTTCAAGATTGATTCAAAAGTCTTTTAATTATTGTTATAAGTATATTTAATTATTATAATATAGTCTTAATCATAAATTAATTAAGACTTATTCTAATAAAGACATTTTCTTTTTGTAAAGAGTAGTCTTGTGTAAATATAATGTTATTCAGTTTCTGTGTACACTTAAAATAGTTAAACTACCAAAGCAGCCGCAGACTGGGCTGTAGGTTGTTAGCAGAGCAGAGCCAATCAGAGAGGCGTAAGAGCTGTAAATGAGAGCAATCCATCAAGTGAGGCTATCTATATTGATTGGTAGCCCATCAATATACCCCCACTGGCTACCAGATGCTGTGGCTGCCCTTACACAGCTGTTCCCGTCTTTGGTTTATGTAATAATGGAGTTGAACTTGGTAACTGACACTGGACTCTCCACCTGCTACGGTGTAATCTCCTGATCATACATGTTTTGTAATTTAAACATCAACATTTTGTCTTAAATCGTAATAAATCAACATGCAGTTTTTCAATTTTTATTTTCATTTATGAACAACTAGTTGCCATCATACCCGGTTTCACCCGGGAATAAAACCTGTGGTGGGTGCTGCATTCTGTGATTAATCCGTGGAAGTACAGTACTACGAATCATGATCAGCTGTTTGAATTTTCATCAGCTCTTACCAAAGTGAATGTCTATAAGAATAACATTGGATTGAAACTTTGACTCCCCGTGGGGCGGTGCCATATGGAAATTTCTTAAAATCCTTTCTTAGGGATTTACCTATGTTATAGAAACCTATGCCACATTTTGTGGTTGTAGAGATTTGGCCTGGGGCATGATCGGTTTTTTGTATTTATAGATATAGATAATCAAATAGGGATCAAACTGATTTCTGGGCTCTGTAGAAATGTATTCTATTTAGATACAACTAAGGACTACAGCAAGTAAGACGATGTGCAGCGAAGAGATTCAAGGTGGTCGGTTCAGCTACCATATGTAGGATAAAAAAGGGGGACTAGATGGTTAATAAATGAAAAAAGCTCATATTGAATTTTGGTATTATAGAATATATGACAATCTATATACGAAACTAAAAAGGTACATTTTAAAATGCTCTGTTTTTAATAAATTGAGTTCTAAAAGCAGTGAATGATCATCCATAGATGGCGCCGCTATACACGGAAACATATGAAATTTTCATGAAAAAATATATCAGCCACAGAGAATGTGTTAAATGTTCTTATTTTTTATTGTAAACTTGAATCAAACAGTTTTAACCAGTTTTGGCTGATCTGGATTGAATCAGAAGTAGGTCCCCATGAGAATTTCACCAAGGACCAGGAGGTGTGGTGTTTCAAAAATGGTAATTAGGTTTTTTCAGTAATAAAACTGCATATTCGTGTAAAGATTTAAGTCTAAATTTGTACTATTTTTTATTTAACTAAAATAAGATCCTTATTGTTGCCTGGGAAGAGGGCGATGATTTGTAAAGTGATAAGAATTTTTCTTTGGGCCTGATAATCAGTGTGACTGATTGAAATTGTTTGCCATGTTACCTTACATGTGTATTTACAATTTTGATGTCAGTACATTATATTTTTAAACATATTTTGAAGGTCGTAAGATGGTTTTAGTTAATCATGCTTTTATTTTATAATAAGGTTGGTGGGTGCCCAACTTGTGATTCGTAAAGGTTTCTGGGAAACTTTTACTTTATTATATTTATTGAAGGTTTTTATGATATAAGCTAGCTACTATAAGTTTTAGCGAATTTCCAATATAGGGAATTAGCGAATTTCCAATATAGGGAATAAGCTATTGCCATAGGTGGTATGGCAAGACTTAAGCCCAAGACCATGATAACTTTTCATTTTGAGGTCCCCAGTTGCCAAAAACACCATTCGTTCAAATGTATAAATATATATGTATGTATGTATGTATGTATGTGTCCATAAGCACAATAACTCTCGTAAAAAAGGTCTGATCTTAATGAAATTTAGCACAAATGTGTAAAGTACCGTTTATTTGAACGAGTTCTAAAACAAGACGAATTGCACCATCCAAAGGGGGGTTTTGGGGGGGGTTTGTACCCCAAAAATGGGTCTTTTGGGGTTTTCACATGTAATTTTTATCATTGAATTCGGCTTAAAAAACAAAAAATTTGGTATTTTGATCATTGCTCTACGTAAATTAGTTACTGAGATATTGAAAGTGTTAAACACAGTACATTAGCCAATGTTATTCATATGGAGAAGAATAACAATTTTATATCTCGCTTATTTAGAACATAAACTGACCAAACTTGGTTTATGACTTCATCTGGTTGTGGTTTATTGTTGTTTGCACAAAAAACTAATTTTTCGCATTTGGTTCCCGAAGCAACAAACCAAGGTAATCAGTCCCCATGATATTCTTATGGAGAGTAATTCAAATGTTATAAATCGCTTATTTATGAATGTATATGATGAAACTTGGTATGTGACTTCACTTAGATGAGTTCTATTGATATTTTCATGAAAACCCATATTTTTTGTTCTTTGTTGCAGCAAACCTACGTACTCATCCCCATGCAATGTTATTCTTATAGAGAATAATTAATATTTTAAGTACCGGTATCGTTTGTTTGTGAATATGAATCCTGGTAAGTGGCTTAATGTGTATATATTCATTTTAAATTCGCTGAGTATACAGGTTTGCTGCAGCGGGGGTATTTATCTACTCTAATGATGGTTGCAGATGAACCATTTTAATTCTACAGTATAAAACACACATGGGGTACAAAACATTTCTTTCTCAATATATAAATTTACAAAACACATTTTGGCTATATAATATCTTTGTATCTAACTAATTTCATGGAAAGTGAAATATTTTTATAATTATAATTTGTATAACTGACTCGTAAGCTCGATAACATTTGCCAATTAGCACACTTGAGAAGATAAAAAATTCTAAAACTTCTACAGTAGAGTTAAACAATTGTTTAAACAAGATTCATTGTTTAGTATGAACACAGCATGGGAACATAGACAGTGGAAAATGTTGACTGGTGCATTGTTGTTTTTGAAACAAAAAAATGCCGTAATATTTTGATGTGTGTATGCTTGGCCTTGTTGGTAAAATTTGACTAACACATCATTTAAGAGAGTGGTATATCTATGTTTTGTTTAAATAAACCAAAGTTTTTAAGCAGGCTACTGGCAAAACTATTAGGTCTTAAATCCTATACTCTAATATGAGTAAGGTTTGCTTGCTTGCTTGCGACACGGATCTCAAAAACGGCTCCATCTATTTCCTTCAAATGTTCGAAATAACTATTTTCTGGGATAAAAATAAGTTCTAGACAGGCCTCATCCCCAGGAAAAATCATATAATGTAAAAAACTAAAATGAAAAGTTAAAAAAATGAACATTGGGCTTATGGAGTTTCAAATCAAAACAAAATAATTGTAACAGCTGTTCATAATCAACCAGGGAACTGTCAAAGTATTTTTTTTTTTTTTTTTATCTTTTATTAGAGGCTTTGTATGAAATTACATGAAGCCTTAAGAGCTACGAACATAAATTATTATATTACAGTTCAAGTCCAAAATTTAATTGATTTCATCCGGTTTATGGTCACTTAAATAATTTTCTCGATTTTATATAAAAATTCTAAGACGTAACACTATAATTTTGAAAACACACTGAATTAATTTCAATTATATAAAGAGTTCTTATGTATGAAGTCCAAATATTACAATTCAAGTCCAAAACTTAATCAATTTCATCCGGTATATGGTCACTTAAATAATTTTCTTGATTTTGTGTAAAAATTCTAAGATGTAACACCATAATTTTGAGTTTTCTTCTTTAAGAATGCCATGTAAATCAGGAGGTATATGACAGTTACATCTTCTCAACATTTCATAGAGATAATTTCGATGTACTGAGTAGGCAGTGCAGTCCTTAAATATGTGTAGAATACTTTCATGAGTTCCATCATTACATTTTAGGCATTGTGGGGAGTCAATTCTTTGAAGTAAGAAAAGTCGGTCTGCTGTAAAACAGTGTCCAAAACGAAGTCTGCAGATCATAGTGGTGTCACGTCTACTGAATTTGGTTGATTCAAACCATGGGACGTTCGAGTAGGTACTTTGAGTCTTTTTATACCACTCCCCTTTGTTTGTAGATTGCAATAATTCATTACATTTAGCTCTTATTTTATTCTTTATATCAAAACAAATATCGGAATATCGCAAAGGGAACTTATTGTCTACAACTAATGCATCATCGTGAGCAGCACACTTTGCTAGGGAATCCGCCTTTTCATTACCCGGAACTCCAACATGGCCAGGAATCCATTGTATCACAATTTCTTTTGAACATTTAATAATTTCTTTTGCAATTGCTAAAGTTAGGTTATCATTGTTAAAGCCACGTAGAGCATTTTCAATGTTGTAAATGGACACAAGAGAATCTGTTGCAATAGCAAATTTGCTGTCATTTAACTGTGATATATATTCTAAAGATTTTAAAATGGCAAATAATTCTGCTGAGACGATTGATGATATTGAGGGAATTTTTATTTTTATTTCCATGTCAACTGCAGGATCATATATACCAACACCAACATTGGTTCCAATTTTGGATCCATCTGTATATATTATCCTGTGCCCGTTCCATTTGTGGTGTAAAATGTATAACGATGATTGTAGCAATACAGTATCGTTTACATGCTGTTTACTAGACTGAATACCGGAAGAAAGAACTTTAGAAAAATGGATATTTGGGTTTATCATACATAGAGGTTTATGGAATTGGAAAATTGAATGACCATAGGGTTCGTTGTCGGCTTCACCAATATAATTTTTAATTTTGTCAAAAGCTCGTATAATTGTTGGTGTATGTTTTTTATCCCAAAATGGATGGTGATGGGTGAGCATGCTTAGTTCTTGGAGTTTTAAAAAAGCAGGATGAGATGTATTTAAATGAATTTTCAGAGCTAATTTTTCCGATAACAATTGTCTTCTCAAATTTAGTGTCATTGTGGCAGTTTCAGCATGTAATGCCTGAATGGGTGTTGTCTTAATAGCTCCAGTACATATCCTTAATGCGCTATTTTGTACAACATCCAATTTTTGTTCATATGTCCTATTTAAATGTCCAAAAATAAAACTGCAGTAATCCAATTTTGGTCGTATTAAAGCTTTGTAGATTCTTAGAAGAAACTTTGGATGAGCACCCTTCGTCCCAAACGCTAAGCATTTTAAGACATCTAAGTCTTTTCTACACCTGCTGATTGTTTCATCAATATGTTTATGGAATTTAAGTTTTGTATCAATCCAAACACCGAGAATTTTGTGACAGTTCACTTTTTGAATAACTTCACCAAATATGTTACAAGAATATTCAGTTAATCCCCTTTTTCTCGTGAAAACAAGTAATTTACACTTTTTGGGATTAAATGTGAGACCTGATTTGAAATTTAACGTGTTAGCTATGTTTGTTAAATTTACTTGCAATTTTCGAGCTGCTAATGTAGAGGATTTGTTAGATACATAAACGAGAAAGTCATCTGCATATTGCAGGGACGTTACTCCTGGAGACAAATGTTTATTCACATCCGCAATATACAAAGAAAATAACAAAGGACTTAGCACACTTCCTTGAGGAATACCTTTATAGGCTGTCCTTGATAGTTCCCTGTCTCCAAATTGAAATGAAATAGTTCTCTCTGAGAGCCAATTAAAACAGTATTTTATAAAAACATAAGGAACGTTCATAGTAAACATTTTTGATATTAAAGTTGTTATAAGTACATTGTCATAAGCTTTAGACAAATCTAAAGATGCTGCAATAACAGTTTCATTTCTTGTTGTTGCTATTTGGATATCGGAGACAAACGTAATTATATGATCATAACATCCACTATCCTTTCTGAATCCGAATTGGGTTTGTGGAATTAGATTGAAGTGTTCAGTAAACCACTCCAACCTATTTTTGACTAAAGTGTTCATGATTTTAGCTAAGCATGAAATCTTTGCAATAGGTCTGTAGGATTCAGCTACACCTTTGTCACATTGAGGTTTGATAAGAGGTACGATGACATGGTTCTTCCAACATTTAGGAATTGTATCTCCTTCAGACTTCCAAATTCTGTTGTATATTTGTAACAGCAATTCCAAAGCATTTTGAGGCAAATTCCTTATCATTGAATATGATATACCGTCTGCTCCTGGGGCTTTATCCTTCTTTTCACTAGCCAAAGCAATCTCCAGTTCCTTCATGGTAAAGGGTTCTGTCATCCTAGTATCATCAACAGTTGAAATTGGACAATTAATTTCACTGATTTCTGGGACATGGGCCGGAACTAAAATGTCCATGAAGCTATTAGCCAAATCGATATCTTGTTTCATGATATGGTTGTCATGAATAACATTACCTTTAAAACTTTTTACTATTCTCCATGCTTCAGACGAGTTTTTATTTTGTAAGTCATTACACAACTTCTCCCACGATTGTGTTTTTGCTCTCTTAATAACATGTTTCGCTTCTCTGGCACATTTTTTGTAAACATTATAATTTTGTGGTGTCATATTTAAACGGAACAGTTTGAAACTCAATCTCCTCTGAGCTACTGCTTTTGAGCATTCAACATTCCACCATGGTTTGTGTTGAAATCCAGATATATTATGTTTTGGTCCATATTTTATGTGAGGAATAGACGAGTCCCCTGCATTATTAATTATATTATGAAATTCTTCTAATTGTTCATCCTCTAATATATTTTCTTCATTTCTGATTTCATTCAGGTTTCTCTTTATAATAGAAGTATAACGTTCCCAATTAGCATTTTTTAAATTTCTACGAGGAATTTTGTTAATGTTACTGTAGGATATGTTATTAATTCGTTTTGCATAGTTGAATGTAATGAGTATAGGAAAATGATTGCTTCCAACTGCATCCGCTAGAACTGACCAATTATTTAACATGTTGTGTAGCTGTGGTGAGACAAAAGAAAGGTCAATAGCGCTAGAACTTCTAAAAGGGGAAGGTACGGTGGTGTGCGTTCCATCATTAATCGTGATGAAACTTGAGAAACTCAGTGCATTCACAATGTCTTTGCCCCTAGAACACGACTTTCTGTTTCCCCACAAGGTATGATGGGCATTAAAATCCCCTATCACTAAACTCAAATCATCATCGTTTTTTAAAACACGATTTTCCCATATATCAGCCCTAACATTACCCTTACCACAGTAGTAATTAAATATGCTAATAAATTTATTAAATCCTCTTGGTCGGATCTTAATTGCAAGGCCTTCAATGGGATCATTGTTGTATCCAGGAGCAATATGTTCCCATTCAATAGAGGAATGAACAAAGAAAGCTATTCCACCGTATTCATCTTCCCTGTCTTGTCTTATAATACTGTAGTCACTTAGTTTATAGTTAAATTGTTCTTTAAACCAAGTTTCCTGTACAGCTGCAATGTGAATCTTATTTTTAAGTAAGAATTCAGGAAACTCAGCCCATTTAGATGATAAGGACTGAGCATTCCACTGTATGAGTCTAAGTTCAGTGTATGTCATCGCAATAACTAAGATAATCAACATGAAGAAAGAAAGTTTGAAACACATATAGGCCCTATTACAAAGTTTGTATTGAATTTAATCCGGCCCTAAATGACATGTCTTCTAATATTGAACTGCATACTTTTTGTATTATGTTGGTTATAGTCGAGTTAATATTCTCACTACCTTGCGGAATTGTTTCTTTCAAGTTTTCCATGAGGTCGGTGGTCCACTTGGTGTGCTTAATTTTAAATAACGCCTCTTCAAACAGTTGTTTTAAATTTCATCCGTGTGTTTCTCATTGTCTTGGCTTACCTTTTCACAGGCAATAGAGGTTACCGCAGGTTTAGAGCTAGCATTTATACCTCCTTTACTAAACCCCTCATCATATGTTTTATTAAA
This sequence comes from Allygus modestus, assembly GCA_963675035.1. Lineage (NCBI taxonomy): Eukaryota > Metazoa > Arthropoda > Insecta > Hemiptera > Cicadellidae > Allygus > Allygus modestus. The sequence continues at coordinate 48,689,233 of OY776116.1, forward strand.
TTTACTAAACTTATCGGTGATACTTTGTTCACGAAATGGCGACTTATTTTGACGAAATGGCCTTTTAGGCTTTAACCAAACTTGTGATTTTGATGACGATTCCGCTACATCTTCTTGATTTTGCAATTGGGTCAATGCATTGTACCTGTTAGGTATTAAGGAATAGTTATGTTCATGGGGAGGTATTGAATAATTTGATCTTTGCTGCAGCTGTGTCTTCCTTGCATATGAGGTTTGTGTTGGAATACCCACATTGAGCTGAGACATGTGTGTCTTGGGGAAGTACTTTGAAGCAGTCATAAAGTTTTCTCTCATCTGTGTCATTCTTTGCCTTATATTTTGTTGCCGTACAAATTCTGGGCATATTCTTGAAGCACAATCGTGATCCCCTTTGCAGTGTAAACAAGATGGACTTGCACTGCATTCCGTTCCATGAAAAGGTTTTACACAAACTTTACAAATTCTTTCATTTCTACAGTTTCGCGATGAGTGCCCGTAACGGTAACCCCGGTAACATTGTTGCACAGGATATGCATATTCCCTTACTGGAAGCACAACATAATTAAGCTTAATTTCTGTCGGGATTTTGTCTCCCAGAAAAGTCACTTTAACCCAATTCGTCTTAATCGGACCCTCTGAAGTATACTTAGTAAGTCTGAAGGCATCTACTATCGGTAAGGGGCTTACGGAATCCTCTACAATTTCTTCAACATCAATGTCCGGCTCAATGTTAATCAACCCGACAACTTCCACACGATTCGATGGTATAAACAAATTGAACTCGGGAAAGTGAGAAGATGACACTAACCTGTTGGCCGTTGCGTGTGATTTACAGTTAATTACAAGATTGTTTCCAGCTCTGGTAATACCATTAACTTCAAAACGGAGTTTTTCAATCATTTTTCCAACTTTAAATGGATTTATCTTTTTTTTGTCTTTAGAAGATACAATGACTTCATACGGACCAGAGTGAAACACGTCATACAATCTTATTTTAGATGGTTTATCTCTTTTTGACGGGGGATAAGTTGAATTGTTGTTTCTTGTTTCCATATTTTGAGTCATAGAACTATTATTGTCCATTGTCACCTCTTCATGATATCTCTTACGACTGTTCAAATCTTCTGATTGTCTTTGATGTTGAAATCCTAGAGGAACGTTATTAGTTGTAGGTAAAGGAGGGAAGTAATTATTTGTAATAGTTTTAGTTTGTTCCAACTGCCTATCAAACATAATTTGGTTCCCACCAACATTGGTATCCCCATTATTCTCATCACTTTCATTTAATTCCATCATATTGACAGAATTAGGGCCGTACGGCCCAAAACCAAGGTTCTGTATACTATACAAAACTAATTTATGAAAAACAGAATAGATAACAGATTAACCAAACAGTCACAATAAAATGAAAAAAAAGTTCAAAGATAAACTATTTCCATTATTATTTCACATGTCTTGATAAAATATTTCCAATTATTTGAAAACTATATCAACAAAACTGTAAATAGAAAAATTAGGTTAAAAACAACGTAAACACACAACCACACAGCAGGATTGTTGACTCACAACTGTCGACTGTCAAAGTAATACTCATGTTGTATATGATTATTAACATGTAGTTTCCTGAGAGCAGAGATTAAAATATTTGAGTGAAGATTACATAAATAGAGTAGTAAAATAAATCAAAGGGACATTGAGCTATAAATAACAACTGGAGTGACCTTAAAAATTTAGAAAAGAGGCAAATGAGTTATACAAATCTGATTATCAGTAGGGGGAATTGGTAAAATATTACTTCAATTCATCTAAACAAACTAACTGGCCTTCCCCCGAGCAAAGCTCGGCCCCCAGGTACTCATAGTTTATGTGTTATTTGAAAGCCCTTAACTTCATAATATGTGCCTTTCGAGTGTTATGATAACATCCGCAACTACGGGGCTTTGCACTCTGGGCTTTCACATTTCCAATGTTATGGTAGAATATGTATATGTATCTTATGGTAGAATAGAAATAAATTTGATTCCAAATGTGAATTGGTTAAAGATTTAAATTACTATCAAGATTAGGTCAAGGCATGACCAATATTTTGAGCTGAATGTGATAACAGCTATAACCATGTGTCGTATGCATAACTAAATCTATTGAGGCACACATTTATGTTTTCTGTAAAAATATTACTTTTTGTTTCGTCATTTTTCAATTTTTGTACGGCAGATTTCCCATATCATTACATGTATTTCAAAGTTCGTACTTCAAATTTAGATTTAGGAGCCTTATATTGATGACTAAACATATAATCAACGCAACTGAAAGCATAAGGTTCTGTCATTGTTCATGCGTTCCTGAGCAACCAACTAAAATAAAGGGATACCCTAGTTTTAGCAGTTTAAGTGTTAATAATATGGTCTCATGAATTAAGATGAGATGATTGTGAGCAATGTTGTGTTATAGTTTGATGCTCTCATGTCTAATAGAAATCTTTAGACATCTAAATTATTTAGAATAGAATTAGCTCATTGAAAGAACAATGCCACTAGCATACCTATGACACTTTACGTGTGCCCTTGTATTTGATCAGCTGAGTATTTACAGGCACAAATGGAGGAAGTAAAAGAATTCAAATGTAAATTGTTGTAGATAAATCTTGTATCGGCAGCTGGATGTCAACGTGACATAGACATTTTATGTAGGACTGCTACGTACTTGACATTGCCCTATGAGTCAAAATCTGGTCCATTATTGAAAGTTCGCTCTTCATAGTTAACTTGTTTTGTGAATATGTCTCATTTTAGGTAATCTGTTTTTAAAAAGGGATAATTGAAGAATCTGCTTGTGAAGTAAGTGGACAAAGATAGATTTTATAAAAATGTCCGTTAATAATATAAAACTATCTGATTATGTCAATAAATAGTCCCATTGATCCTCGATTCATTATGAATAAGAGATGTTATGCGATTTTTGCACTTTTAATCTAATGTTCACCGTACAATGAATTGGTGACATACCCATCAAATTCAATTTATAAGTTACCCTTTCAAAGTTGTAACAGGAATTCGGCAATTATATTACAAAAAAGTTTATTTTTTGAGATACTGATAAAAGCCCTTCCCTCTTGCTTCAGTTAATAACACATAAATTAAAAATGGTATATCATCATGTATATATGAAATTAAACCGTACCAGAAACTTTAGAGAAACCTGTAATTTCTTATTTGAGAAAACTAAATTTATATTTTGATTTTTCAACAGGTGTCATTAAAATAAATCAAACCTGAAATCAGTAAACAAGCGGAACTGTTGGACCCACCTAGTCTTATTAATGCTTGTTTTAACAAAAACTTAGACGGATTTATTTATTTATGTTGATATAAAAACTCTTAAAAATACTGTGAAAATTCCTTTGAATTCTAATTTATTGCCCAAGATCTTCTAATTATGATTTTAATTAGAAGCTCAAGAGCTTGTACATGGTTTAATCTCTACTTTCAATCCCAGAGCAGCCAAATTAATCTTATAAAACCACATTGTTTATGGATATTGGCTAACAATGTACTAATCTTGCATACTTAAACTGTTATACCTTTTATCTCTGCTGATCAATGTTCCTGTGTGGTTATTGTTTTTATTATGTTTATACTTGATTCAAAGTAATGACACAACTGGCTGATAATGTTGGTTAAATAAAACTTACCCATGATGAGATAAGAGTCACCCGTATTGAAATGTGAGAACTCAGTGGCTATCTCGCTGTGCTGTATCACTCGTACTATGAACGGCCAAGGCCTTGTCTTGTCTAGCCTGGTGTTTACACAAGAATTCTATTAATCTCTGAACCTCCTTTGTTCCCAGTCATATACTTTTAACTTTTATTTCCTTGATGTATTGTAAAACTTGTTTATGATTTTATGATATGTAAATCAGGACTTTTAGTGAACAAGTTAGAACAAGTTAGTATCAGATTTTTTGGGTGAACCGATGTTTCAAGATGTCAAATGAGGAAACTCTACCAATCCTTCCTTTGGGGGCATTTGTAAAATCGAGCAATGGAAAATATTGATATAGGGTAGGATTTTGATCATATTAGGTATTAGTATATTGTTACACTTTTTTTAAATGAATGACCAAATTTTGAAATATGAGACCAAGCTACAAGGCTTTTGCAGTTTCTATAATCAAGGGGATGCATCCACTCTGGTCAAGTCTGGTTTGTTTTAACTTACTTCTGTTAATTCATTCTCATACTTGATTAGTTACTTTATTCCTTGCTTATTTTTTCCAACTAACTGCACCTTCTATACTCAGATATAATCTGATAATGACAAATAAACACTGGCAAATGTACCATATTTAATTTGTTTCTACCATACATATATTCATGTAAACATTCGCTGACTTCTTGTTGTTTAGATTATTTATGCAAACATTGGCTGGGTAGCACAGTGCATGATTAGTATGCTCGTTTCATAATCTGGATTTCACCAAATCAATTCTGAGAAAATGTTTTTATGGTTTGACTGGATCCAGCTGTCATCTATCATTGGGTTATTAAATAATGATCCTGGCAAAATAATGTCAGTCATAGTCAGTAACAAGACTACACAAGGTATCTCTATCTCACCAGTCTATACTAACAATTCATTCACATTACCCTTAAAATATTTTTCGTTGCGTCGGTGTCTTATAAAGTGATTAAGATCCGGTTATGGCATAGGAAATCCTGACTATAAATAAGTTAAAAACTGTTCTTAAAAAATTACTAATTCAGAAGGAATATATTTTGATAATTGAATTCCTGGACAATAGCTCTTTGGTTTTTTATGTAAAATTTTATAATTTGTTATTATATCTTAAGTTTAGTTCTTTTAAGGACAAATGACAATTCACCTGTTCATTTACAAGTATTGTATATTTTGTAATAGTATATAAATATAATGTGATAATAAACATCTTGAATCTTGAGACTATAGCTAGATTATTTACAAGAGATATATCTAATGAAAAAAATTAACGTGTTTATTCAGCTTCATAATCTTTTCCAAAATTTTATAAAAAGTTATATAATTAAAGTTTAAAACCAAAATCTCGTGTTGCAGATGACGATTTGGAGTCGTTGATCGAGGAGGTGGTGAGGGCCAGCAACAGGGGCGTGTCTGCCGCTAGAAACGTCTCTAGCGAGCCCAACTGGAGCTTTGGCCAGTCTCTATTCTTCTCCAGTACTGTTGTTACTACCATTGGTGAGTTAGCGATGAAATAATAATACTTAGGCTAGACTTGTTATACTTCTAAACTAATAGCTTTCCATCACATAAATATCCCAGAACTGTCCACTCCCATTAATTGTTATATTGATGCAATATTTAACATTTTTTTTTAAATCTATTAGCTTTACAATTTTGTACTGCCTATGAGTAACTTTAGCGTATTCCTGAATGCTTTAATAAATTTTCACATAAGTAAGGAGTTTTATAAAAATAAAACATAATTCAATTATAAATGGTTGTTAGTGTTAATGATTACCTGACTAACTAGTAATTTAAACTCGTTATACAGTAGTAATATGTAAAATATATTTGTATAACATGGAACAAAAAGTTGTATTTATCATGCTTCTGAAGGTGAACCTTGCCCTTTCTATATCAGCATGCTAATAGAGAGTTTGATGAAAATCCCACTCCGACAAAGTTAGTAATCATCTGTTCAGTCAAAATATTACCCTACTTTTCCTTCTCTCTCTTGTACACTTTGAGATCAAAACTTTGCAGATATGTAACCCTACACACCTATATAAAGCAATTTTTGTATCAGCAAGCAACTGGTTATTTAATTATCCTTGTTATTTCAGCCATACAACAATTTATTTCTATTATTTTGTCAGCAAAACTTATGCTGATTACCCTAAACAATAAATTTAACTTTAATTTAATTGATTAAAGTAAAATCGAGAAACAGGTAAATTACTCAAAACATTTTTTAATGTGGGAAATATTTTGAAATTCCTGACAATATCTGGTGAACCAGCAGACTCAGACATTGCAGTTAACTGCAAACTGAAACGAGAATGCAGTTCACATACCAAATGTTATCGTTGCCAAGTATTACTTTTTAAGTCAGTTTCACAACTATTACTAATAAATCTCAGGCAGTAGTGTTATTTATTTCGGCCCTAATAGTTTGGTAGAAATTCTATTCCAGTTCTAGTTTGTGGTCTTCTATTTTTGGGCAGTGGCTTAAAAATCCATCTTGTGATAAAAATGTATTTATTTTTAAATTATAGCCTTAAGGCTCTAAATACTGCCTCTGATTGGATAGCAAATTATAGATCAATTTAACCATCATTAGAAAAAGTTAAACTAAAATGCAAAACAAAACACAAACAAAAATCTATATTGCAACTAACTACAAACACACTGCAAGACTGATTAATAAACTATTAAGATTGAGTTTTTGTTTGTTTTTTCCCCTTTGATTCCATATTTCAGTTTCGTTTTGATAAACTTAAAAATTGTTATCTCAGCTTTTCCTAAATCTTCATATCTACAACTACACTATTTCATGTACCGTATATTGTTAGATACCTCACTCATCACGTATTCTTAAAATATTGTTGGATACTTTAACTTGTTTATTTAAAGATATCCATTAATCTTTGCTTCAGATATATTTTAAACTTCAAATATGGTAGTTATAGTCTATAATCGCCTATAATTTATACGTGATATCTATTACAAACTCATAGAAATATTTTTCTGAGTGAATATGAGTTTGTACAGCGGACAGGAAATTGATTGAATGGGTTTAATTACAGCTCCATCATCCCCATGTTAATCTTTTGATAGGGAAGGTTGATTGAAAGTGATATAGCACACGGATTGATGATCCCAAAACAGTAATCTAGTCCATAGTAGGGTTAGATTACATTTCAATTTATGGCTGGTAATGGACAGAGGTTCAGTATGTAAATCCTATTAGAACGTGGAAACTGATTTACTAAAGTTGGGCTCGGGAATGAGCATCCTGTGCAAGAGTATTTAGCAGGGGTGGCAGTGGAATATTTATTTTTTAAGGGTGGTAGTAGAGGAGGGGAAGTGTTGCCCCACTACACTGTAGTCTACGTAGTGTTTTCCCCCAAACATGCCATCACAGTATTGACCCTACAAACACAACTCAAGAGTCTCTCCCCTATGGAGCCCCCTGGCTAAGAGCTGGTTTTGGCAGAGAAATAGGGAACTAACATAGGTTCAGGAGAGATGACAAGATCAAAAGATTGATTTTTGCAAGGACTTGAAAAGGATGAAGAATGGAAACTAACGTTAATAGATTATTATCAAACAAAAGTAAACAGGAATTGGAAAATCACAACAAAATTAGAAAATAGAAATTGCATGCACGCCCAAGAACCCCAGGTATACCGGAAGGTGGAAATTTGGAATGAAAAAATAAGAAAAAAAATAGTCCAAGTAGTCTCTCCCTTTGTAAGTCCTGTCCCCTCCAACAATGGGCAAACTAACTAACATATTCAGTGTAGTAAAATTTAAACTATTTATCAAAACATAGAATGATCTGTCAAACAGTTGCATTGTTATGTTGAGGTTTTGTTTATGACGTATGTTTTGAATCTGCCCTGAGACACTTCCACACTAAAAGTTGCATTAACATGTTGGGTGCGGAGAACGTTAATTAACGTACTCTAATTAACATTGAAACTTTTGTGATTTTCATGTTTAAACATGTTTGTCAGCATTGAACGTGTTAACTAACTCTGAAATAGAGGTTTCACTCCATTATTATTTAATGTATGATGTTTTCCTACAAGTGAATAAATGCATAATATTGGATTCATATTTAAATACTTTCACAAATCTATACTTAAAAAGCTAACTTTAAAGTACGTGAACTAAATGGTTACCCTGTATACCATTACAGATTAGAATGTGTTATCTTGACATAAGATAAAGCACATACATATGTTATTCATGAATCCTAGATGAATCAAAATCCAGAAAACACTTGAAAATCCCTTAGGGCTTTGCCAAATAGGGCTTTTAAGTTTCAATTTTGCAAACAATTATTTTATTTGTTCAGATGATTATTAAAAATCTGTTTATAAAACTGTGGAAGTTGGCCAGTTTCATCACAGAATGCAGCACAAATTAATGTTTTTGCCTTCCATAGATCTTCTTGGTAAATCCGGGAACCTGTAGATTTCAGACCTACTAAAAGGTATTGAATAAAACCGTAATAGCAACAAAATAATTATGTGTCAAAACTATTTTGATATGCAAAAGTTTAATTGATTTATTAAGGTAAGAACAAAAACACTTGTATATAACATTTAATTAAATGCAACACATTTAAGACAATATTTATAGTTGGTTTTATTTTCCAAAACAAATCTGTTACACATTCATAAAAAAATAATGAAGTTATACAAAATACAAAAACAACCTGCTATTAAAATAAACAATAAAATATATTTTACATGTTTATAACAAACCTTTAAAAGGACAAAGCTGTAAAACCAATAATGAAAAACAATAATGATAATGTTTGAGAACCATAAAATAGAAATTAAATTGTAACTGTAATTTTTTTCTTAAGTAACATTTTTAAGATTCAAACAAGAAATTAAACTATCCCATATAAAATGTAATAAATTAAAGTAATAATGGTTATGATAAATTCATGGCAAACTATTAGTATTACATTGAACAATAACCAAAATAAATATGTAATAAATTTAAAAAAGTTACTAATATCAAATCTTAAAACTGAAGTAGTTTTTTTCATTCCTAGAACACATTCAAATTGTGTGAGCTGTATAAAATTAAGCCAGATCCTTCCTCTCCTAAATAAAAGCAGAGAAAAACAATGCTGTATTCGCCTTAAGTGCCTTTCAAAATGTCTGTGGCCTCTTATCTACATATATTCTACTTAAATTCAAACAATATCTAAGTGTTCAGAATATAGTTGAATTTTTTATATATTTTAAAATTCTGATAGGATATTGAAACTGCTATTGTGGTTTTTAATTGAAAATAAGTCCTATTTTAACAACCAGCTCAGAGAGTTTTACTTAATCATTAGAATGTTGAACCAATTCAATAATTGTGCCAACACAATGTAAAACTTCCAAACAAATCCGCCCACACAATGGGCATGCTTCGCTTAATAATCCTAACAATTCATCACTGTCCAATCGAATGAATGTTTAAATTAAACATCCAATGCAAACTAATTTTGCTCGATATTTTTGTAATTAATTATTTCGCCGGCTTTAATGTTATTTTCCAGCTATTCATCTCTCCATCATCAAATTCATTTGTGCCTCAGGATTGTTTGTTTAATCATGTTCATTCAATTGAGATTTAATTAAAAAATATTCCCTTGAAAGTAGTTGTATTTTATACCTTATTATTTTTTTTTTATTTTGAAAATGATATTATAATGAACTTGTTTCAGTAAACTGTTTCAAAAATGGATGGAACAATGAAGGGGAGGGAAGGAATGAGAACGAAAGGTTGAGGGGAATTATTTAAAATATATAATACATTTCAAATGCTAGTCAAGATTCAAACAGAAGTTTAGAATGAAATACATGTAGTGGTAAGCTAGATAAAACGGGATGGGAAGAGTAGAGCTATACTCAAGGTTCCTCCAACTGCATTTTTGCACTAAATATATATTTATTTTCTTATAAATCAGCTTACTCAAAATAAAATACCATATGCTTGTTTTATTCAACTGCATTCAATTCATCTTACATATCTTAATCCATAAAAAAGGTACGAAAAAGTCTGGTGGCATGGGAAAATGTACTAAAAATTTGTTTAACTTACATTGAAACACTTATTTGTTTATTTTTCTATATCGATGGCATTTTTACTGGCTGTCAGAGAAGAACAGTCCAAACCTCAAACCTCTCGTAATGTTTGCTAAGTTGTGACCGCAGAGTTCATTTGTGGTCAGTACAATTGAAACTATATTAATTTAAATTGTTAAAGTAAATACTGTTTTAATAATTTTGCTCAGCTATAAAATAGACACTTCAACATAAATAATTACACCAATATGTTGTGTTGTGTCAGGTTATGGTCACGTGACGCCGCTATCCAAGGCAGGCAAGATGTTCTGCATGCTGTACGCCATGCTGGGGATCCCACTGACCCTGGTCTTGCTGACAGCGTTGGTGGAGAGACTCATGATCCCCACCACACTCTTTCTCCAGCTACTTAACAGCAGATTGGGGCATCTCTATCAGGTACAAGTCAAGAGTAGTTGATTTAAATTTAAGTTATTGGTAAACATTTAAGTTATTTGTAAACTTTTAACAACCACATATAAAGAAGATAAGATGTCCTCATATTAAATTCAAGATTAATTAACCCTTTGAGCCCCAGCCTCTGACATAGAGGGTGCATGTGTCCGTCCAGCACCAAGTGCTCACTGTTATTCCTATATGCCCAGGGAAAAATTGTGATTTTCGCAAGGTTTTATTCAAAAACTTCTGGTAACTATATTGTTCATGATAAATTGATAATTTGTTGTATGTTGTGTATAATGAGCCAATCTGTGTGTTTATATATAACTAGTGGTGGCTTGAAGGGGTCATAGCCCCTAAACCTTGCTCCAATATTCTGCATCATGTGATTTGTTTACTCTTTACATGCTGAAGAAAACAAAACGATATAAGAAGGAACACATGTCAGTTTGTAACCAAAGTAGACACTCAATCGCATAGTTTTAATTTAAACAAAGCAGACGTTTTAAAATCCCCACGCTATTCTTATAGGGGATGTTTTAGGTTATTTCTTGTTTGCTGGTAAAATGTTAGAAATACTGCTATTTTTCCCGAGTCCCTGAGATCAAGAACTTTATTTTGAGCCGTTTCCCATCATCCTGTGATTTGCCAAACTCCCACGATTTTGACTTAAAAATTTTGCTTACAGTATATATAAAGATAAAATGTAAAATAATATAAATATTTTATTTTGTATGTGTTATTATAAACAACAAAAAAGGAAGGAATTTTATTTTTAAAGTTAAAAAGTACAACTGTAACTAGTTTTAAAACCATATCTGAGTTTTAATTACAAACTACAATATATCTTTTACAAATAGTGAACGTTTGATAAAATTGTGTTGAAAAATAAATTTATCATTTTAAGTTATATTTATTTTTTTTAGTATGATTATGTATTATTTATGTTAATATTTATTATTTAAACTTATTATGTTTATAAATCTTATTAGAATATATCCGGAAAGAGCATTTATTCTGCTATAGTATTATACCAACAAATATCAAAATCAGTAAAGAAATATTTACATTATAACGAAAATATAGGCGGCCGATATATCGGCCGGTTGTCACGTTCAACTCGAGGGGTCCCAGCTGAAAAATGGGCTGGCTGGTATATTCACGCCACATAGTACCGGCCGAAATATCAACCGCTGGGGCTCAAAGGGTTAAACATCCCATGGTGCCCATCAAATATCATCATTGGAACCCAACATTAGATAACTTTCATCCGTAAATTATGTTATCTGAAAATAAAAGGAGGAAGATCCACATTAAAAATTACAGTAACAATAGGGAATAAAGGTAAAAACGATGTTATTTTTTTAAAGATAAAAATTAACTCTCTTTTTAATAGTTAAAAATATGGGAATATAAATAAATAATGAATTAACAGTTTAAAACTATGACACAAGTAAGGCACATTTTAAGGGGAAAATGCCTTAGTACAGCATTTTATAAATTATGAGTGTAGAATGAGTTATTAAGATCAAGACATCTCATTCACTTTAGCCAGAATCATGTAATAGCCTAGTGACCAATGGCAGTTGGGTTCAGTTTCGTACAATCACAAAATGTTTGTACGGTACTTTGGTGAGAATCAATCCGGAGAACCTCAGATTGTGAGGCGAGCACTCTAACCACTACGCTATAACAGATAATTAACATTAGTCTTATCATAGAAACACTTAACCAGATGATGTATCAGGTATCCCTGGTAAACTGATCAGAGATTAAAGTGAGAGAGTAGTAAGCGGTTTTTATCCACCCGCCATTCCCTTTTTCTTGACCATCTATGAAATCCATACAACAGTCCATGCTGCTGATATTACAGTGCTATTTATAGTAAACAACATATTTCTACTCCAAACAAACTCGTTATGCTTATTAGCGTGCCACGGTTTAATATAAAATGATCTATGCTATTATTAAAGATTGGTCATAGTTTATTTAAATAAAGTTTTGCAGGTTTATTCAAGCATACAAAATTTTAAACCTAAACGTCCTTGGCATTGTAAAAAACGTTTCCCCAATTATTTTTTTTTTGCGATGGGGTAGGGTTGCCATAAATTGTGATTGTAGTATGTTATAAGAGGGGAAACATCTGAAAATCAGCAAAACTGATGTAATTTGTAGAAAGTGCCAATAAACATAGTATTAGTTAAAGAAAGTCAATTATTTGGTAAAGATATTTAAAATCATATGCTCTAGACAGATACTGTATACTTGTATCTTAAAGTAGTATTAATGAATGTAAAACACTAAATATTTCTGGTCTCATGGGAAAAATTCAGCCAAAAGTTTCACCAGTTCTATATAGCTCTACACTCGAGCATGAGACAGTACGCGAGAAAACGGCTGATCCACACCGCTAACGCTATCTCTAGTTCTAGTGCAGAACATCGTCTACAACGCTCCAAACATCAAAGTGTCTGAATTTTCAACATTATATCTTGCCCTAGCGTTAGTGTATTCACTGTTTTTATTCCCCCTTCGCCTTGATGTTGGCAGCCCTTCAACATCAGGGTGCTGCACCTGTTCATCATTGCGACCTGCCACATCTCTCTGATGGTGCTGATCCCGGCCGCAGTGTTCGCCAGCCTGGAGCCCGGATGGGACTACCTGGACTCCCTCTACTACTGCTTCATCTCCCTGACCACCGTGGGATTGGGAGACTACATCCCGGGAGACTCCCCAAACCAGCCCTACCGCCCGCTGTACAAAGTCGCCACCACTGGTCAGTGCAGATATACTTTTTATAAAAAAAACTTTTGTGTTTGCATTTTGGGTTTTATTCACATCCATTTATATTTCTAAAACATAATTCAAAGAGATGTCTTTTACAAATTTCTTCCATCACTTTTGTCTTTTATATACACAGACCATACAGGAAGTTAATTTTAACTGGGTCACCATTTTGTTATCACTGAAATAAAAATACAAAGTGGGGTAGTGAAACCAATGACTTTTTAGGATATGGCAGCTAACTTGCTAACCTGCAAATTTCAAATGCAAAGCCCCAATTTTAAGGTTGGTTTAGATTATAGATGTATTTTCAAGTCAATTTTATACATGTATTATTTTATTTTTAACTTAAAGGGTAAGGAGATAAGAGTGGCACAAGATCAATTTGTCTAACCATTTTGGAAACTAATAGAGCAAAATATATGACAGTCTTTATTTAAACGAGTTCGCACGCAGCACGCTGACGTGAGGGAAGTGAATTTCCACATAAAAAATCTCAAAAAACTCAAAATCAGTTAAAAATATACATATATTCCAATTTTTATTCAAATCTGAAAACATTGATTTTTTGGCTTTTCTGATGGTCCTGGTTCTATTTACCTGCAATGCTGGGAATACAATTTTGTGCATTATAAGGTTATGAGAAGGTCCAGTCAGGCTTTAAAGTACGTGTGAGGTTGTTGGGGATGATAAAAGTACACCAACAAATGAATAACAGGCTTTTCTAATGTAAAACTCCCATAAGACAATGTACGGTGTTTGGTCAATACACATTTTCTTTAATAACTCAATAAATATTTATGCTAGAATGGCGAGAGAGAGCTTAAAAGTTTCGCCACACTAATACCCATCTTTTTCCATGTATTAATTTCACATCCGGGGCTTTTCTGACCCTTTTTGGGCCCAAAAACTCGAAATTTGAAAGATTAATCCCCAAAAAAGGGGTTTAGGGTTTTACGATTGTTTTGCCCAACGAACTTGTCCAACTGATTATAGAAAGGAACGTCCCTACCACATTTGAAGTAAATCGGACAAAAAATGTGACCGCTATAGTGTATACACACATATAGGATGTTATACGAGAAATAAAATTTATATAGATTTGGGGGTATATAAAATTTTGAACGAACCCCCAAAACGTGTTCAGGGGGTCACGTTAGGAACTTCTATGGTAGTCCTGGGCTTAAGTTTCACCGTGTATGCTAACAGTTCACTTTCCATAGGAAATTCACTAAACACTACTGGGTTGAATAATCAAAGGGCCAAATATAAAAATATTTTAAAATCACTTTAAATTCACTTATCTAGTGACAAAAAGTTAATCCTGTAATTTTTTTATTATATCCCACAATTCTTCCAATAATAAAGGCAGCAATTATTCAAAATTACACAATTTTATGATTCAAACATAGATAAAATGAGATTATAGGAGATGATCGTTTTTTTAATTAATAAAATTGTTTATGGTCACAGGTTATTTGCTGATTGGTTTGACGTTCACGATGCTCACTCTCACCATATTCTACGACATTCCGCAACTCAACTTCGGAGTTCTCTTTCTGCGTCGGTCGGACGAGGCGACCACAGATCCTGAGAAAGTTCGGCTACAAGCTCCTGGAACTCTCGGACCCAAATACACTCAACAGCATGACGATCAGCGCATCCCCGCCAAGATGGACACCCCTAGCCCAGAGGACACGACCCCAGTACACGCTCGCCCCTGAACATCCCCCACTCGCATATCGCCCTTCAACATTCCTTAAAGTATTTTTGTACTCCAAATCTCAAATGGTACATTCACTGTTATGTGGACTTAGATGGAATTCCATGTCAAAATGTGATATGTATTTTAGTTGGCTTTTTCAGTGCTTTAGCTTTTTTTTGTACTGTGTAATTTAAGTGCTTTTGTCATGAATATATATAATTTTATTCGTTAATACTGACACACTGAGAATGCATGCGGTATATATTATTGTGAATGTGAAATTAATATGTTAAGCAATATAAAAAGTAAAACAAATAAGAGTTGTGAAAATGGTTTTATTATTTTGGACATAAGGATAAAATATATCAAACATTATCAACATGATTTATAAAGAACCAATTATGTCAACAAGCTTTAAAAGGTTACATTTTCATCTACCTCTACTTTCTCTATTCATGTAGTAAAGTAGAATAGTAGAGCAATAATCTTTTTAACTGTCAGTAGTATAGAAAAATATCCATCCTTTGTGATATTTGTCATGACAAAGTATTTAGCCATCCCATTTATCAGTAGAATATTTCAACTTATTCAATGCATGCAGGTAAGTATTTATACCAACATCTAAACACCAACTGCTAAAAGCTGATGCTTTAAAAAGTTCAAGTAAATAAATGATGTTATGTTGTGAAGTAGTTATTGGTTTGTTTTAAACAAAACAATACCATTACTTTATATTAAAAATCTCATTAAAAAATATTTTTTATTTTTGTGAGTTGAATATTTATTTTTTTACTAAATGAATGTAGCTGAACAGATTTGCTGTAGTTTAAAAATGAGAGTAATACATCTATAATAGCTGAAATATTCTTGGAAGAATATAACTGTTTAGAATAGTGTATCCATATTTTTAGAAGTTGTACAAATTATGTAATTTCTTGGATAGACCGTAGTTATGGCTGAAATATGTGACAAATAAATTATCTAAACTGTTTGTACTTGTGAATATTTTGTTCCCTAATAGTTTTCATTCCTCCTCTCCCTCCCTTGTCCCATATGACTTATGATAAACTAGCTGTTACCTGTAGTGGCTTCACCCGCATCACTACATATAGCGTTAATAAGATTTGATGCTGCATTTTTGAAGACGCCTCTCGTATTTCTGGTAAGCATTTGTCGCCGTTGGGCAACCCTTACAGGAATAGCTCGTCTGCGAGCTTCAGCTTCCTCAACAATTTCTGTAGATCACTACTCTGCCCTTTCAGTTGCTCTCAAACTGGCCTGCCCCTGAGCTTGCTCTCGACGTCAAAGATGATGTTCTTCTGGAGTTTCTTCTGCTCGTGTGCTGTCTGCTGCAGAGTTTGTTGAAGCCCTCTAATTTCCATTTGAGCTGAAGTTGCCTGACTTATTCTAGCCACTTTATTAAATCGGGCTTTTACGAACTTTGAGACAAATTTGATTTACGTTTCCCCTGCACTATTATGATACAAGCACCTTTGTGGTTAAACGTGCACAAAAAAAAATGTAAACAAATAAATAAACTCAAATCTAGTTGTAAATCTGAAATACAGAACACCTGTTTTAGTTATAATCTGAACCAGGAAATGTTAGTGCTCATACGATTAACATGGGAACCACTGGGGCAAAGCCCTAAAGGAATTTTAAAACATGAACAGGTCTATATATTACTTTAGGATATTATAGCTGTCTTCCTATGAAATGTCAGCTCTATCGGTTTAGTAGTTGGAGCATGATCAAGCCACAAATTATTTAGAGGACTTAAGTATGAAAATATAAAATTTGTTGAAAGAAATTACATTTTAAACGTGTTCGCACGCAGCACGCTGACGTGAGGGAAGTGAATTTCCACATAAAAAACTATAAAAACTCAAAATCAGTTAAAAACATACATTTATTCCAACTTTTATTCAAATCTGAAAACATTGATTTTTTTGGCTGTTCTGATGCTCCTGGTTCTATTTAACTGCAATGCTGGGAATACAATTTTGCGCATTATAATGTTAGGAGAAGGTCCAGTCAGGCTTTAAAGTAGGCGTGAGATTGTTGGTGATGATAAAAGTACACGAACAAATGAAAAACAGGCTTTTCTAATGTAAAATCCCCATAAGACAACGTACTGTGTTTGGTCGATACACATTTTCTTTAATAACTCGGTAAATTTTTATGCTAGAATAACGAGAGAGGGCTTAAAACTTTCGCCTCTCTAATTCCCATCTTTTTACATGCATTCATTTTATATACAGGGCTTTTTTGACCCTTTTTGGGCCCAAAAAGTCAAAATTCGAAAGATTATTCCCCAATAAAAGGGGTTTAGAGTTTTCCAATTGTTTTGTCCAACTGATTACAGAAAGGAACGTCCCTACCAAATTTGAAGTAAATCGGACAAAAAATGTGACCGCTAGAGTGCAAACACATATATATATATATATATATATATATATATATATATATATATATATATATATATGTCTATATAGACAATATATAGACAATATATAGACAATACATATATATATAAAATTTTGAAAGACCCCCCAAAACGTGTTCAGGGGGTCACGTTAGGAACTTCTATGGTGGTCCCGGGCTTAAGTTTCACCGTGCGGGTCATGCTAATAGTTCACTTTCCAAAGGAAATTCACTAATAAGGCTTCAATACAACTTTCCTTTAATATATAATTTAAATAGGGTTGACAGGATTCTTAACGATTCAAGGAAGATCTGATTCTGATTTGTGATAAATTGTTTATCTATTTATCAAATATGTTATAAAAACCAAATAGTAATGAAATATCAAATAGTATAAACCAAACATAAGGGTTCTTTCAAGAGCAACGTTTAGTGATCAAATTCCTTCTTTTTAGACTGTGAATGTCCCTTAGATCCTGGACCATCACATTATTAGTAAAGAGTTTAAAGTCCCAGACTATAGCATTGAGGGAAAATACCCTATTTCATTATAAAATGAGTGGTAAATGTATTTGTGCACATATTATCAAACTCCAATTTTAATAAAGCTTTAAGCAAGTGTATTTCCTTTTCCTTTTATATTTTGATGAATGCAACCTCCGAAAAGACAAAAACAAAATATGTTGCCTGGTATCTGCTGTGGAGATTGTTGAGAAGAATATGTAAAGCTTTTTATTCCAGATAAAACCTCCTCATATAAAAACTAAATACCGGCCCCCGTCGCAGCAAACCTGCGTACTCAGCTAATTTCCAATGCAAAATTTAAGTCTTAATACCACATAAAGCCGCATACCAAGTTTCATAAAAATATATTCAAAAATAAGCGATATATCAAATTTGAATTATTCTCCATAACAATAACATTGGGGATGAGTACGCAGGTTTGCTGCTACAAAAAACAACAAATATAGAGTTTCTTGTAAATATCAATATTACTCAACTAGGTGAAGCCACATACCAAGTTTCATCAATATAAATTCATAAATAAACGATGTATGCCATTTTGATTATTCTCCATAAGAATAACATGGGAGATGAGTACGCAGGTTTGCTGCAATAAGGAACACAAAAAATGGGTTTTTATGCAAATACCAATAGAACTCAACTAGGTGAACCAACATTCCAAGTTTTATTAATTTATGTTCATAATTAAGGGATACATTACATGTTACTTATTCTCCATAAGAATAACATGGGGGCTGAGGACGCAGGTTTGCTGCTACGGGAATTATTGGTAAAAATCGGGTTTTTTGTGAAAATAACAATAGACCACAACCAGATGAAACCATATACCAAGTTTTGTTATAATACGTTCATAAATAAGCGAGCTATAATTTTTTTCTTATTCTCCATAAGAATAGCATTGGACAACGTACTGTGTTTAGCACTTTCAATATCTCTGTAACCATTTGACGTAGAGCAATGGTCAAAACACCAAATTGTGTGTCTTTTTAAGCTGATTCCAATGGAAGAAACTAAAATTTGACTTTTTCAATAATTATATGTAGAAAACTCAAAAAACCCATTTTTGGGGTACAAAACCCCCCCAAAATACCCCTTCGGATAGGTCGATCTGTCTGGTTTTCGAACTTAAAGTCATAAATGCTTCTTTACACGTTTATACCAAATTTCCTCAAAATCGGATTATTTTTACGAGAGTTATCGCACCCACGGACACATATATATATATATATATATATATATATATATATATATAGATATATATATATATACAGTTTCGAACGAATGGTGTTTTTGGGGTCTGGGGACCTCAAAACGAAAAGTTATCATGGTCCCGGGCCTAGGTCTTACCATGCCGACTACGGTAATAGCTTCTTCCCTATAGGGGAAATTCGCTAAAAGGTTATAGGGAGCGGCAAGTGGTTTGAGCGTGTGACTTTGGTCAACAAAATCGCTGGTTCAATCATGGCCAGTCACCAATGGCTATTATAATATAACGTGGCCCACTGGATTAGAACCATCAGCACTAAGCTGCAGATGACCATGTAGACCACAATCATGGCCAGTCACCAATGGCTATTATAATATAACGTGGCCCACTGGATCAGAACCATCAGCACTAAGCTGCAGATGACCATGTAGACCACAATCATGGCCAGTCACCAATGGCTATTATAATATAACGTGGCCCACTGGATCAGAACCATCAGCACTAAGCTGCAGATGACCATGTAGACCACAATCATGGCCAGTCACCAATGGCTATTATAATATAACGTGGCCCACTGGATCAGAACCATCAGCACTAAGCTGCAGATGACCATGTAGACCACAATCATGGCCAGTCACCAATGGCTATTATAATATAACATGGCCCACTGGATCAGAACCATCAGCACTAAACTGCAGATGACCATGTAGACCACAATCATGGCCAGTCACCAATGGCTATTATAATATAACGTGGCCCACTGGATCAGAACCATCAGCACTAAGCTGCAGATTACCATGTAGACCACAATCATGGCCAGTCACCAATGGCTATTATAATATAACGTGGCCCACTGGATCAGAACCATCAGCACTAAGCTGCAGATGACCATGTAGACCACAATCATGGCCAGTCACCAATGGCTATTATAATATAACATGGCCCACTGGATCAGAACCATCAGCACTAAACTGCAGATGACCATGTAGACCACAATCATGGCCAGTCACCAATGGCTATTATAATATAACGTGGCCCACTGGATCAGAACCATCAGCACTAAGCTGCAGATGACCATGTAGACCACAATCATGGCCAGTCACCAATGGCTATTATAATATAACGTGGCCCACTGGATCAGAACCATCAGCACTAAGCTGCAGATGACCATGTAGACCACAATCATGGCCAGTCACCAATGGCTATTATAATATAACATGGCCCACTGGATCAGAACCATCAGCACTAAACTGCAGATGACCATGTAGACCACAATCATGGCCAGTCACCAATGGCTATTATAATATAACGTGGCCCACTGGATCAGAACCATCAGCACTAAGCTGCAGATGAACATGTAGACCACAATCATGGCCAGTCACCAATGGCTATTATAATATAACGTGGCCCACTGGATCAGAACCATCAGCACTAAGCTGCAGATGACCATGTAGACCACAATCATGGCCAGTCACCAATGGCTATTATAATATAACATGGCCCACTGGATCAGAACCATCAGCACTAAACTGCAGATGACCATGTAGACCACAATCATGGCCAGTCACCAATGGCTATTATAATATAACGTGGCCCACTGGATAAGAACCATCAGCACTAAGCTGCAGATTACCATGTAGACCACAATCATGGATAAATCTCAGAAGCGAGAACTATCTTAGTATTAGAGATTTCCTTCCTCTAAAAGCCACTCTATAAAAACATTAAAGAGTAAAAGAAAATCGTTCTACTACTGCTACAAATCCATCCTCCTTTTTTTTGTCGCTGGTATTGTATTTGAGAGACAATGGCAAGATTATATTGTTTTTCTAGACTTCTACAAGGCTATTGACAATCTGTCTCTCTCACTCTCTTGCATGGGAGCTTCCAGTTCTTAAGCATCTTCTGGGGAATGTGTCAATGTCTTATGTCGTCTATAGATCTCAAAAGAAGATGGAAATACCAACTACATTACTACATTACTACAGGAAAACTGCAGACTGGTTCAAAATTTACTTGACACAATCGCTGCTCAAAAAAATAAGTTTTAATCCTCCAGTGAAGCTAAAATATATGATGTACCTTGGGATGCCATATCACCGGATTTCCCCGGAGATTACCGGATTTTTAGGGTAAAAATATAGCTCCGGGGAATTTCCATGAAAATTTAAACATCTCTTTTTCTCCTAAAAATGTGTTGAATAACGAACATTTTGTGTTGAAATCCTATATACAAGTGAATGAAAATATACTTACGTTTACAACTTTATTGTCATGCAACGATTTCCAAAGCTAAATCCTGCCTCCCTGTAACTCTAACCTCTATTATTTGGTATAGCAGTAGGCGGGAAATGTTTACATGATAGAACAGCGCATCCTCCCACCAAACGCTCTGTTACTTCCGGGCTAAAGTCTGGTGTCAAAAATTTAAAGAGCCTTAAAGTTAGAAAATCTGTCACTAAAGAGACCTTGTTCAACGAGTTGATGAAGCGAGTATAGAGAAAACCGTAGGTTCACTCTAAGTGGTTTATCTATGCAATTTCCTGAAATGTCATCTCTACACTCTATTGTTACAGAACATTTAGGCTACACAAAATTGTGTGCTTGCTGGGTCCCGAAAATGTTGTCTAAAGACCACAAAATTCGCCTAATGGGCGATATGGTGATGTTCCTTGACCCCTTTCGTCATGCACTTCAGTACCATCGTTAAATTTTCAAGACCATTTACTATCTATCTAAATCTATTCTCCGTAACCTAGGATCGTTTTGCAATTAAATTCTGCTGCACTGTTCCCTTACGCTTGCAGGAAACGAATAGCGCTTTGCAATTTACCTTTGGCAATGAGGCAGTCATGTTTATTAGTCCGCAACTCAACTCAGAGTGACAATTTGAGCCTGATAGTGTCAGAGCGTTTGATGGGGGGGGTTTCACTGTTGATCGTGTAAACGCATTACCGGCCTACTGCTTGTCCAGCGTTTTCGCTGCGCGATTATACAGACGTTATGATTCACTTCAATTCATTGGCGGTAACAGTCTCTGAAGAGGGTATTGAAATGCTGGTACAAAGGTACAGCAAATGCCTCAATCATTACGGTGACCATGTGAAAAAGTAAGATTAAGTGTACAAATCTTTTGGTGATAAAATTATTTTGTTACATACACTTGTCTTTTATTTATGGCCTATCGTTGATGAGAAAACGACCCTCGTATATGATGTCATGGCTGGTATAAATTCGGGACATTAGCAAATATAGCCGACATCATGTTGCGTTTGAATTCTCTTTAGTCCATTTACAATTTACAACAGTCAAAATAAGTTGCTACACCCTTGTAGTAATTATTTCATTCATAACAAATTACAAACACTATTATTAGTGAATTTCCTTTGGAAAGTGAACTATTAGCATGACCCGCACGGTGAAACTTAAGCCCGGGACCACCATAGAAGTTCCTAACGTGACTCCCTGAACACGTTTTGGGGGGTCGTTCAAAATGTTATATATATATATATATATATATATATATATATAGACATATATATATATATATATGTGTATGCACTCTAGCGGTCGCATTTTTTGTCCGATTTACTTCAAATTTGGTAGGGACGTTCCTTTCTATAATCTGTTGGACAAGTTCGTTGGGCAAAACAATCGGAAAACTCTAAACCCATTTTTTGGGGATTAATCTTTCAAATTTCGAGTTTTTGGGCCCCAAAAGGGTCAGAAAAGCCCCGGATGCAAAATTAATGCGTGGATAAAGACGGGAATTAGTTAGGCGAAAGTTTTAAGCCCTCTCTCGTCATTCTAGCATAAATATTTACCGAGTTATTAAAGAAAATGTGTATTGACCAAACGCAGTACGTTGTCTTATGGGGGTTTTACATTAGAAAAGCCTGTTATTCATTTGTTGGTGTACTTTTAACATCTCCAGCAACCCCACGCCTACTTTAAAGCCTGACTGGACCTTCTCCTAACCTTATAATGCACAAAATTGTATTCCCAGCATTGCAGGTAAATAGAACCAGGAGCATCAAAACAGCCAAAAAATCAATATTTTCAGATTTGAATAAAAATTGGAATAATTGTATGTTTTTAACTGATTTTGAGTTTTTATAGTTTTTTATGTGGAAATTCACTTCCCTCACGTCAGCTTGCTGCGTGCGAACTCGTTTTAAGTTATTTTACATCATACATTTCATGTTCAAAACCAACTTTCCAATAGTTTAAGAAAGTTCTTGCTGTTCGTACTGCGCTTGCGAGGAAAATATGTAAAAATGGTTTTACAAAGGACTGTATAGAAGGATATAAATTGCATCTTAATTAATATCAGAAATACCCCTGTTGCTGTGAACCTGCATACTCAGCGAATTTCAAATGGTACCTCACCACATCATTAAGCCTCTTACCAAGTTTCATCAAATAATAATCATTTATAAGCAAGATATGGCATTTAATTTATTTTCCATAAGAAAAACATTAGGACTGCGTACGCAGGCAGGTTTGCTGAAACAAGGACCACAAAGATCAGGATTTTATGCAAATACCAATGGATTACCACCAGATGATGTCACATACCAAGTTTTACCAATTTACACTTGGGGCAGAATATCTTGAGCTGTGGGAACTGTTTTCTGATCTAACAGTTGGAGTAGAGTGAGATTTAGACATCAGTCCAAATTTGTCATCTGTTGTTTCCATCATCTGTTCAGTCATTCAATCGTAATATTGTTGTTAGGTAAACAAAATAACTGTTTGTCAGTATTCCATGTTCAGTTCAGTAGACCAGCAGATTTTCTATCACTCCGGCAGTAGAGTAAGCCACAGCACAAGATATTCTGCGTGATGTGTATCCTATACTCTAAGGCCGGGGACACACGGTCCGGGTAAACGCCTGGACCGGGTTTCGCCCGTGTCCGGATGAAGTAGAAGTACATTGAGAGGCATGAGTCAGGACACACGGCGCACAGACGGGCAAACGTCCGGTCCGGGCGCAAAAGTGTCCGGGGGTTCGCCCGGGTATTCTCTACTTGCACGGACGGATGTTTTCCCGGAAAGCAGGTAGCGGGGCATTGTAGCAAATGGACGTGAACACACGAGCCGGGTGATCGCCCGGCCGTGGCATCTACCAGTCCACCACTCCAGTCGTCGTTCAACCCTCGTAGATAGTGTGTCGCATAGTAGTGAGTATTAACTTGTGTTCAAATCAGTGGCCGTCATGTCTGCAGAGATTGATATGAACTTATTAATTAGTATTGTGCAAGAAAAACCAGAACTGTGGGACAGAAGACTTGAAATCTACAAGGACAAAAATAAAACCAGGGACAGCTGGAGAACAGTTTGCATCCAACTTAATCCGAAATTTGAGGAGTGCAGTGAAAAAGAACGAAAACAGTATGGCAAGTACAATCCTATTCTGTTTTACAAGTTTAGATGGCAGGGGTTTTAGTAAGAAAATAAAAAAGCGAATTTAAAATAATATCCTCAGTAAGCTTTTGTTGATTGTCCCCGTAGCAGCAAAACTGCAAACTAATGTTATTCTTATGGAGATTAAATAAATTGCTCTACACATCAATTATTTATAAATGTATTTTTATGAAACTTTGTAAGTGAATTTTAAACAAAGAATTGTTGATTAAGTAGGGCCTAAAATGTATAGTGACTCTTAACAAATAATTATATATAACATAATAATAATCCATTCTAATAAAGTAGTTGTGCCTGTGTGTGTCCCAGGTGATTTCGAAAACAGCACCTCCAATCTGCTCCTGGACCATACCACGTTGTTATTTAGTATTTAGTTCTTCCAAACTTAGGACTCCACCCCTTTGGCCTAAAAGGTTGTAATGTTATGGTGAAAACATTTCGTTCCTGGAGCGACGAAAGACGCTCGGTCTAGGTACTAATAATAAAAATAACAAAATAATTATAATTATCACCTTAATCGTTCAACTTATGAAATCTAAATATGTAAGTGATAGCAGAGAGAGGGCAAAATAAAACCAACTAGTTACTGTGTTGTGTACAATAAGTATTTTAATAATAAAAAATCAACACCTGTTACATGAACCATTGATGTCATTTGTATGCGATCGATTTAAATCCTCGTCATTTGCCATGACACAGAGCCAACGTCAGTCAAAAAGTAATCTGCTAGAACATTTCTAATAGAGTTCGCTCTTTTGCTTCCAAGTCGTGTTTGGTTTGGCTCTTGTAATATGTCTTGAAATCTTCTAAGCCCACAACCTCCAACGTGTCCTCACAGTTAAAACCATCCCGCACTCTTACTAAATTATGAAGTACAACACAAGCTTTAACAATGGAAACACAGAAGTCCGGTTTTAAGTTAAGTGGTCGATGAAAGATTCGCCATTTATTTGTGAGTATGCCAAATGTACACTCAACGTAACGTCTAGCACGACTAAGTCTGTAGTTGAAAACTCTTTTCTTAACAGTCAACTGTTTTCCTCCAAAAGGCCTTTGTAAGTGTGGATTAAGGCCAAAAGCTTCATCACCAATTAGAAAATATGAGATATCAGGGCTCATAGTACCATACAAAGGTTTTGCTGGCGGCAGCATGACTACCATCCTTGTCAAAATTAAACGAAAACCAAATAATCGACTTCCAAATGGGTGTCCTACAACTGATAAAAGACATACAAAGACAGCCTAATACTGGTCATCATGATTACCATTCAGCCCCTACTACTAGCCAGTGGAATATGAACCCCTTTTCGACTTTTGGCAACCCTTACAGACAACCTTTCAACAACCACAGTTCATGGGATCACCTGGTCAACCGTCTCCACCTTCCCAGTTTTTTGGACCATCAGGGCATCCGTCTCATCCCCAGATAAGTGGATCAGCAGGTAAACCGCCTCAACCTACACAGATCATTGGATCATCCGATCAACCGTCTCACCCTCCCCAAATCGAATCGCCAGATCAACACACCCAACCCACCCAGATAATTGAACCTACAGGCCAACCGTCTCAACAATTCCAGTACACTGAGTCATCAGATGTTACAAACATGTTCTCACCTTATTCAGACGTTACATTTTAATTGTTATGATCAACCAATAATTATATATTTGTCTTTAAATACCAACTTTGTTCATATTTGTTGTTAGTCGTTGTTTTTCATTCATTAAACAATAATTCCTAAACTTATCTACTAGTATTTTTTATTACCTATAACTAACTCATGAACTTTAAACATATCTAGCAAATCTGTATAATCTCATGTGGTTTGAGGGTCAGAAAATATGCGTTGAATAATTAAGATAAACTTTATAAGAAATAATAAGTACAAGATAATCAGAACTAACAGCAGTAACTGTTTAAAGTAGATAGTTCTGCTTAATTTCAAATGACAAAATTAGCAGAAAAGTAATTTACCATACAATTATTTTTTAATTATGTTTTTCAGTTGTGCAGTTGAAGGTGTCAGGAGCTAGTTAGCAAGAATTTGACCTTATAACATTACCTTAAAGTTACTGCCAGCATCTCTTGTGGTTGTATGCAGTTCCTCATGTTCGTGTCTTCACCTTGAATCTGCAGTTTTATCTTCTCTAGTTCATCAAATGTAGTCACTGACATACGGAAGTAATTAAAAAACTTACTCTCGTCTTCTCTCAACTGGAGAAACAAACAGTAAAAGGCACCATGAAGTGGCCTTTTCTCCATAATAGGATGCACCCACATACTCCGGCGTTTTTTCTTCCGTAAATGGCGGAGCAAGCAGAGCACAGCCAGTTTCTTGCGTCTTGACAGCAACATATCTCCAAGACAAGTAACAAACTTATCAATAAAAAATGTGAATATTGCATAATCCGGACAATACCCGGGTTAGTGTGTTCTCACACTCAAATATCGCCCGGATCCGGGAAAATAACGGGCCGGGCGTTTACCCGGACCGTGTGTCCCTGGCCTAATATGAGTAAGGTTTGCTTGCGACACTGATCTCAAAAACAGCTCCAACGATTTCCTTCATATATCCGAAGGAACTAATTTCTGGGATAAAAATAAGTTCTAGACAGGCCTCATCCCTAGGAAAAATCAAATAATGTAAAAAAACTAAAATGAAAAGTTCAACAAATTAACATTGGGCTTATGGAGATTCAAATCAAAACAAAATAATTGTAACAGCTGTTCATTATCAACCAGGGAACTGTCAAATAACTACTGATGTTGTTTATGATTATTAACATGTGGTTTCCTTAGAGCAGAGATTAAAAGATTTGAGTGAAGAGTAGTAAAATAAATCAAAGGGACATTGAGCTATAAATAAAAACTGGAGTGACCTTAAAAATGTACAAGAGGCAAATGAGCTATACAAATCTGATTATCAGTAGGGGGAAGTGGTGAAATAGTACTCAAAGTCATATAAACAAACTCACTGGCCTTCCCCCAAGCAAAGCCTCCAGGTACTGTTCATAAACAAGCAAGATATCACATGTTTCTTATTCTCCATAAAGAATAACATTATAGCTGCTGAGTACGCAGATTTGCTGCCATGGGGATTAAAAAAAATGGGTTTTGTATGCAAATATCAGTAAACCTCAACCATATCAAGCCACATACCAAGTTTCATTAATATATGTTTATTAATAAGCGATATATGAAATTTTACTTTTATATTATGTATAAGAAACAGTTTTTAACTCCTAAACAATAAGAGATAGCACTTTTTGTATAATAACCTTTTTTAAAGAACACGTTTTGAAACACATCGCCGTTTTATTCACTGTTCTATGTTGTGTAGTTCTCGAGATATAACAGCAAGGATATTCACAGATGGAAGCGAACATTCTTTCAGCGCCTACGATGTTATTGTGTATCAATTTTGAAGTAGCCCTCCTCAACATTTTAAGCTGTGTTAAACCAACTTCGTTAGGACTGAAATAATTTACTTAAGATTTCAATGTGTCAATATTATTGAATGAACCCCAAAATATTAAAAATTATTGGTAATAAACATCGCCCAAAATTTTGTAGAAACACGTTTGACTCCTTAACTATAAGAAGTATCACCTTTGGTATACTTTACATGTACTTTACCTTTTGTAAAGAACGTGTTTTTGAATTAAACGCCATTTTATTATCTGTTCTATGTGTGCAGTTCTCGAGATACAAGCGTTCTTGTAAACGGCGTTTCCGTTATGTTTCCCTCCTCCCCCCCAAGTTGTCGACCACCCTGGGAGGCGACGACATACGGTTTTAGCATCACCTAGGTGCCCAGAACAATAATCAAAAATAAAATTGTGTCAACCTTTTCATGCTTACTCAACCCCCCTTAGATCCTGTACTAATAGCTTTAAACCGCTGTTCTTATTGTTGTGCTGTCAAATTGATTGCTTTTCTTCTGTAATATTAACATTGGAACTTAGAAAGCCAAAGGGGAAAAGCCTTGAAGATGGATGTTTCCCAAAACTACAAAATGCAAAACTTCACATTACGGGTATACTATAAACACAAGGATGATCATTTAAGGCAATAGTTTCACCAGTGGCCTCTGCACAAAAATCGGCTTTGTTAATAAACCAGGACCACCACTAGGTTTTGTGGGTCCTGAGCAGAAATTCTGGAAGGGGCCCTAATCTACTGACAACTCAATATTTTTTAAATGGGTTTTAAAAATCCTGGGCCAGGGGGAGCAAAGTGCCCAAACTAGCATCATGGCAACAATTAACCAGCTACTAGTTCTATGTTCGCCCAACGCTAGTTTGCTTGCATTGTGTGATTAGGCCCTAACTGAAACTCAATACCTTAATAAAATATTTTAAGTAAAAATTATGTACATTTCTAATTTATTATTACTATTTACTCTAGTTGTAATAAAACTTAGGAGAACAGGGAATGATATAATAAAGCTCTGCAAAGGATTGTAAAATAAACAAGTTTATTACAAGGTTTAGTGGCCGTAACCGTACGACTTGATTATGTTGTCAAAGTGCTTTGTCTGCTTTTCAACCTTCTTTCCAGCTTCTTTTGTCAGTTTCTGAAACACAAGACAAGGGAGTAAATTTAATGTTTACTGAGTAATAAGATTTAGCTGTCCGAAACACAAATATACTTAATAAGAATTTGGTTATTTTACAGTACCAAAGCCTGATTTAACAAAACAAAATTCACTGACAATTTTAGAAAGCAGTGTGTAGAGCCTTATGACAACTTTCCTACAAGAGCATGCCAAAAAATATAACTGATTCGAAAAACCAACAATTCTTTATAACTGAGGGTAAAGAATTAATATCTTTGATGATGCAAAATGAATTAATGATTACTTTTTAACTTATCAGTTTTAAAACTATGAGTTCTCAGATAAAATTATCCTCTATCAAAGAAAGTTTCAGATAATGTAGGTAAGGAATATATTATATACATCATGGAACTCAAAATAACAAAACCATAAGGATTTTGTTCCAGGGTAGTAAACACTTTACTCTGAAAAATATATTTTGGAAAAATTCTACACTTCATAGGGATGTGTTGTTTACACACAGAGGAAAAACCATTTTGTTTTAATATGGCAATTTTGTACTTTTGGACATGAATATTACACAAATGATTTAAGTTACTTCACTATTTACCCTTGATGTAAAATAAATCAACACAAAACCATTGTGTAGAAATAAAATAACTTTGACAACCAAGTTCTTCAACAACAACATTTTAACAACTTAAAACCTTCTCTCTAAAAACAAGCAACATCTTTGGTCTTTATACAACTCATCAACACCCACACAGAGATTATTTTTCAACACATTTTACAGTGGGTTGCAAATAAATTTTACTTTAAAACCTGTATTATGTAGAACATGCGCTGCTGATAGTGTTAACAATGAGCATTTCAAAAGAAGCAGTAATAATTTTATAATTAACACATTTATTTTGCAATAGAATGATCATTTCAGAAAATTTTCTTTTAAGGAATAAATTTCTCAGTTATTGTTATTGGAGTGGTTATATTACGGTGTAAGATCCGTCATTTTATCTTAACAGGATGTCTACTGACATTTGGTTATGGAATTCCAGTATATTTCCAGTACAATTGTTGACCAAATTCCAGAATTATAAGGCAAAATTACAATTAAATAGGAAGAGAGTAAAATGAATGTAATTACGGAAACATTTTACCATGTTCAAAAGAAGACAAATAAGTTATTATTTTATAAACTGTGCATACCTATAGGCTAATTAACAATTTCTCTATCAACAAAATTCACACTTAAAGTTTATTTAAGAAAATATATGTACTCTTTTTTTAGGTTTTAAAATATAAATAAATCATGCTTGGAACTCGGAATTAACTGTCAAAACCTTATTTTTTTTTGGATTGGTAATCAATCTGATTGTAATGAAATTCCAGTATTTTTAGTATGAAATAAAAATCTAGTATCAATAGACACCTTGTTTAGGCACGAAAAACCAACACTACGGCCAATACTATCTATCTATGCTATGGCACTGGTAATGCCTGATAAGATTGCCCACCTTGAGGCCGTTCCTCCGCCTGATGCTGTAGACGGCCTTAACCTTCCGCTTGGTCTCCAGGGCGCGCACGACATCCTTGTACTTCCAGCCGACCTCGTGGCTCAGGCGGCCCAGGTGGCAGTAGGCGCGGCCCGGCTTGAGGCACATGACTCGCATGGCTGTCGGCACAACCAGGCGCTTGCGGCGGTCATACGGAGGCGGGCAGCCCTCAAACGCCTTGAACCTCTTCAGCGCTTCCTTGCCTCGCTTTGTCTTGTGTGGGATCATACCTTGAATCGAAAAAAATATCAGTACAAGTCGCTCCTTTTTAGCATTATGTCTTGAGAACTAAATTAAAATTTGAATTTTGAACTGAACAATCAGCTACCGGTACCAAAATCAAATAATCAATACAGCTTGACAGAAGCATTTCTACAATTTGTTTGTGAACAAGTATCTCAGATAAACCCATCTTCATATTTGTTCAGAGGCACGGGAAGAAAAATAATTTCATCACAAATACTTGTTCAAAATTATAAATCATTATTATAATTGAATCTAACATTTGTTCAATACATTTAAACTCTTGTCAAAATGAAGACACCAATCTATCCTTAACCAACACATTATTTATACCGTATTTAAATACCCTCGTCGCAGCAAACCTGCGTACTCAGCGAATTTCCAATGCATAAAAATATCTTAATACCACATAAAGCTGGATAGTAAGTTTCATAAACATATATTCACAAATAAGCGATATATACAATTTTAATTATTCTCTATAAGCATAACATTGGGGATGAGTACGTAGGTTTGCTGCAACAAGGAACACAAAATATGGGTTTTTATGCAAATATCAATATAAATCACCTAGGTGAAACCACATCCCAAGTTTCATCAATATACAATCATAAATAAGCGATATATACCATTTTGATTTTTCTCCATAAGAATAACATGGGGGATGAGTATGCAGGTTTGCTGCAAAAAGGAACACAAATGATTGTTGTGGTGTTCAATAAATAAAACACCAGATTAAAGAAAAGTAATTTATTTAATAAATCTAACCCATACTGTTAAATACATACGAACTCTTTTAGATCAACATGGATACATACAAGAATAACCATCTTCCCAATAATCCATTATAAAAGAACAGTCAGTAACGAAGCAACCCAAAGAACATCCTGTTGAATAACCAATAAAATATAAAACGGAAAGTTGCCTATTTTTACATAGAGTAAACAGTACTTAGCCAATACAATTTAATGGTGATAACATGTATAATAATACATTACAATTGTTTTTATAAATATTAATATAAATACTCAACAAGGTAAAGCCACATACCAAGTTTTATTAAATTATGTTCATAACTAAGGGAGACATTACATTTTACTTATTCTCCATAAGAATAACATGGGGGCTGAGTACGCAGGTTGGCTGCTACGGGAATAATTGGTAAAAACTGCTGTTTTGTGCAAATAACAATAGACCACAACCAGATGAAACCGTATACCAAGTTTCATTAGTATCCGTTCATAAATAAGCGAGATATAAAATTGTTCTTATTCTCCATAAGAATAACATTGGACAACGTACTGTGTTTAGCACTTTCAATATCTCTGTAACCATCTGACGTAGAGAAATGATCAAAACACCAAATTGTGTTTTTTTTAAGCTGAATTTAATGGTGAAAACTAAAATTATACTTTTTTAAATATTACATGTAAAAACTTCAAAAAACCCATTTTTGGGGTACAAAACCCCCCCAAAATACCACTTTGGATGGGGCGATCTGTCTGGTTTTCGAACTTAATGTCATAAATCATGCTTTACACGTTTGTACCAAATTTCATCCAATTCAGACCATTTTTACGAGTTATCGCACCCACGGATATATATACAGTTTCGAACGAATTGTGTTTTTGGGGTCTGGGGACCTCAAACCAAAAAGTTATCAAGGTCGCGGGCCTAGGTCTTACCATGCCGACTACGGTAATAGCTTCTTCCCTATAAGGGAAATTCGCTAAAAGAAGATATATCAAAAGTTAAATATTGCACCTTCTATAATTCTATAATTGATAAATAATTTACAGGTTTAATTTAGCAATTTATGATTGTAATAACATTACAAGGCCTTAATGTAGTAATAGCATAAAAGGCTATTACTTATAGCATAAGGGATTTACAAGCCTTTTTGACTATGCATTTTTGTTCCTTTCACCATTTTGCAATAATAAAATATCCCAAAGCCTTTAATAGCAAGTGTACGTCTTGCCTTGTTTGGTTGCATGGACTGATGCTTAATACATAGGCCTATACAAAATAATAACTTTAAAAGCTCATAAATATTATTCTGATTGAGGAACAAATATAATTTTTCATATAAAGCTAATATAATTGTTCATATAAAGCTAATATAATTTTGTTCTAAATGTGCAATGCCGATTTAATATGTAAATAAACAACTTCAGTGGTTTTAACTTTAACGTTATGTATTAATGTTCACCATGCGGGTTAACTGTGGCCCCCCGGGTTAACTGTGGCCCCCCTCCCCACGATTATCCTGGATAATCATGGTTCTACTGTATAAGTTTAATGGAACAAGAAATAAGCATGACTTGAGTATCAGAAATTGGCATATTATGATGCAGGACAATAAGCACCTGACATTGAAAAACAACAAAAATGGAAATTTTTTCATACAAAATGAGTAATATAGTAAATTAAGAAAATAAATATGTTATAGAGGTACAACATGATTGAACTGTTGTAAAGCACTCTCTATAACATATGTATGCTACAATTAAGCTCAGAATTAAAAGTTGAGTTCTCAGTTTTCAAAATGTCTTCAGTACAATCAGATAATGTAGGTAAGGAAGTTGTACACATCATTGAACTCAAAAAATACCTTCATTTAATCCTTTCAATGCTAAGCTTATGAAAGGAGTAGTTGAATCTGTGATAATTTGTTTATATGTTACGTTTTAAATGCCTGAACAGTTAAAATTAAGAAAAGCATGCTTCCGGTGGGCACACACAGTAAAGGATAGGTGAAAAGTAGCAAAATACCTAATCACATGTGCAAATCACAAAGAATCCACCCATCTCGTCAGGATGGACCCAAGCCGTCCACCGTTTGCTTAAGGTCTGCCCTCCCCTTCAACTCTTGCCACAGACCGGTGAACTCTCCATGAGTTGCAAATAGAAACCACCGACTGTGACGGGATTCGAATGCGTCTTTGATCTAAGTGTTACCCCCGGCTGGAAAGGCAGCGCTTTAGACCACAGAGCCACTGATCAGGCTAGCAACTGTAGCGGACCAGGTGGTCTAAAGAGCCTAGGCGCTGGACGAGGTAGTTCAGTTTGTTTCTACTCGGTTACACCACATGTGAGACTGAGCTCGTAATGGTACAATCGCTTATGCAGCAGTAACGATGTTTATTGATGGCAGATTCAAAAGCCGAAATATCAGTCCATAGCACTGAAAGGGTTAACAAACTGTGTAGAAGTAATCCTCACCATAGGAGTGATTTTACGGAAGAAAAACAAAGATTAATCTCAACTTGACTAAAGGAGTATTTATTTTAGAAACACTAAGACACAACTCTGGCAAAACATTATTCTTCAACAAATTCAACGTAACAAAAACATTTCAGCTGTTATTGAAGAAGACAACTAAAGTTGGAGAGGACAGGAATTAAGGGGTCATACACATATTACGTAGCACACTTAAGGGGGGGAGGGGGGCGTTTGGATCAACGTTACGTAACTCACACAAAGTAACCCTAAGAGCTGGCACACTCTATTGAGATGTTAACTTTGTTGATTATATTATTAGTAACATGTTGTTAAAATAAAATCAAAAGTTTAATGATGATTCATTGAAATCCATATTCCAAATTGCTACTAAAATGATGTTTATAAGGTTTAAGCAGTTTTAACCAACTACGATTGAGTTGAAACGCAACACAAATTTTTAATAGATTACCTACGCCTCAAGTTTAAAAAACAAAACAAATGCATCTTGTGGTAAACTCTAAAAAATGACTAGACACTTTCTAAAGTTGGACTGGAAAATAAGCGTCCTGCGCGAGAATATTTTGCACCTGCACTTCCTTCGCTACTTTTTCAAATAGTATTAAATTTTGCTTGTGTTCCCCTTTATTTCGGTAACAAATGTACAAAATAAGCAGAGACAACAAAATTAATTGCTACATTTCTATGAATTACCCGATAGAAGTTTTATTTAACCCTAGGAGTGCTGATCCGCCGGTTTCCGGCGGATTTTTGTGTCGCCTACTGTGCTGACCGCCGGTTTCCGGCGGATTTTGACCGAAAATTTTGCAACGTAAATAAACCTCTATTAATACACTCAAAAGTGAATAATATATATGTCATGTGAAAGATAATATTCTGAACTTTCATTTTATTACATAAACAAACCCTGTAGCAGGTATATAACAATGTCACCGCGATTAGAAATCAAATGAATTTTAGGCGCGACACGATACTTGCAGCCGACACTTAGGAAATGTCAAAACATGACTTTTTTGAAATTACCCACCTCGGGTAATTTTCGTCGCACGATGTTGCGGGTAGTACCAATGCACAGCCAAGGAGTTATATTTCATTTTGGTATGGAGTTTTAGATCGATATATTGATTTGACAG
Organism: Allygus modestus; assembly: GCA_963675035.1. Taxonomy (NCBI): domain Eukaryota; kingdom Metazoa; phylum Arthropoda; class Insecta; order Hemiptera; family Cicadellidae; genus Allygus; species Allygus modestus. The sequence continues at coordinate 48,724,293 of OY776116.1, forward strand.
ATAATATGATTTTATAAACACAGATGATTTTTGTTCTTCTGTAAAATGCTGAACCGCCGTAAACCGGCGGATTGCAAAATCGAATATATATCCAGTGTAATGTTATATTTGCATGACATATAATATCTTATTTGAAAGAAGAAAGAATGGCGAATAATTTGGTGTTGCGCGATGGCAGCACTGAATGTAGCCGCACTCGATAGAGTAAACGTTCCATTGTGTTATATTTGTTCTGTCAACAGCTTGTATCAGCCATTTTGAGTTTCGTTTTATGTGCGTTGTGATATTTCTATCCGTGAGTTATTACTAAATAATTTAGTATTTCGGAGTTTTAGTGTTAGTGAAGTGTTTGTGTGTATATAACAGAAATCTTTATGCATTATATTATGCATAAATATTACTGAAGTTTGACAAATAGTGTTTATAAAGTGTTGTGTTTACTCCTACATAGGCCTAGTGAAATTTGCCAAATCCGCGACTGTTTAGTGCTACATAACACATATAAAAACAATAATTTATAATAAGTGTTATACATTTTTATGTAGGTAATTGAATGTACTACAGCATGGTTATATTGGTTTGGGGGTAAAATATTTGGTAAAAAATTTATATACTAAAAACTGTGAAATTTTTTTTTTCCAAATACGCAAAAATTCCAAAACATTATTTTATTTACATGTATTTATAAGTGACAATAATTTTTTACCATAAACCTATGACTTTTTTGGATTCCTTACTTCATTAGCTATACAAATATATATATATCATTATTAGTATACATATATATTACATTACTTATTTACATCACAAACTAACACTCTACAGTTTACGCATTTTTCGGGTTTCCGTTTATTATTACATTATGCCCCAAAAAACTTATAAAAAAATTCTTTCCCCAACATGTTATATATTTCTATGTAGGGAATTAGATTGTCTACAAAATGTATATAATGAATTTTCCATAAAAAATCTGTGGAAAAAATTTTACCCTGGCTGCTTTTGAAATTTCAAAAAAAATATCAAAATTTTCTTATTCTTTTCACTTTACCGGAAAAAAAAATGTCTAGATCTTTATTATTTTAATATCTCTAGAATCTCCTGTTCTTTCTGAACAAAATGAATATAAAGTTAACTTGTTTACTCTAACGGTTGAATTTATATGGATTTTTAAAAAAAGGTCTGCGAAATCGCCAAATTTAGCTCGCCACACTACGCGTTAACATGGCGCCACTCCTAGGGTTAACAAAAATATGCAACAACATTTTTATCTCAGGTGAAAAAGAAATCAAATAGGCAATGCCCAAAAATATTGGAACAAACAAAATCTAAAGAATAAAGAAATTAAAGTAGGCTCTTAGCTAATAATATAGCGAGTTCTCAGTCTTGATAATAAACTTTCATTATAAATCAGATAATGTAGGTAAGGAATATATTAATCATCACTGAACTCTTCACAATGCGAGGCTGAAGTCTGTGAAAGTGTTAATATAAATGTGAATTATGCAAATGTAAAGTACCAGTATTTGTTATGTTTTGACTAACTCAAAATTAAATTTACCTCTGATGGTCCTGTACAGTATTGCACTGGGTGCCCTGAAGTGGAAGGGACCACGAGCAGGGTTGACATTGCAGCGTTTTCGCAGAAATGCCAAGTACTTCAATTTACTCCTGTTAAAAACATTTGGCCCATCATTAGCAGATTATCAGCAGAATAAGCTGGGCTAAATGTAACAAAATAAATTATTTTGTACAGGTGATATAGATTAGCAGCAAAGACAAACAGCAGCCTAGGCCTAATTTGAGCTTAACCTAGCCTGGCCTAGCTAATTTTGTTTTGTTATCTTTTGAGCTTAACTAGTTCACTAATTTAAGACATACAACTTGGTACAGTAGTTTTTTTTATCTGAGCTCTCAGTGGATTAATACTTTTCATTAGAAATCAAATAATGTAGGTAATAAACATTAGTCATCATAGAAACTCAGGTACGTAATTCCAAAAGTAAAATAGTAAATTCTTCAATATTACACTAAGCTAAATTATAAACAAACTATACAAATTTAAACAATATTTAGGGCCTATAAAAAAAGTTGTTCACAGAAAAAAAAATCACGGAACTTTGGTTTTGAAGGGCATTTGTATTACACATGTTCACTTGTACAAGCAGTATCAGTGTAATTAATGCTTGAGTAAATTACCACAGATCTCAGATGATGTAAAGACAATGCAGTGGACGCTATTTAAACCAGCATGTTTGGGACTATGGCGATGCTATACCGGATAACTGATTTTTTCAGATAATCAAAACATTTAATCTGTTAAATAGTTTTTAAATGGGTTACTCAATATAGCCTAATGAATTATATTTGAAACCATAACATCAAATTAAACCCATATCGTTATATAACAAGTTTAATAATAGGCCTACATAAAAAAAATAGACAAGGTACTGGATGACAAATAAAATGGCGCGCCCGGCCCAGTGCACTGTGAATATTATCATCGTTATATAACAAGTTTAATAATAGGCCTACATAAAAAAATAGACAAAGTACTGGATGACAAATAAAATGGTGCGCCCGGCCCAGTGCACTGTAAATATTATCAATTTACACAAGAGGCATTGAGACAAGGAAATTTTACCGTTTCAGATGGCCATGCAACTTGTATTGCACAGTAAACAAAATCATCGATATCTCTACAGCAGCTTTGATTGTTGCTTTTTAAGTTGCACAGGATTATAGCGATATTTTAGACAATTTCTTATCTATCCAATACTCTAATACGAACTATGTCTGTTTGTTTGCTAAAATTTATCCCGAGATCCAGTGGAAGGATTTTGCTGAAAGTTTGGGATTAGGGGCTTTTGGGTCTAAAAAATTGATTGGTGAGAACCAATATCTCAGGAAAACTCGTATTTTTCTAAACAACTCATTTGAAAATTGAAAATTTTAAAATTGGGCTTATGGAGTTTAAAATCATAACACCGGTTACTATGAATAACAAAAACAAACCATTAAATCACCTTCTATAAATTAAAATACCGTAAACAGCTGTTTATCATTATGGAAATAAAAAAACCTACTTGAATGGCAACTCTCATAATGAAAATTTAAAAAAACTACTCGCAACTCAAACTCTTTTTTCGATAGGCGAGTGAGCATAGCGAATGAGCTCATCCAAGAGGCGAGTGAGCGAAGCAAACAAACTCATCCTGGAGGCGAGTGAGCGTAGTGATTGAGCTCATATTGAAAATGAACGAGTATTTGAAATATAACAAATCCAATGCCTCTTCTGCGAAATCAAACACCGAGCATGGCTCGGTCCCCCGGTACTGCTCTTAAAATATAAGAAATATATAGGGGGTCTAGTTGCAGCAATTTGAAATTTCAGAAAGAAAAATTGCCGTTTGCATATATTTTGGGGTCTCAGCATTCCCTACGGTTACTTGTGTACGGTTATTCCATTTGAAATTTTATATAAACCCACAAAGTTGCCACATGTTGTGTTGTGTGGCACTGATTGCATGATAAGTCTCACGGTGTAATTTTTTAGTGTAATTGCCCCTTAAGCCGAATTATGGCAATAGATGGCTGCACATACCTTACATTACCCCATTCATATTTTTCCTAATGAAAAATAATGTTTAAACTGAACCGTCCATCACACTCTCGACAAATAGAATGCAAATTATCTTCTATAAAGTACGGTCACATTTCATACGTTAATAAATATGTCACGTGTCATAGAGTGACAGCCAACTCATAAAGTATTACAGCCTAATTGTTTTTACAGCCTTAACTCTCACCTGTAAAAGTTACCAGAGATGTTGATCTGTTCCGTCCTGACAACAACTACCTTGTTGCCCTGCAGGATGGTCTTGGCCACGATAGCGGCCAGGCGGCCCAGCAAGTGGCCTCGGCCATCGATGAGAATCGCCTTGACAACAAGAAGCGGTATTAAAATAATTTAAGAGGCAACATGAGTCTTTAAGTCATACTTGAATAACCAAACAAAGGTTATTGGGTCAATCCATATTGAAGTGATCTAATAAAAGTATGATTTGATTGCTTTACCATTTCAAATAGTTTATTTTTGTTTCTTATATTATTGCTGAATGTATTTAAAGTAACAAAAATTTTGGAGGAGAGCGTGCACCAATTCGGGAGTTTGCAGACGTTAACAACTCATTTTTCTTAGCTATGGATTATGCTGGAACAGTGCAACAAACCCCATTTTATCCAGCAATACATGGTTCACACTTTCTGGAATGTCAGGGAGAGTCAGGTCAAGTCAGGGGAAAAGTTGGAAAAATGCCAAGTCAGGAAAATTGCTTTACTATTTTATGAAAGTCATGGAAAAATTTAATTTTAATTGTAAACACAAAGCACTATTGTGCAAAAATCAAAACCTAGGCTATTAGAAAAAAAGCGTGCATTCCGATTCACAAGTCAGGGAAAATAAACTATTTTGGTTAGAGAAAGTCAGGAAAAACAAACTTTTTTGTCAGGGAAATCAATAACCACATAAAAGTGTATATCATGAAGAATACTAATAACTCCTCTTTAATTTCATTTCTCAGCAGAAAAAGCCTTACGGTAGCCTATTTGACCACCTCTTTAATTTCATTTTTCAGCATAAAAGCCTTATGGTAGCCCATTTGGATCCTTCTAGGGCCCAGGTGAAAATGTTCTTCAAAGCTTGGAAACTGAATTTAACCCACTTTTTGGAGCCCGAGTTTAAGATGAAGGGGTAGTAGGCCTATATCATATTGTTTTTTTTTTATTACAATTACATATATTATCCTACCCAATCAACAAAGGGGCTTGAACCTTTAGGTCTTAGATTTTGATAATTTTTGGGTTAATTGTTGACTGTATACTTAAATATAGAGAAAAATACAACATTTCAGATTCAGACTCAGAATTTCAGACTTGCGGTTTTTGAGTTAGGTACAAATTTTTAAAATAAAAAAAGTTACGTATTGAAATTTTGTGTTTGGCTTTTTCTTAAAAACTACTGGAGTTGGAAAGCTGGGGGAAAAATACAATATTTGTCCAAAAACATAAGTACTAAAATCTTTTAAAAATTAGAAGTTTTAAAGTTTACAAATTTAAAAATGGAGAAACAATGGGTTTAAGAGATATCAAATTAACATGTATATTAAAAACTACCAATAATTAGGATTTACATTGTATAGACAGTTATGTCCCAAAATTCCTAGAATGGTTTAATAACTTTAAAACCAAACCAGGTAAAAACAAACAATATATTTTACACATGTGTTGGGCCAACATAAAACTACTTTTTGTTGTAGGTGCCATATCTGCCCCTGCCTTCAAAATACAATTTTAGAAGAATGCCCCAAATTTTGTAATGTAAGCCCCATTGAGTGATCATTAATTTTTAAGGTCCTTTGAACCCTTTACACTTCGACGTCCATTATATCGGCCGTCACTGTTTCAGCCAAAAACTACGCAGTCCGATATATCGGCCGTTCGCAAAATGTGCAAAATACACTGATGGCCGTGAAACCAATCTTACTAGCTTTATAAAATATCCAAATGTGCTAACTTTGCGATAAATGGTAGCCATATAGTTATGGAGTATCACTGTGTAGTCAGTATTGCTTACTCTAAGCCGTTTTTTAGTGAGATTACAGTAGACTCCCGATTATCCACGACCGGATTACCCGCGTTGCGGCTTATCCGCGATCGGCAAAAAAAAAAAACGCAACTGCGGCAAGCGAAGTTTAGCGCGTAAACGTCTATCCTCGCGCCTGCAAATTATAGTTACCGCGCGCGACGCACTTGGCCTTGGGCGAGAGAAAGGGGTTACTAGCAGTCAAACGGAAGCCCGCCCGCCCGCCCGACAAAACATTAGTCATCTCGCGCCATCCCTCCAGACCGCCATATCGTACACAACTGCCCGCCATTATGCAGAGGGACAATTGGACTTCTTGGAAGGGAAATATGACACCTCGTTGTGCGATCTCATTGTTTATTTTCCTCGAAGCCAATAAAGACGGCAACTTCGACATTAGGCCTGTAATATAGTGCACTTGTCTCACGTATTGGACTGTTTTTGTACCGATGTGAAAATATTGTTTGTAAAATAATTGTGTGTTTATTAAAAGGTACGTACAGTAATCTTGTATTTGAAGTCTTTCACATTATTAAACCTAACATTCAGTAGCCTAAAGGTTATTATTTTGCTCTCACAGTCGTTTTTAACTATTTCAAGTGTGTTTTAGGTTAGGTTTGGTTTATCCGCGATTTCGATTATACACGATCGCTCAGCCACCCATTACCGCGGATAATCGGGAGTCTACTGTAGTTGTTTTGTTGATGTTATACCCATCATATGCTGTGGTGTCTGTATAAATCAGATGTTTATTGTTACACTGGCACATTATGTTATTATTTCAAGTTATAGTTTTTCACAGGTATTTCGAAACCCTTGCAAATTTTATTAAAAGGGTCCGGAGTTTTTAGACAGTATAACTTACTTTCTGTAAAGTGGCCAGAGTTTTTCACGATGACCAACAGTTTTTGGCTAGAGTGCAAAAGAGGTTAATAGAAATACAATGGCGCAAACTGGAAGTCGATGACAAGCCCCCGTACAAAATGGCGGGCATTGAAGTATTTAAAGATGTTGTAACATTTTCACATTTGTATATGGTAAGTTAAGCTATCTCTTGATCTCGCAACACACAGAAACAATAAATTACGGCATGAGGCCACCAGACCTCACTTAGTTGCCTCATTGAGCCACTTGGAGCTCTGAGCTAGTGATGTAAAATGCCCGGGCATTTATAAGTCGGGGAAAATGCCCTAGATAAATGCCCAGGCAAATGCCCGGGCATTTATCCATTTTAAAGATATATTGATCAGAGAAAGACACTTTACCAATACTTAACCAATTCAATACTGAATATGTAAAGTACTAATATGCAGCATTGAGGTGGTTAAGTAGGCCTACTAATATTATTATTATTCCCATATTTGAAACATTATATAGGCCTATATATATTTAAAAAGCTGCCTGTCAAGTGGATTTTTGACGGGCCTACTATATGACCATACCGTATTGAAAATGCTTCTTTACTGCTTGAGTGTTACATTTGTAATAAGGGGGAAAATTGGACAAAACATAGGCTAGGTTTTTACCTTTCTAGCCTTATGAACATTTTGAAAATTGACTTATGAAAAATAATAAAAACAATAAAGGTTGATAATACTTCAAATCAAATTACATTGAAAGAGTGATTATAAATAAGCTTAATTTGCTAGTAGTGTAGGTAGGTCCATTTATAGTACAATTATCATAAGAAAGTGAATGGCAGCCGCACTGCGACCAAACAGTCTTTTCATAAGTTAAACGTAAACCACATTGTTAGAAATTTCCAATGAATGTTATTAAAATGGTCAGTTAAACATACAGCACATTTTCAATTATTTTTCTCTTATTCCGATGAGTTTATATTAACTTAACAGTTAGCCTACATTTCAAAATTCACGAATTGCAACATTTTAAATTATAGGTTAATTTGGGTTTTAGTAACCATCAATATAAACTCACAGGAATAAGACAAAAAATATTTGAAATATGTGTGCTAAAAATGTATTTAACTCACTATTTTAATAACGTTTATTGGAAATTTCTAACCATGCATTTTACAATTCCACAAGGTTATGAAAAAGAATGCTTGGTCCCCGCGGGGTCACTCCGCCAATCACTTTCTTACGATAATCGCACTATAGACAGTGACATAATATTCAATAAATTCCCAGAGTGTTTATTCATCCTCTTCCCCCTTACTTAACTCCTAGCTCAATTTTCCACTCCTAAATGAGTAATTCAATATTGTTACTTTAACCCATGGTACAGAAATCACGATTAAAAAGTAATGCCTTTTAACTATTAAGATATATTTTTTAAATATGTTTTTGTAGCCAGTCCCAACACACTAACTGTACACCTATCCTGTAATATGTATTAATGAGTATTATTGTAAAGCAACTTTAACATTTTAAAAATGCATACCGGTAGGCCGGAAAACTTCTATTTTCTTTATAAATTTCAATACAGTAGTAATAATTCACATAGTCTATTTTATTTACTGCTTCAAGTTAATTAATGAAATTTACATTCAATAATGTTCCATAAAAAATCTGTATTAAAAAGGTAAAATTAAGTACTATATATATTTGTTATAAATGCCCAGTTTTTGGGCGTTTAAAATAGCTTTGGGCAAATGCCCATGTATGTCCTGCCCACTGGGCATCTGCCCAGCCCACAACACTACTCTCAAGCTTTGAACTAGACGAAATATTGTGTAGGCCTACGTATTTTGTACGATGTATTCTTTGTCTAATTGAAAGCTGTTATCACAAGCAAAAATGTGTGGTGTTACAAAGATAAGAACAATTTGAAAATATGTTTTACTTGTTGTTAATAAGATAAGTTAGGTCCTACACATATCTTATGTTTAAACTTGATAACAAAGGTTGTATTTCACCTTATTGTCTGTGATGAAATATACAGTAGGTAAGATAATTAGTTACAGTATATCCTGTGCAGTGCCGGATCTCAGTGCCTTGTAATGTTATATGTCATGGGCTATCCAATTCCTCTCTGCAGACTTTAAGTTGGCAACAGTGTAGGCCTACTAGTTCACAAAATTCACCATAGGATGATGTCTCTATTAGTTTCAAAGTTAGAGCATGCGCAACAAGACCTTATATCACATGTTGTACAGTTATTATAACAGAAAACGAAACCTAGAGTTTTCATAACGCACAAACAGGAGATATTATTACATCTTGTTAACGCATTGAACGTGATAAGGTTTTAAAAATATTTATAGAATAACTCTATTCCCATTACTAAATAAGACGTAGACTGCTGCAGATGGCAGAACAGGTAAGTTGGGTAACTAAATTGGCTTATCAGCCCTAACTTGGGCCTAACCTAAGTTATAAGTATGTCTTCCAAAGTAAGTTAGTGTAACTTCCAAAATAATAGAAAAGTAATAGGCCTATAACCCCTTATTCAAGCAGTAACAAGATTAGGCGGGTACGGTTCCATAAGAAAGAGTCAGTTTATTTTCAACCGATATTTTGCTTTCGATAACTTAAGTGACTTAACCTACTATTGATTTTCAAGTATATCGCTAGCCTACCTATTTTATCTAGTTATACCGTATTTAATTTCAATCTTTATTCCTAAGAGTGAACAGTAAGAACAACCTCCAATTCTGGAATGTTGTTTTTGTGTGGAGTTCCAAATTGTACAGCGAATAGTTAGGTTATCTCTTACATTAATAAATCAATTGTCGTTTTGAAGTAGTGTTTCGATAGTAAGTTATGCTATGTGTATGACAGAGCTATCGTGACAAACGTTAACGTGAAATATTGAAAAGTTAGTGACTAGATAATCTGCGGTAAATTGAAATAAGTTATCAATAGTATATAAATCGAAATATAGGTAGGCCCTAGAAATAATCAAACTGCTTATGAAACCATACCTAAATAGGCAATATAAATATTATTCAGAATACTAAAAAAGTGTATGCCTATTCCTACTTTATAAAGGACAAAAGGCAACTTCTAACTTACCTAAATATTCATCTTCAACCTAATGTAGACCTAAATCCAAACCTTTTGAGAATCTGGCCTAAAACGGCGTGTATATGAGTAAGAGTAACTAAAATAATTGCAAAAACTATATCATCCAACAAATAAATAAATGTAATTAGAAGTTCTACTTATTTGAGTCATAAAATACTGTGGCATACATTTTCACGTGCTGATGAACTTCAGTTTTAAGGTTAGATTTTCCTCTTGGTTTAAAACAATTTAGCTAACGAGAGTCATACAACGGTAAGAAGATAATAAATCAGTATATTTATAATTAAATTCCTGAGAAAAAGTTAATCTACATACAAATAAGCATAATCAAAACTTGAAATAACAGTATTACCTTCTCGCTGAAACCCGTCATCTTTGCAACCGACGTTGCCGGAAAGAGCAGTGCAGTAAAAAAAGAGACGGTTTAAAGGAAGTGGAAAACCTCGGACTCCTCTTCAAAAATAAACTGATATATACTATATTAAACTCACAAATCAAAGTAGAAATTTACCAAGTTTATTTTGGAACAAGGTGATTAAATAAATGCATGTTATAACGACAATTTAATTACTCCAAATAGTATCTTTGTTACTTTGTAAGACACATAAAACATGTTTATCTTGTATAGTTTAGTAAAATTATGTATTTATCCACGGTTGAAAGATATTTCCATGTATATCTCCCATTTAGCCCAGTCAAATTGTCAAATTACATGCTGAGTTAATTTAAGTTGGGTATTTTTAAGACGGACATGGACCCTCCATTCTTCAATGTTAATCAGGATCGGATTTAAGCATAGGCAAGGCATAGAGAAGTTAGTCCATGGCATAGGTTACATAGGCGTGCGCCACAGAATAGGACCCGCACCACACAGAACGTCATGCAAAAGCCTCATAGAGGCGACATAAAAAGGCCACCAACTTGGAGCTGGACGGCAACATGGGTCCACACCACTGGTTGAGCCTAGGGGCCCACAGCTCCTAAATCCGGCCCTGATGTTAACAGAGGCTTTGTGTGCTTGAAAACTGTGTTATTAAATTTTATAAAAGGCGTAAAATGTGTGTTTTGTTTTACTGGTTCGTTTTTGAAATAATAAAATGCTTGGTAGTGACTGATATAGAATATAGAAAGCATAATAATAAATTATTAAAATAATAATAACATGGTATTGTGGCCGTGTTGGTTGGCAGATGGAAGTGAGGCCAAATATCAATGAAAAACGAAATACAACCATAGGAATGCTTACACTTTTTCCTACGATGAGAGAGATGACTTCCATTAAGGCAGATAGCTTAAAATCACTTAATATGGTCAAATAAAGAATATCTGCGAAAGTTATCTAGAACCTCGAGTGACCAAGGCACGGAACATGTGATTTAGCCTCAATTATGAAAGAAGTTAAAATACCCCCGTCACAGCAAACCTGCGTACTCAGAGAATTTCCAATGCATAATATATGTCTTAATACCACATAAAGCCGCATACCAAGTTTCATAAAACTATATTCACATATAAGCGATATATACAATTTTAATTATTCTCCATAAGAATAACATTGGTGTTGAGTACGTAGGTTTGCTGAAACAAGGTACACAAACAATTGGTTTTTATACAAATATAAATAGAATTTAACTAGGCGAAGGTAATTACCATGTTTCATCAATATTCTATCATAAATAAGCACTATATATAACATTTTAATTATCCTCCATAAGAATAACATATGAGTAAGCAGGTTTGCTGCAACAAGGAGCAAAAAAATGGGTTGTTATACAAATATTATTACAACTCAACTAGGTGAAGCCACATACCAAGTTTTATTAATTTATGTTCATAATTAAGGGAGTCCATTACATTTCACTGCTTATTCTCCATAAGAATAACATGGAGGCTGAGGACGAAGGTTTGCTGCTACGGGGATAATCAACAAAAAATCAATTTTTTGTGCAAATAACAATATACCAGTACAAGTTTCATCAATATACATTAATAAATAATCAAGATATCAAATTTGATTTATTCTCCCCTAGATGACCCGACAGACGTTGTCCTGTCTTTAATGTGAATATTAAATGTGAAATGGAATAAATAACAATAAGTATATAAAAAAAACTCGTTTATTGTAATGCTTTTTGGTATACAACATTATTAGTCTTGTTTTTTACCTTGGTTATTAAATTAATTATAACAAAACAGTTTTTTTGTCATTGTGGTTAGAAACGACTGTACACAACAAATATTTACAAAACTAAAACTTGAAAGTTATATAAAGATTCTGGTTCACATTATAGCACAGTTAAATGAAAAGATTCCAGCTCAAATTATAACACTTTTTTCCTTGGTTATTAAAAAAGCTTTGAACTAAGTACAATTTCTAAATCCTTGACAAAATAAATACCCCCGTAGCAGCAAACCTGCGTACTTAGCGAATTTCCAATGCATATATATTTATCTAAATACCACATAAAGCTACATACCAAGTTTCATCAATATACTTTCATAAATAAACAATTTATGACATTTTAATTATTCTCCATAAGAATAACATTGCGGCTGAGTATGCAGGTTTGCTGAAGCAAGGAAGACAAAAATGGGGTTTTATGATAATATCAATATAACTCAACTAGGTGAAGTCACATACCAAATTTCATTAATTTATTTTCATAATTAAGGGAGATAACACGTTACTTGTTCTCCATAAGAATAACATGGGGCTGAATACGCAGGTTTGCTGCTACGGGAGCCTTTGGCAAAAAATTGTTTTTTTTTAGCAAATATCAATGATCCACAACCAGATGAAGCCGTATACCAAGTTTCGTCAGTATATGTTCATAAATAAGCGAGATATAAAATTTTTATTTTCCTCCATAAGAATAACATTAGACAACGTACTGTATTTAGCACTTTCAATATCTGGGTAACCAATTAACGTAGAGAAATGATCAAAATACCAGATTGTGTGTTTTTTTAAGCTGAATCCAATGGGAAAAACTAAAATTTTACTATTTCCAAAATTATATGTAAAAAATTCAAAAACCCCATTTTTGGGGTACAAATACCCCTTCGGATAGAGCGATCTGGCTGGTTTTCGAACTTAAAGTCATAAATATTGCTTTACACGTTTATACCAAATTTCATCAAAATCGGATCATTTTTACGAGAGTTATCGTGCTCACGGACACATATATATATGTATATATATATATATATATACAGTTTCGAACGAATGGTGTTTTTGGGGTCTGGGGACCTCAAAACGAAAAGTTATCATGGTCCCGGGCCTAGGTCTTACCATGCCGACTACGGTAATAGCTTTTTCCCTATAGGGGAAATTCGCTAAAACCAAAATGTAAACAAATAAACACATGTTTTTTAACTCATTCAAATCTTAGTATTGATTACATATGATCAAACCAAATGGCATTGGAAATTTTCAAATATCAGGTGCTGCCATCTAGGGGATAAATTGTTAATGGTTTGGGATAAGTCATCTACAGGAGAACGTTGTCCCTCAAATTCTTATATTAATGATTTATTTGTTCACGAATTAGAAATATAAACCCTTTTTCTCATTTGGGGAAAACCTTTCACTATATACTAGGTACGTTATGTTTCATGAAATGTATTTGATTGATATTTAATCATGATAGTTTCTTTGTAATTGGAAATTATCTCTTTTGTATCTCACAGTTTAATAAAAGCATTTTCCACCAATGTTAATTTAAAGGCATTTTTTACAATTTTTAAAGTCAAATTACTAAATAATGGTTGGGTGGATTATTTTCTTTCATACAAACCTTCCCCTGGCATTAAGGAACACAACAAAAATAAACGGTATCAGGAAACTGACACATACTTTCTCCCTTTTAGCCCAACTTTAATGGATAAATTACTTTTTATTTACTAAATATAGAATACAAAGCACGGTCGAATGTACAGAAAATCTCGTAAACAAGTTGTTTTAAAAAACATCCACCCAAATCCCTGCTTTGGAGGCACTACAGAATCCATTGCTACACTCGTGGTTTTAAGAGGGGAAATGCCCCCTATTCCCCCCAGGGTTATTAAGGGGCAACATATTTCAAATTTCCTCTGTTGGTCAATGCTAACTTGACAAGCATATCAAGTTTGATTGAAATTGATCAGTAAATAAGAGAGAAATAGTAATTTTTTTATTCTCCATAAGAATAACATTGGACAACGTACTGCGTTTACCGCAAAATGAAAATTTCAATTTTCTCCGAAACCAGCAATCGTAGAATAGTAATTCAAAATACTAAATTATTTAGTTTTTTGAGTTCTTTTTAATGGTGAATAGTAATATTTTTTTATATTTATGTATTTTTATGAAAAATCAAAAAAACTGAATTTTTGATGTTTTAAGTCCTGTAATTTCTGAACCCGAATTTTTACAGGAATGCAGGTGGTGTCGTTTTGTTGGAAAACTAAAGTTCTACAAACGACTAAAATTTAATGAAAATCGTTAGAGCCGTTTTTGAGAAATTTGGATTTTTCATGTTTTTTGGTGGTTTTTGGGGGATAATTACCCTTAAAAATCAAAAATTCGAAAAAATGAAAAAAATGCCTGGAGATATCGTGGATTAGTACCTACATACCAAATTTCATCAAAATCGGCCCATTGGTTAGGGCTCTAGCTCTGTACACATCCACACAGACACACACACACACACACACACACACACACACACACACACACACACGGACACACACACATACATACACACAGACAGACATCACGTAAAAACCACTTTTTTGGGTTCAGGGAGCACCAAAACGAATATTTCCACTAACAACTCAAATTCGAAAATTTTTACGAAAACAATACTTTCTCCATATACTATGTATAGGGGGAGAAAGTAAAAGAATCGTCCAATTTGGTGCACTCTTTCTCGAGTTATGGAGTCATGTCAAAAAAAGGGATTGTGATTTATTTATATATAGAAGATAGAGGATAGATAGAGATAGATAGATAGATAAGGATAACATTGGACAACGTACTGTGTTTAGCACTTTGAATATCTCTGCAACGGTTGGACGTAGAATCACAATTTAAACACCAAAATGATTGCTTTGTGGAGCTAAATTGATTGGTAAAAGCAAAAATGTGAAGTTTACATTAAAATTAACTGAGGAAAAGGAAAATCCAAAAACCTTTTTCCCATAAGATTAACATGAGTTTGGTTTTATGAGTAGGTTTTTTGGATTTTCTCCGCAACCAATTAACCTAGGTTAATAATTTAAAATACCATATTGTTTGTTTTTTTTAAGCTCTATAACATGGTCAATACCAAAGTTAATTTTTATAAAAAATGTAGGTGAAAAATGCATTAAACTGATTTTAGAAAAATTTAAAACCCCTTCCCATGGTCCGATTTCTCTGGTTCTCGAACTTAAAGTCATGAATGTCACTTAACACATTTGATCCAAATTTTATTGAAATCGGGCGTATTTACTCATGTTATCGCATTCACGGACACACATATATAGGCTATATAGATAGATACATACATATATACATATATATATATAAATTTGAACGAATAGTGTTTTAGGCATCTGGGGACCTCGAAACAAAAAGTTATCATGGTCTCGGGCTTAAGTCTTACCATCAGACCTACGGTAATAGCTTCTTCCCTATAGGGGAAATTTGCTAAATGTATACTGTATATGTGTATGTATATTTATTGTAAAAGCGTTGTAAATGTACCCTTGGAGAACAAATGGGGACTAGGGTATCTATTTTGCTGACCAGGAGAAATCCTGACTGACTGGGTACTTCCGGTCGAACAATTATCTAAATATACGGTATCAGGTAACTGACACATACTTTCTCCCTTTTAGCCCAACTTTAATGAATAAATTACTTTTTATTTACTAAATATAGAATACAAAGCACGGTCGAATGTACAGAAAATCCTGTAAACAAGTTGTTTTAAAAAACATCCACCCAAATCCCTGCTTTGGAGGCACTACAGAATCCATTGCTACACTCGTTGTTTTAAGAGGGGAAATGCCCCCTATTCCCCCCCAGGGTTATTAAGGAGCAACATATTTCGAATTAACTCTGTTGGTCAGTGCTAAATTGACAAGCATATCAAGTTTGAATGAAATTGATCAGTAAATAAGAGAGAAATAGTAATTGTTGTATTCCCCATAAGAATAACATTGGACAACGTACTGCGTTTACCGCTAAATGAAAATTTCAATTTTCTCCGAAACCAGCAATCGTAGAATAGTAATTCAAAATACTAAATTATTTAGTTTGTTGAGCTTTTTTTAATCGTGAATTGTAATATTTTTTTTATATTTATGTCTTTTTATGAAAAATCAAAAAAACTGAATTTTGGATGTTTTTAAGTCCTGTAAATTCTGTACCCGAATTTTTACAGGAATGCGGGTGGTGTCATTTTTTTTGAAAACTAAAGTTCTACAAACGACTAAAGTTTTAACCAAAATCGTTAGAGCCGTTATTGAGGAATTTTGATTTTTCATGTTTTTTAGCGGTTTTTGGGGAATAATTACCCTTAAAAATCAAAAATTCAAAAAATGAAAAAACGCCTGGAGATATCGTGGATTAGTACCTACATACCAAATTTCATCAAAATCGGCCCATTGGTTAGGGCTCTAGCTCTGTACACATCCACACAGACAAACACACACACACACACACACACACACACACACACACACACACACACACACACACACACATACACACACACACACGCACACGCACACGCACACGCGCACACGTGCACGCGCACACGCACACGCACACGCACACGCACACGCACACGCACACACACACACACACACACACACACACACACACACACACACACACACACACACACACACACACACACACAGACAGACATCATGTATAGGGGGAGAAAGTAAAAATTGGCACTATTGTGCTATATAAGCTACGCTACCTGGGGCAATAACATGAAACAACCATCCCCCTAAGTTTTTACTAAAGAGTACTTCGCCTGACTGGGGAGAATATATGCGCCTGACTGGGTATTTCCGGTTGACCGATTCCTTTACAATTTTGTATTTTGATGCTAACAACTAGCCACTATGGATTGTGTGGCTTGGGTTCTTGTAGTTGATTCAAAATTTTGCCTTAACATGATGTGCTTGAAAAAAAATTAAAAGTTGTTGAGATTTCTGGAACCATGTTGGTAATTAAATTTTTATATGGAATTGAAAGAAAATGTTGAAGTTCTTGATTGGCTCAGTAAATGTTCATAGTCTTAAGTATTCAAAATGTACCTGGGAAACAACCATACCGCTAAGTTTTTGGTAAAGGGTACTTCGCTAGAAACATCCTGTTGCTGATCGACTGGGAAGACAACTCGACTGACTAGGTACTTCCGGTGGACCGATTCACAATAGATGAACAAAATTGATACCAAGGCTATTTCTGCCAATATAAATTTTAAATTTTAAAATATTATAAAAGGCGGTGTCTAATGGCTTTAGCAAATACATGATGTAGTGAATTTAGCCCATACTTACACACAACTGAGCTTTTTTAACTGGTTTAGTACTCTTCATTGTGTATAGAAGTAATAAATGATCAAAATCTATGACTAAATAAGGTACAAACCCTGGTTGATTTGGTATGGATTGACCCGTGTAGGCTATATATATGTAATTGTAATTATAAAAAAAACAACAAGACATATACTACCCCTTCATCTTAAACTTAAACTTTAGTCTCCAAAAAGTGGGTTAAATTCAGTTTCCAAGCTTTCAGGAATATTTTCACCTATAAGGATTCATATAGGCTAAAGCTTTTTTTGCTGAGAAATAAAATTGAAGAGGAGGTATTAATATAGCTGAATAAAATTGATTTTCTTTGTTAAAAGATTTGTCGTATTTAATTTGTAATGTCTTTTTAGGATGTATAATTAATAATTAACATATTTCTAAAGTATACTGGCTTTATTTTATATCGGATATGGCATAAAAACAAGGACCAAAAAGATTTAAACTAACTGTTGCTGAATACGACAATTTATCTTTTAAGATTAAATGTACCATCATTTCACAATATTGAATCGATGTTATACATATTTCTAAAGTAACATCATTGCCTTTGCCTAATATAAATGAGCAAAGATGAACGAGATGGATTGATGATAGTGTGGCTGGATAGTTCTCTGCTGCTCATTTTATTACGGCTGATTATTTCAGTTGTAAAATTAATTCAACAAGATACGTACTTAAACATACATTTTCTTAATTCTTCCAATCCAGAAGTTACTTTGTTTCATTGGAGTATGTATCATGATGTCATCTAGAATCATAAATAACACTGATTCAACCTTAAATGTAAGCAACAATAAAGGTATATTTAAGAAAGGCGGGCTTAAAGGATACTTTACAATCTTTTAACTTTTTATTTAAATTTGGGCCCTTTGTTTCTATGCATCCCTTTGGCATATATGTTACAATACTTTGTATGTAACTTGTAGAAAATTTTGTTTTCTCCAAATTAACTCCTTACACATTTTACTCTTCACCTTATGGAAAATTAGTTAGTTAAGCTGAAATGAGATAAAGTACAGTTTTTTATTTATTTTTCAATTTTGTTACTGATTTAATACCTACTAGAGACCCTGTGCTGATCTGCAGCATCAGTCAATGTTGAAATTCGAAAGTGACGTAGTTGATGAGTATTGCCAAATCAAGTTAAAATATTATTGTAGTTTATACATATCTTCCCATGGATTGTATTTACGTAAATTGTTCCACTCTACATCAAGTTAACAGTTAAAATATCACATAATTTCAAAATAATAAAAACATAATAACATAATTGTAAATTATATGAACTCTGTAAGGCAACATACAAAGCAAAATTATTGTTATAGAAACAGCTTTTAAATAAAAAATTGTTTTAAAATTAAAGAAAATAACTTCAGATTTATAATATGTTTATTTGCAAATTAAAAAGTAATGTTTCGTTTAACGGCAATTCTTTCAAAAGTTTCATGAAATAATGTGTAATGTTTATAACTTTTGCCTTAAAACATTAACCAGGGTGTTTATAAATAAAGATAACGTTTTCTTTAACCTTGAAGTCGTTAGTACAGATATTTTCTCCGCTAGAGTGCTGCAAAGGGTTTTAAATGTAATGTAACAGCTGTTTTGTTTTATTACCAGTTTGTCTGCTTAAAACAGTTATGGGCAGAGATAACATACCATCTTGATTTTTTTCTTAAGGAAAAGTACATAACATATTTTTGATATGTATAAACTTAGGTTAACACTAATACAGTATTCTCAGGCCTTCTTTCACGGGGCTGGTTGATTATGCATATATTTTCCCATCAATGTTGTGTCCTATAGTAAGAAGATACCAACATTTCCTCATAGTCTCGTTTGTAAGCTCATCCCATTACACGATAAAAGATTAAACCTTTAATAACCTTTAATTTATTGTTTTCCCTTCATGACAATTAATGGTAAAGCTTCCTATAGGTTTCTTGATTTGTTTTTAGCAAAACAATGCTGACAAACTTGATAAAAAGTAACTTCAGAAAAAAATAATCACACCGGGTATAACTCATAACATCTAAAACAAAACTTTTAAGCGTTACCTCGAATTACCCAATAAAGTCACTACATTCTCTTTTGGCTTTGACACTCGTTTCGTGACGTCATGTTAAATAAGCCTTAGGTTTGAGTCTACTATGGTAACTTCAGGAGTAAAAATGATACCATAGTGCTAAAACCACCATTTGAGAACACTAAATCTGGAAAACTAAATTCAAAATTCAAAACAAACTTAATTAGACTGAACCATATACATTTCTTACGTAAAGTTTAAAATCAATCTCAACTGATTCCTAAGGTAACTGAGTGATGTAGGGTTAAGGCTGTGATATATTGTACTGTCTAATATATTATTGTTTTTTATAATAAGAAATCTTTTGTCTGACGCTTGTAATGCTACCGATGCATGTTCTCAGAAGTTTCTGCAATAAAGAGATTTGATTTGATTATACAACGCAAATTAAAAAAAGAACAAATAAACAGATGCGGAAGTGAAATTTATAAACACATGTAGAAAGGAGAAAAATAAAGGAGTTGTATTTTTTGCTGCATTATTATTTGGCAAACCAAATGAACTCTTTTACTTAGTGAACATATGTTTTAAGTAATCAGGTGATGTAAACAAACTTCCTCCATAAGATTAACATGGGAACTTTAGGAGCCACTGGGGCAAAGCCCACTGACGTTATGTTAGTTTGGATGGGTGATGACATATCTAGACATAATTACCGATCAGTTAACAAAATAATCATGATAGGCCCAGTAGAACAGTCTGGCCAAAGTTTTGGCAATTTTTTAAATATATATGATGATTCTTCATTTCTATTAGTCATAGTTCCCAATATCATATATGAATCTTATAGAGAATTTTACAATCTTTACAAATTATCGGAAGGTGTGCTTACCTACGAAACACTGCAAGGGAGTTGTTACGGGAAAAGTAAAAAAGTACAGATTTTAGACAAGTTTTTCAAGATGGCGGAAAATGCACAAGAGCTACGAGGTCGAAAACTTGGATTTTTCTTCACGGGGTCGATACATATAACATACCTAACAATCAAAATTACTCCACCTGTTGCATGGCAACCCTTTAATTTAGGATAATTCTAATGGGCTAAATAGCCAAGCTAGAGACTTACCTCAAACAGTAAAACCAATTTATTTCAATCTCAACTACTTTTAGGATAAGGTAAAATAAATTCTCTAAAGAGTTTAGTTTACGCATATTTTTTAAAATTCTTGTTCACAACAGATAGTAATACACAGTGTATTAAGAACATACGTTATTAACATTTAGCAAGAATACTTGGTAGACAGTTTAAAGCACACAGCCTTGGACTAGATATATATCAAATATACATTATGGCACAACATAATTCATTTTACGATTCATGTTAACATTTTTAAACAAATCAACATCGTGAAGTACGAAGTCAAATTATTTAAAATATGTCAATAACTATAAGAGCATTTCTTCTTCATATATTAAAACAGATCTTAAAAATATTGACAAATAAAATAAAGCCAACAAATTAGTTTTCCTTACGAATAATTGGATTTATAATACCCGTTGTTAAACATTAAATTCTATATTTTAAAAGCTATTAAACGTACTTATATATATATTTTACAAAGTTTGTATACGTAAAGCCTCTTGATGCAAGAGGTAAAACATTGATAAAAAGTATACATCAAGACAAAATCATATGCATTTATTTACATCTCTATTACATTAAAATAGAAGTAGAGTAGAGTCTCAATTACCCGACCTAAACCGGCCGCACCAAGGTCGGATAAGCGGGAATGTCGGATAACACGGAAAATAATAAAAATAATGTACAAATTTTGATTTTTTTTCTAATTGGCGGTAATCGATCGTTCAATCGTGCATGGGTACGGTCGGAAAACACGGATAATAATAAAAACAAGGTCGGAAAACACGGAAAATAATAAAAACATGGTCGGAAAATAATAAAAACACAGTCGGAAAACACGGAAAATAATAAAAACAATTTTAACAATTTTTTTCCTAGGAGTGCGGAAATTGATCATTTGATTGTGCACGGGGACGGTCGGATAACCAAAGGTCGGATAATCGAGACTCTACTGTAGTATTTATTACTAAAAAGTAAAATTATAGGAAGAATACAAAACCATTATGTGGTGCAGTTTTAAATTCAATCTTTGCATTATAGTTAATTTATTCTTTTTCTCTTCCTCCTTATTGCTCTTCAACAAAAGAGTCATACATTTTACGCAAGACCTTCTCCACTTTTAAGCTGAATTGATCTTGTAAAAGTACATGGTGGTATGATTGTAGAACTAACTCGTGTATGGAGTAGTACAAAATAAGTAGTACCATGTACAAAAAGTCTGTTGAACATTATATAAAAAGGACTGACCTTTGAATTTTTGTTACTAATCTGACAAATCTGATTTTATTTATGTTTCATATACATGTTAGGAATAAATTTCAAAACTTGTTTGCAGTTTTTACTGTCAGCATACAAATAAGTTCTAAAATATGTATTTAAAGTTCTTACAATTTTGTATTTATAATACCCAAGATATATTTTTGTCCTGAGCCCTAAAGGTTTTGCTGTATCTGAAGTATTGACTGTAACCAAACATTTTCAAAGTGTGATATTTCAAATTTTACTTTGTATCTCTACTTCATAAACAAGAAACAATTTTTCTAAACCTTTTGAAAATATGTTTGGCAAGTTTATGGTTTTAAATCTTGCTCTCTGTTACATATAGATACATGGGATCATCCTCATGTATCAAGTCATTTTTAACATTTTGTGTAAAATAATAAGAAAGAAGCCAGAAATCACCAATTGCAGTACACCATTACTTATTTTTCCAAAATTATGTGAATTTACATTAATGAAAAATGTCTTTGCTTTCTATAAATAAATAAGGATGCTTTCATGCCAAAGGTGCATACAACTCCATACACATTTTGTTGCTCATATCTACACAGTCAAATGCCTTAGAGTAGTCACAGAAAATACCCATCAGTGTATACAAAATCTTTATGGTTTATTTATTTTTTACTTCAGAGATTTAGATTATGACTGTATTTATTATTTCTGGTGCACTTTTTCCGTAATTCATCAACCTGAAGGTCACAACCTAAGGTCAGCAGGTAATCATACATCTATTTTTATTCTAGCTCATGGTTCAAATAAGTCTGTTGGTTGCTATCAAATGACACAAATCCTGTCAGAGATGTCAAAATGTCTTCAGATTTCATTTAATAGTGTTCTAAAGGCTGATATAGATATTAAATTTTAAATATTGATGTGGTGATCCATTAAAGATGATAAGTCCCTGTTGATTGCTGTTGAATATTGAGTACCTATTAACAATATCCTGTTTAAGAAACAGCCTGATTTAGTCACAAAAGACATCTTCCTCATTATATACTCAAATATTCCTTGAATATATATAGTGAGAATTAAATCACACCTAGAAATTATGTGGTACAAGAAATATTCTATTAAAGGAGAGATGGCACCGTTTAAAAGCCATAAGCTTTAAAAGATACTTGAATAATTAACTCATTGCAATCTTTTTACACAATCTCTGTGATTGCTATACCCTCACATTCACAATTCCCTTCCAACACTTCTATATGATGTAGAGGAGTCAAAAGACACATTCTTCCTGTATCTTCTTGGACTTCTCCATACCTCTCACGCAGTTCTTTACCTTGGCCAGTGCACACAATTCACTGTTTGCTAAGCTCATGGCTGTTCTTGACAGAGTTGACACGACTCCTGTTGGTACAGAGACCCCGGAAGAACGGCCAACGCTGCAACACGTAAAGGTAAGGGTCTAGGGTGAAGTGGAGCAGCATCAAGACATCAGCCAAGCGGAAGAACAGGTTGCTGGTAGCAGACTTCGGGACCACCTGGGCCATCGGGATAGATATCTGATCAGCAAACAAAGCCAATGATTATTTATCATTATATTAAAGTTAGAACGAGTTTGCACGCAGCACGCTGACGTGAGGGAAGTGAATTTCCACATAACAAACTTGTAAAAGTCAAAATAAGTGTAAAAACATACATTTGTCCAATTTTTATTGAAATCTGAAAACATTGATTTTTTTGCTGTTCTGATACTCCTGGTTTCATTTACTTGCAAAGCTGAGAATACAATTTTGTGCATTATAAGGTTAGGTGAAGGTCCAGACAGGCTTGAAAGTAGGCGTGAGGTTGCTGGGGATGATAAAAGTACTCTAACAAAGGAATAACAGGGTTTTCTAGTGTAAAACCCCCATAAGACAACGTACTGTGTTTAGTCGATACACATTTACTTTAATAACTCGGTAAATATTTATGCTAGAATGACGAGAGAGGGCTTAAAACTTTCACCTCACTAATTCCCATCTTTTTACATGCATAGATTTTATGTATGGGGCTTTTGTGACCTTTTTTGGGCCCAAAAACTCGAAATTTGGAAGATTAATCCCAAAAAAAAGGGGTTTAGAGTTTTCCGATTGTTTTGCCCAACGAACTTGTCCAACTGATTACAGAAAGGAACGTCCCTACCAAATTTGAAGTAAATCGGACAAAAAATGTGACCGCTAGAGTGCAAACATATAATATAAAATTTTGAACGACCCCCCAAAACGTGTTCAGGGGGTCACGTTAGGAACTTCTATGGTGGTCCCGGGCTTAAGTTTTACCGTGCGGGTCATGCTAATAGTTCACTTTCCAAAGGAAATTCACTAATAAAGCTCGTTGATGGCAGAATCTTATACATTAGAGACAAAATTGGTTGGTCCCAAGGCACATTCAGAAAAAACGTTTTAGAGGAGTCAGGTAAAAATTACAAAAGGGTGGGAGAGCGAGAGGATAGCTGATTGCCATTTTTCAACTCTTGATATTTTAGGATATTACAACCACTGCCACTTTATAACATTTATCATAAATTCATTAATCCATCATCTTTTTGCGGCATAACATTTTTATTTTGAAATCAGTGTACCTCAACGTATGATATCAGACATCGAGAACCAGGTTTCCTTTACACCACCTAAACATTTTTTATTAGTTGGGGAGGAATAAAATATGGTACTAATGTTTTTTTTACATGAATTAAGAGTTTACCCATAAGCTCCACTAATTAACCTGCTCTGTTAAAATTTAAAAATTAAAAGAAATTGTACATTTGATCATCTTAGAACTTTCTAATATGTATGGATTTTGGGCTACTCCATAATTATTTGTGTTCTTAGCAAAGGGTAATCCATACTTTCCAATGATTGTTTGTGAAAGTAAGTGAGTAATGGGCGTGAGACTTACTATTCCTCAACAAAGTTCCTCGTCCAGTTTAACATTACATATAGATTAGCAGAATTATTTTTATTTTCCAAAATTACCATTTGAGGCATCCAGCAAAGCACAAAGACCACACACAGCAAGGCCATGAGTCGCGCAAAGGCCATTTCCTCTCTTGTGCATGCGTTGAAGGTGAGCGACTGGTTGCGACTGATGCGACGGGGCAGTGTGATGGGGTGTCGCGCTTTGTCGCGCTTTCCGTAACGACACAAGGCACACATCACGGCCAGGTTGCACCAGGCAATGCATAGGCACAGCAGTGTCCCTGTCACCATCAGTGATAGTTAAATAAAGGATATAATCTCTTAGAAGGAATTTTAGTCCCATGTCAATCTAAGTTTACCAAAAAATGCAGACCAAACTAAGACTTCTATGAGCCACTGAAGAGAAAAAAAAAACAAAAAAAACAAGAAAGATGTGTTGGAAGTAGATAGCTTTTTGTGTAATTAAGATATGTGATTAAGTGCATAAAGTCTGTTATTGTAATGTATGAACTATAAATCTTTATATGTAACTGGATCCAAGCTTTATTGTCATATTGCTTTATTGAGAAATGTTGCAAGTATTGTTTGTAGGAAGGGTGGGCAAAAGGAGTCTGTAAAACATAAAAACTGAAGTTTTAAGCGTGAAATTTCTTGAACATTTTTCTTACATGCCCACAAAATACTTGTGTGTGTACTTATGTGCTGGTCAGTAAAATTGCAGTTTCAAAAGAAATCCATTAAATATCGTTAAAAATTTAACTGAAGATACTAATCAGCTCCTGCAAATTAGAACACTTATATGAATATCAAACAAATCCAACAGCTTCATTTCACAAACATGTATTTTTGGGAGTTTAAATTATAAAATCATATTTTTTAAGTATAAAGAATCTCTTTTCATCAATTAGAATTTTAACATATTCTTGATTTATATCATAGCTAAAAGTCTAGACTTTAATGATGATTCAAGGAAACCTACCAAAACCAAGGAACAAGCAAGCGTAGGCAATGTCGACAGGTCGTTTGGCGAAGCGGTAGCGCACACACTTGGCAGTTTGAGGCTCAAAGTAGAGTCCGAACCCCAGGAATGGAAGACACACCAGGACTAGTGTCACTGCCCACAGGGAGAAGATGGCCCTGCGTATCACTGTGGTCGTCACGTACTGCAACAGATATACACTGCTGTTAATTATGCTGAAACAACTGGATGTTCTAATTGATTTAACACTAAAGTAAAGGTCCTCTTCAACTGAGAATATATCTGTATTAAAATAAACATATTTGTATACGGATGATTTTGTTGTTTTTGATAGTATATGTATATTAGACTTGAAAACTTTTGAACTTATGAAGAACTTGATGAACTAAGTATAGCTTAAAAATAAGGCACAGACATTGTGGGGTTTGTGGATGATGACTTTTGGATATAGTTCAAATTCAGCAAATACCTTCTCCACCTTAATATAGTATAAAGACTGTAAAAATAAATTAAATTCATACTTGACTATCCTTATTACACCATGAACATTATATTCATTGACAATTTAAGGTGGTTGTCAAAATAGTTCAGTACCGTTACTACATTCACTTGCTCTTCTTTAAATTCGTCAATCAACACACAATTACGAAAACAGACATATAGAAACCATGTTTTGTCTGATTATGATCTTTAATTTTAGTTATGTAATAATTTCTTTAGCTTTTAATAAAAAACTAAAGTCATTGGAGAGTGATCATATCTATATATTTATTCAGACATTTAAAATTTTAAATCTGCTCCCTGCCCTAGATGCCTTTCCTAAAAAATAAGTATTTTACAATACGAGGAAATCCCCCGCAAAAAAATCTGCTTTAATGTAAGCACCTGGATATAAAACGGCAACTCTTTTAGCCAATTTCCCCTATGGGAAAGAAGCTATTACTGTAGTCAGCATGGTAAGACCTAGGCCCGGGACCATGATAACTTTTCGTTTTGAGATCCCCACAGCCAAAAACAGCATCAGTTCAAAACTGATATATATATGAGTCTCAAATAAAAATGTTTTTATAAAAAAATGGTACTTTGTTAAAATATGAAGATACATCTTATAGTATATATATATATATATATATATTTGTCCGTGGGTGTGATAACTCTCGTAAAAATGGTCCGATTTTGATGAAATTTGGTACAAACCTGTAAAGCAACATTTATGAGTTTAAGTTTGAAAACCAGCCAGATCGCGTCATCCAAAGGGGCATTTTTAGGGGTTTTCTAACCAAAGAATTTTTTTGAGTTTTTAAAATATTTTAGTAAATAAAATTTTCTTTTTTACCATTGAATTCAGCTTAAAAAAACAAACAATTTGGTGATTTGTTCATTGCTCAACGTTAATTGGTTACAGAGATTGAAAGTGCTAAACACAGTACGTTGTCCAATGTTATTCTTATGGAGAATAAGAAAAATTGTATATCTTGTTTATTTATCAACTTATCCTGACGAAACTTGGTATATTGCTTCATATAGTTGTTGTCTATTGATATTTGAACAAAAAACAATGTTTTTGCCGATAGTTCCCGTAGCAGCAAACCTGCGTACTCAGCCCCATGTTATTCTTATGGAGGATAAGTAAGATGTTATCTCCGTTAATTATAAACATAAATTAATAAAACTTGGTGTGTGGCTTTACCTAGTGAAGTTATATTGATTTTTTTTATAAAAACCTATTTTTTGTGTTCCTTTTTTCAGCAAACCTGCATACTCAGCCGCCATGTTATTCTTATGGAGAATAATTAAAATGTCATAAATTGTTTATTTATGTATGTACTAGCTGACGTACCCGTTCTTCACGCAGGGGTTTTCTTTACACGTTCTTATTCAATGCAATTTGCATTTTAGTTAGCTTGAAACAGAGCTGTCCTTGCTTCTGCTCTTTAAGCTCTCAAATGGAAGTATCCACAGCTATTCGCATTACAGCTTCTGAATGTTTACTTTATTCTGAAATGTAAACATTGAAACTTAGGACGTTCACGGGGTGTAGCCCGAAGGGGTTTTAAGGAAGTCAATAGGCCTATGTGTTGCATGGTTTCAAGATCTACCTATGAGAAAAGTTTCAGCCCAGTCGGTTCAGTAGTTTTTGCGTTCACCTGGAACATCAGTCAGACAGACAGACAGAAACCACCTCTTCTTTATAATATTATAGATATTGATGGAAATTGGCATGTGGCTTTATGTGGCATTAAGATACGTAAATATGCATTGGAAATTTGCTAAATACGCAGGTTTGTTGCTATGGGGTATTTAATTAACACATATGTTTAACTAACCTTATGGTCAAAATAAAATTTCATAACATTGACTTCAAAGTGATAATGGATAGGCTAGAGTTCTTTGAAGGTGTGACAAGTGACTATAGTTCAGCTCAACATGCCCTCAACAACCGTTACTGCATACTTAAATTATATTTTCAACCAAATAAATACATTTTTAGAAGCAATATAAAAGTAAATACCTAATTAAAGACCATTAAAAACTTAAATTAGCTTTAGAAAACTCAACATAATATCCAAAACCATACCATGTTTCCATGCAGTTTAAACTGTAAAGACCTTCTCAGTAAATACATGCTTTTATTCACTTATTTATCCAATAATAAATATTTTTGAAATAAAATAGATCTATTTATTTGTTTTATTATAATATGCCAATTTTAATCTAAGAAAATTAAAACAAAAGAGTATTAAAAAATTTGGTTTAGAGCTGAAATACAGCTGTGCCTTAACCAGTATATGTGTTCCATCCTTGTCTAGGGGAGTGCTAAACATCTCTCCTTTCATACAACACAATATTAAACTCTGAATTGGTCTATATATATACACTAACATCTTGTGTAAATGTTACAGTGAGAACCCAAGTATTAGTCTGCAAATATTTATGAAGTTTTGTGGTAATTTTGTTTAAAAAATATTAAATGTTCCATAAAATAATTTTGATATAAATTATTTTGACGATATTACATACAATAATTATAATCTGTATCGTAGTAAGTATATCGGTAAAGTAGATCGTAGCTAGCGCGCTTAGTGGCAGTTATTAAAACTAACACAAGGAGACGGCAAGGAGAGACCGTCATCGCCGCACCGTGCGCATAGAACTATTTTGTATGTATAACATATAAACATGTTTACAGTTTTGTTCTATGCCCACGCGCCGTTCGCAGTGACCATACATGTAAATGGTCAATATTCTGAAGTTGTAAACAGCGATGGTGATTCAATTCTTAAATCTCTGCATTTTTCAAACTCGCTAGCAATATAATACAGAGGATCACCGGTACCTATAACCATAGACTAACTACAGGAGTTAGTCTATGCTATAACCACGTATTATTACGCAAAATGTTAATCTACCTTCTATATAAATAAAATTAGAGTTTTGTCTTTACATTGCAAGGAATTATGAAACTGTTGCATATTTTCACGTTTTACACCTAGGGAAGCCAAAACAAGTCTTATCTCAATTTCTGACTGTCTGTCTGTCGGTACTCGGTAACGCTCAAGAACGTGTTTTTGTTCGCGTTTCACGGGAAACTGGTGCACTGATTTTGATGAATCTTTGTTTCTTTGTTCTATACATTTGTGAGAAGGTTTTAGGCTACTTTAAACTGCCATACATCATTTATAAAAATAATGGCGGCCGCTCAAAAACGTGTTTTAGCGCAGTTTTAATTTTGTTTGTTCGCTTTTCCCAGGGAAACGGGTGAACTGATTTAGATTAAACTTTTTTCTATGTTCTATACGTACGTTAGAAGATTATATGCTACTTCAACATTTTGAATTCACCTCAGGGCTACACCTCACGGGATTTTTAAGATACCATCTTATGGTTATGGTTATGGACCAAGCATTTATTCGACCTCCTGAGTCCCAGATGAAAATTTCATTTCGAACTAGGAATCATAACCTGGTGTCCTTTTACCAGGACAAGTATTCAACCATTACCAAGGCCTGGATGTGACATCCGTAATTTTAACGTTGGGGCCTGATGTTCTTTTAAAAGAAACAACAGTATATTGAGACCTGAAATTATTATTGAGACCGGCGTGTCGGTCTGGAGGACGCCATGTTGTTTTCATCTCAACCAGGTCAATGAAGGTGCTGCGTGCTGCTATCTGGCAGATGAACTATGTTGCCAAGGATGAAAATAAAGTATTACTACCAACCTTGTGCCACAAAATGTCCCCGTGTTGGAACTTATGATTTTTTTTCGCATCTGTACTTTTAAAAGGACATCAGGTCTAACTAATTTGTTTTACTTGATGTCAGGTCCCAACATTTATGGATTAGATGTCTTTTAAAAAGATCACCTGGTTTTAAGCACATCACTTTTAATTATGTAATCAGGACTTTGTGAATTTATTATTACTGTCCTTTTAAAATCACACAGAGACTCAGGAGGATTTATACTGAACCAGTTGATGACTAAGAATATTTATTCCATAATCAGCTGTTGTAGTTCTCATTTAAAATGTTAAGTGAAGATTGGTAATAAATAACAGAAGTATACAGAGTGGACATATTATCTAAATCTTTATTTTTAAGACACATTCACTCGCTCACATTGTGATCACTGTAACTAAAACACGACAATGTCTAAGAAGGTGAAATTTTGAATAGTGGTTCCCCTTATTCTGCAAACGTTCAAAAAGGCTAGGTTTGAAACAAAATCGTACCCGGCTCTGCCCTTAACTTTTATTGCTGGCAATCTTATGAGCATTAGTTCGGCCCTTTTAAGTTGGATTCGGTAGGAACATACCAGTATATCAGAACCAACGTAAAGCCTATTCCCGTTAAGAACGTGTTTTAGGGTCCCATCTCCGAACCTTCAGAATAGTTGTTTTAACAATTTTGCACCTTTTACTGGACTGATGGAGATGAAATTCTGTAGCAAAAAAAGCAGATAAAAAATACTTAAGGCTCTGCCCCACTGACCTTTAATATAATCATCACAAACTACTCAACCAATAGAGCTAAAATTTGGTACTTTAAAGAACATCAGCAACAACAATATGACCCATAATGGGGAGTCATGGTGTTGTTCTCTAAATATTTTATACATACACTTTGTGTGCTTGAGTCATGGGGGGACGAGATCTATGCCTCTCTAAATATATATTTTATGTAGCCAGCTACTGAGTGTCTCAACTTAACAGTAAATTTGAAAATTATTTTTGGATTAGGTTAAGGGGTTGAAGAGTTTTATTAGGTCCTTTTAAAAGTTGGGTACAGGACATTGGAAAACAGGTGGTCTCATTAACATCCCTCCTTCACTCTGTACAATCGACGAATAACAGGAACTACCGATTGACAGTTAATTCCTTGAGGTTCACAAACAGATTCATTTCGAAAGAGCCTTGTGCCATCCTCACGTCCACCAATGAACAAGCAACAGGGATCAACATAAAGGTGATGACGTATCTCTTCTAAAGCGAGGAACGGGTGTGTCAATTTGTTAACACTGTCCTTTAAACCAGGACCACGCCATTCACTACCCGACAGTGTTCCTCAACTCAGTAACAGTGCCTGAATTATTTGCCAGTATCTTTCGTTAATTTTTATTTAATTTTGTTTAAAAAATGTAAAATGTAATTTAAATATTGTAAAATTAATTCGGTTGTTATTCTTCTAAAATGTATCCATTATTTAGACTTACAACCCGTACGAAGGACGGACGCACAGCTAGTATGAAGTAAGCTTTAATATTAACATTGTACTTCAGGTCGTGTTTTTTGGCAAATAGAAATGTACCCTCACTCAAGGAAGAGATATTCACCAGGACATCAACAGTGGCAGAGATTTTTACAGATTAACTCAAAGTAGGTCCAAATTAAGACGGGTTTTCATCTCAGATCGGCAAAATTTAATTTAAAAATCCCTGGAACCACCTGAAATAAAAACAACCAAAGCCTTTTCAAACGCAAACTCAAACTATTAGAGAACCACTTTTACTCGATAGACGAGTTCACATTTTGCATATCAGGAGTTTTAATTTTAGTTTTGTAGCTCTTTACATAATTTGTTCTTTTTAATTTTACTGTCTCAACCGTTGCACTAAATAGCATGTTCATGTCACTGTAAAATTTGCTTGTGGTATTCATACTTGGTATTTTATTCATTGTCTTAATCTTATTATTCTTTGCTTTTTCTGTTTCGTTCAGCGTTCTTTAGTTAACAGTTTTACAATATGTTATTTGTATAATTTACACTTATTTAATGTGACCATAAGCAGATAACGGTTTGTGTAAATGTATAACTCTAGGTTAAGTTAGTACTTGTTAGAATAGTGACGACTGTCACACATTTGTAAACAAATATCTATTACAATAAAGAATTATATATCCTATTATATTCTAAGCTCCTAAATGCTGGAGAAAAGACAAATATCAGGTTTAAAAATGTTCAGAGATGGCCAAGATTAAGATTAAGGCATCACCGTTAATTAATTGTTATCTTCATTAAAGCATAATATCTAGCTTCGTGGAAGCATGTTTCTCAAAATTTACTTCGTTTTTCCAAAAATCCAACTTTCAACAATACGTTTTTCAACATTTACTTCGCTTTACAATCAAGCCAAATGTTTCAGCTGTAACGTAGAATCCTGTAACCCAGATACACCCACTCCCCTCTCCAGTTTGAACCTGTAGGAGAGGCTACCGTAACACGACCGATGTTTGAACAGCAACATTGACAACCAAAGGTCGAAGTGATAAGGCTGCTCACTAGTTTGGTTGCCGATAAGAACTTATGTCAATAAAGCTGCAACAGTCTTCTCTTTGATACAAAAGTAATAAGCTTCAATGAAGGAATTAAAGTTAAGGTTCCGCACATCATAAAAAATGTCAACACTGTTTATGTACGCATTGAAGGTCGTATTGTATATCAATGAAAAAAATAAACAGGTTCCATGTTATAGTGGTGTCTGATTTTGAAACGTTAATACAAAAATAAATTTTCACCACGATACGCTGTAATCACATGTTTTCGGAACGTCATTTGAATGCCGAAAGTAGAGTTTTTCTGCCCAAGGGCCGAAAGTCAGCTGATCTATTTAGCCAGTGTTGCCAACTTGTTTTTAAACGTACACGACGTTACCTGGTTAATACGCGCATACTATTTTGTGTTCTTTGGTTGAAACACTGGAACAAATAACAGTAAAATTCAAAACATTGTACCATAGTCAATGATTGTACTATCGATGATTTGTTTATTGGTTAACTGTTTTTAGTCCGATAATGCATGAGGCCACTCGTGTTTATGACCGATCACATTTAACCCGTTAATAACTGTAGTATGGTGAAAAATAGCGTTCGCACCTCTACCGAAAGGGTTTTGCATAGCCCTCGAACGATTTATGACCTCGACTTCGCCTCGTTCATAAAACACGATTTCGGGCCAGCAAAACCCCACTTTCGGCCCTTGGTGCGAAATATACTGTATCAACCACGTTAATGCTCAAATGACAATCATAGTCTTGACATTTCTTTTAAAATGAGAATAATTCATACAATTAAAGGAATTCCATTGGGTCTTATTTGTAAGATTACGAACTACTAGTTAAGTAGAAACTAAACTGTGGGTTCGAAGAAAACATATTTCATAGTTAAATCATGTTTAGTGTCATATTATCTCGTTCATTAAGTTTTAACTCTTACAAACTTGTGTTTTGAGAAAAATAATTGAACACGTTTTAGTGAACAAGTTTCGTTTGTCATAATTAATGCTCAGTAACCCATTTTCATCATTCCGACTATTCCCAAAGAATTATATTTTTGAAGTAACAAAGTACAGTTTGGGTCCTGGCTATTCTCAAAATTCAAATAACGATCGGAACATGAGTCTTAACTGCAGCGATGACTATAATCTGGGATAATTTAGGCATATCGTTTTAAATTTATTATCCTCCAAATCAATAGTTTCCCTCACATTATCCAGAATCTTTCCGGAATAATTTGAATTCTCAAAAAATATATTTCTTCAAAATTAAACTATAAATATTGACATTGTACCTAAATAAATAAATAAGGTATCGACCAAGGAACCTAGAACAAAAAAAGGTAAGGGTCACGTAAACAAAACTGATGACGTATTCGGTGCACTGCTGTTTTTGTTTGCCTACTGCAGACACCTAACTGTCAAAACCTTCTTCATGTTTTGATGTTTTGTCTTAACCTATATATTTTGTGTATTGAAAGGTTGGAATGATTTTCGCACACCCCCGCTCCTGCGGGGGTATAGTGATCATTGTAACATTGGTTCATTATTTCCATTAGGATTACTTTCCTTGCAGCTACTGTTTTCTACGAAAGAATCAAACTCGTTGTCAAGTGTTTACGCATTTGCTTCGTATATTTCATCTCGTTTACTTGCAATAATTGATCTGAAGGTTAGATAGAGCTTGGGAGGGATTTTAAGTGTGGGTAACGCAGTTATTTTCAGAGTTCTTCTCGGTTTTAAACATAAGAGTTCAGCTTCGTAGTCTGTGTCACTGAGATGACAAGAGCATACCCGCGCATTATCAATAATTAAGTCATCTTTTATGCCACACGCAACTTTCCACTTTTGTCTCATTTCTAAATTTGTTGGAAAACGGTGAAATGAAATGCCATTTTTTTAAATTCCTCTCATTATAATTACAATTTAAAACGCGATAACCGGGAATATTTAAATATCGATATAACCTAATCTAAAGATAAATACAACAAATTTGTTTGTGTACATTCAGTTAAATGTAAACAAAAAATGACGACAACGGAGCACTATGGCCAGATGTTTGGCGCGCAATTTGTTGGTGACCCTTACCTTTTTTTGTTCTAGGTTCCTTGGTATCGACCAGGTTTGATTGAGTTTTTTTTTAGAATCATAGAGTACACTCTCGAGACATACAATATAAGTTTTGTGCCAGACACAACCATGAGGGCAAGACATAACAACAGAGGGAGGATAGGTGGTTGATAACCCCCCGAGCTTCTGCGATTGACCCCCACAGCGTCAATAATGGGATGGGAAACTAAGGCTACCGGTACTATCAAATCCTGACTTGAAAAATTGTTACATCCCTCTGATCCAAGGTCACAAAAGAGTACTTTTGTCCCCGAAAAGTTTATAACAAACGGTTACATCTATCTATAAGGTTAACAACATTTCTTAATTTTTGTTCAGCAACTGTCGGCCTCTAAAACTATTACTTTTTTGGCACGTTTGCAGTATAAATTGAAAGCTCTTATCCTCAAGATGTGCCCTTTGGGGTTTAAAGTCCACCTTTAGGGCTCCGCCCCGTGGGCTTTTAAAGTTCCAATGTTAATCTCATGAAGTATATTTATCACAGAGAACGTAGGGATAAGTCCATACTGTGTATAGTGCATACGTTCTCTGTGATTTTATTTACTCAAACAACGGAGTATAATATAGGTACATTTTAAAAATATCAGACTCTATGCCTACTATTATAGATCCCGTGCGAAGAACGGGTCATCAGCTATAATTACACTATTTTGTGTAACAGTATTTGTTAATACTTGAATCTGCCAAATAAAATGGCAATAGTGCATATTGCACAAAGTACTACATAGTTTACACTAATCTATTATTAATGCCATACTGAAATGGCATGACCCCATACCATTGGCCACATGCCATGATCAATGTTTGTTTACTTGTGGTTGTTGGTTTGATAGCATGAACACAGTGGTGCAGCTACCGGGAAAACAAAACACTACTGATTGGTTTGTTTACTTAAGTACTTCAGTCAACATCACATAAATAATAGTCCACAAATTTATGTTGGGAATATTCCTCAACAAATTATTTACGTGATTAAAACTAAATGTTCTCATATTACAATCATCCACGAATGAATGGAAAATGGTAGGGGAGGGTTTCACGGCTTCACTCTGTGTTGTTGGATTACTTTTGGAAAAAGTCCTACTATTTCCCTATAGCCATTCTTTCTCATTCTTATATGAAAATAATTTTCATTGTCATCATCAATAGACGAAAGCTAATTTACAGTAATCATATATATTTATTCTGTTGTATTGAAAAATAATGCTTATCATTTTTATTTTGAAAAATAATGATAAGCATTATTTTTCAATGCAATAGAATAAGAATACGATTACTGTTTTGCTATAAACGCATTTAACCAACATAATATATGTTCTAACGCTTCAGTGAAGAAGTAACTTGGCACCCTTTAATTTAATTTGCGTTAAATATGGTGTAGGCCTACCTATTACGATCTCATTCATTACACGCAATGTAGTAGCATCATTTTGTCAATCAATTATAAACACAGGACTGTCGAGAGGTATGTTTACACTTCAGACTATAAGCTCACTACCTCGGAATATGTTCAAGGACGAGCCGGTCCTTACGGTTGACGACCACGTGAGACCAGCTCGGCACGTGAAATGTGTGAATGACGTGACGTGTGCGTGAGTAGGTGTGTAGCCGATGGCCTCCACAGGAGCTAGTTACCGCTAGACAAGGTGCATTGACACCTAGGGTAGCGGTCACGTGCAATGTGTGAATGACGTGTGACGTGTGCGTGAGTAGGTGTGTAGTCGATGGCCTCCACAGGAGCTAGTTACCGCTAGACAAGGTGCAATGACGCCTAGGGTAGCGGTCACGTGCAATGTGTGAATGACGTGTGACGTGTGCGTGAGTAGGTGTGTAGTCGATGGCCTCCACGGGAGCCAGGAGCTAGTTACCGCTAGATAAGGTGCATTGATACCTAGGGTAGTGGTCCGTTCAATGTGTGAATGACGTGACGTGTGCGTGAGTAGGTGTGTAGCCGATGGCCTCCACAGGAGCTAGTTACCGCTAGAAAAGGTGCACTGACACCTAGGGTAGCGGTCACGTGCAATGTGTGAATGACGTGTGACGTGTGCGTGAGTAGGTGTGTAGTCGATGGCCTACACGGGAGCCAGGAGCTAGTTACCGCTAGATAAGGTGCATTGATACCTAGGGTAGCGGTCACGTGCAATGTGTGAATGACGTGACGTGTGCGTGAGTAGGTGTGTAGTCGATGGCCTACACGGGAGCCAGGAGCTAGTTACCGCTAGATAAGGTGCATTGATACCTAGGGTAGCGGTCACGTGCAATAAGTGAATGACGTGACGTGTGCGTGAGTAGGTGTGTAGCCGATGGCCTCCACAGGAGCTAGTTACCGCTAGAAAAGGTGCACTGACACCTAGGGTAGCGGTCACGTGCAATGTGTGAATGACGTGTGACGTGTGCGTGAGTAGGTGTGTAGTCGATGGCCTCCACGGGAGCCAGGAGCTAGTTACCGCTAGATAAGGTGCATTGACACCTAGGGTAGCGGTCACGTGCAATGTGTGAATGACGTGTGACGTGTGCGTGAGTAGGTGTGTAGCCGATGGCCTCCACAGGAGCTAGTTACCGCTAGACAAGGTGCAATGACACCTAGGGTAGTGGTCACGTGCAATGTGTGAATGACGTGTGACGTGTGCGTGAGTAGGTGTGTAGCTGGTGGCCTCCACAGGAGATAGTTACTGCTAGATAAGGTGCATTGACACCTAGGGTAGCGGTCACGTGCAATGTGTGAATGACGTGACGTGTGCGTGAGTAGGTGTGTAGCCGATGGCCTCCACATGAGCTAGTTACCGCTAGACAAGGTGCATTGACACCTAGGGTAGTGGTCACGTGCAATGTGTGAATGACGTGTGACGTGTGCGTGAGTAGGTGTGTAGCCGATAGCCTCCACAGGAGCCAGGAGCTAGTTACCGCTAGATAAGGTATTGACACCTAGGGTAGCGGTCACGTGCAATGTGTGAATGACGTGACGTGTGCGTGATTAGGTGTGTAGCCGATGGCCTCCACAGGAGCTAGTTACCACTAGACAAGGTGCATTGACACTTAGGGTAGCGGTCACGTGCAATGTGTGAATGACGTGTGACGTGTGCGTGAGTAGGTGTGTAGACGATGGCCTCCACAGGAGCCAGGAGCTAGTTACCGCTAGATAAGGTGCATTGACACCTAGGGTAGCGGTCACGTGCAATGTGTGAATGACGTGACGTGTGCGTGAGTAGGTGTGGAGCCGATGGCCTCCACAGGAGCTAGTTACCACTAGACAAGGTGCATTGACACCTAGGGTAGCGGTCACGTGCAATGTGTGAATGACGTGTGACGTGTGCTGAGTAGGTGAGTAGCCGATGGCCTCCACAGGAGCCAGGAGCTAGTTACCGCTAGATAAGGTGCATTGACACCTAGGGTAGCGGTCACGTGCAATGTGTGAATGACGTGTGACGTGTGCGTGAGTAGGTGTGTAGCCGATGGCCTCCACAGGAGCTAGCTACCGCTAGACAAGGTGCATTGACACCTAGGGTAGCGGTCACGTGCAATGTGTGAATGACTTGACGTGTGCGTGAGTAGGTGTGTAGCTGGTGGCCTCCACATGAGCTAGTTTCCGCTAGATAAGGTGCATTGACACCTAGGGTAGTGGTCACGTGCAATGTGTGAATGACGTGTGACGTGTGCGTGAGTAGGTGTGTAGCCGTAGGCCTCCACAGGAGCCAGGAGCTAGTTACCGCTAGATAAGGTGCATTGACACCTAGGGTAGCGGTCACGTGAAATGTGTGAATGACGTGACGTGTGCGTGAGTAGGTGTGTAGCCGATGGCCTCCACAGGAGCTAGTTACCGCTAGACAAGGTGCATTGACACCTAGGGTAGCGGTCACGTGAAATGTGTGAATGACGTGACGTGTGCGTGAGTAGGTGTGTAGCCGATGGCCTCCACAGGAGATAGTTACCGCTAGACAAGGTGCATTGACACCTAGGGTAGCGGTCACGTGCAATGTGTGAATGACGTGTGACGTGCGCGTGAGTAGGTGTGTAGCCGATGGCCTCCACAGGGGCTAGTTACCGCTGGACAAGGTGCATTGACACCTAGGGTAGCGGTCACGTGCAATGTGTGAATGACGTGTGACGTGCGCGTGAGTAGGTGTGGAGCCGATGGCCTCCACAGGGGCTAGTTACCGCTAGACAAGGTGCATTGACACCTAGGGTAGCGGTCACGTGCAATGTGTGAATGTCGTGTGACGTGCGCGTGAGTAGGTGTGTAGCCGATGGCCTCCACAGGAGCTAGTTACCACTAGACAAGGTGCATTGACACCTAGGGTAGCGGTCACGTGCAATGTGTGAATGACGTGTGACGTGTGCTGAGTAGGTGAGTAGCCGATGGCCTCCACAGGAGCCAGGAGCTAGTTACCGCTAGATAAGGTGCATTGACACCTAGGGTAGCGGTCACGTGCAATGTGTGAATGACGTGTGACGTGTGCGTGAGTAGGTGTGTAGCCGATGGCCTCCACAGGAGCTAGCTACCGCTAGACAAGGTGCATTGACACCTAGGGTAGCGGTCACGTGCAATGTGTGAATGACTTGACGTGTGCGTGAGTAGGTGTGTAGCTGGTGGCCTCCACATGAGCTAGTTTCCGCTAGATAAGGTGCATTGACACCTAGGGTAGTGGTCACGTGCAATGTGTGAATGACGTGTGACGTGTGCGTGAGTAGGTGTGTAGCCGTAGGCCTCCACAGGAGCCAGGAGCTAGTTACCGCTAGATAAGGTGCATTGACACCTAGGGTAGCGGTCACGTGAAATGTGTGAATGACGTGACGTGTGCGTGAGTAGGTGTGTAGCCGATGGCCTCCACAGGAGCTAGTTACCGCTAGACAAGGTGCATTGACACCTAGGGTAGCGGTCACGTGAAATGTGTGAATGACGTGACGTGTGCGTGAGTAGGTGTGTAGCCGATGGCCTCCACAGGAGATAGTTACCGCTAGACAAGGTGCATTGACACCTAGGGTAGCGGTCACGTGCAATGTGTGAATGACGTGTGACGTGCGCGTGAGTAGGTGTGGAGCCGATGGCCTCCACAGGGGCTAGTTACCGCTAGACAAGGTGCATTGACACCTAGGGTAGCGGTCACGTGCAATGTGTGAATGTCGTGTGACGTGCGCGTGAGTAGGTGTGTAGCCGATGGCCTCCACAGGAGCTAGTTACCGCTAGACAAGGTGCATTGACACCTAGGGTAGTGGTCACGTGCAATGTGTGAATGACGTGTGACGTGTGCGTGAGTAGGTGTATAGCCGATGGCCTCCACAGGAGCTAGTTACCGCTAGACAAGTTGCATTGACACCTAGGGTAGTGGTCACGTGCAATGTGTGAATGACGTGTGACGTGCGCGTGAGTAGGTGTGTAGCCGATGGCCTCCACAGGGGCTAGTTACCGCTAGACAACAAGGTGCATTGACACCTAGGGTAGTGGTCACGTGCAATGTGTGAATGACGTGTGACGTGCGCGTGAGTAGGTGTGTAGCCGATGGCCTCCACAGGGGCTAGTTACCGCTAGACAACAAGGTGTATTGACACCTAGGGTAGCGGTCACGTCCCATTCTAAAGTTTTCAGTTTAAGACATTTGTTTTTTATTGCATCTTTAAACTCGTCACATCTGGTATTTACTATTCGCAATCTAATGGCATAGCCGAACATGGTGTGAGAAACTCAAAGATCCTGTTGCGTGCGAAAACTAATTTCTCAGTTTAGGTTTATTGGGTTAGGGTTCATTTACACTACTGATCATAGTCTCTACGAACCTATAAAACTTTAAGCAAAAATATAGGAGGCTCACTTACACTACTGATCATATAGTAACTAAGACCCATCTCAAACTAAATAATGAAATAGGTTCACTTACACGACACGATGACCCTCTTTATATTTTAACAAAATTGACGTCGTTCATTTACACTACTGATCGTAGAGTCTATGGCCCAAAAATACAAAATTATTCGCATAATATGAAATCAGACCTTAGTCACTATCAACCAATTTCACATGAAATACTTTCAACCTTTCTTTTAGCGCCGTAGTCATCGGGCATATTTAGGAATTTAAAATTCCTTGTCTGTGATACTACAGTTTGTCGAGTACGAGGATGACTCATCTTATTTCAAAATACTTTTATTACCTTTACGGGTCATTCCCTTTGCATGGACCATCGCATCACCATCTGTTCACAATGCTCAAATGTCGCAGCCTAATGTAGGGTTTATTTTGGTTGACTGGACAGTTCTAAAACTATTCTAAAATATTTGGCATTAGCAAACCTCTAAGAAGAGTGCCCCAGTCACCGGTGTTTACCTGCTTCCCCCATGTGAGCAATGTCAACTTTCAAAAAGCCGTCCCTCGTCAACGGATTATCCAGAATTGATGATATATTAAAAGAACAAACAAATTCCTAACGATTTCAGTGAGCAGGATTTTGATATCACGAATAGTTCACCCTCAAACAAATCGTAAATACTGAATATTTTGGAATTTTACTCAACGATTACTATTTAGACAACGATTTTTTAGGGTTTCAGACTATAAAATATGGGAATATTTATAGATAAGAGATGGAAATATTTATCATATATTTTTTGAGAATTATTTATTATATTATTTAAAATTAGTCAATACCACAAATTTTTTGAATATTGTAAAATTAAAAAGTGTAAAATTTTTACAATAAAATTAGTTAAATTAGCAATTTGAAATTATTGTATCGGGTCGTTGTTAGTTATTAAGAATTCAACTTAACTAAAATTAAAAACAATACGTTTACCTAAATAGTGCTAAAACAGCCAGACACCTCCAACAATATATACTGCCGAATGATGATACATCACTATAGGCATAG
This sequence comes from Allygus modestus, assembly GCA_963675035.1. Classification (NCBI taxonomy): domain Eukaryota; kingdom Metazoa; phylum Arthropoda; class Insecta; order Hemiptera; family Cicadellidae; genus Allygus; species Allygus modestus. Next base: position 48,765,591 of record OY776116.1, read on the forward strand.
ATCTTCCAAACTGATTCGATGTGACAGGTTTTCTACAGCGTTCCTGAGAATCTGAATTAAATAGCTATATCTTCCAACTTTACTGGCGAGGTGACCGGTTAAGGGCCGGATTCGAACCCACGACCTTCAAAACATCCTAACAAGTTTCAGTGGCGCAACCCTTATCTCTGTGTTACATTTTCAATCTCAGTTACTGATTCAGTCCCATAGACTAGAGGAACCTGTTTTGAAAGGACTCAAAATTCCATACGAAAGTTCACGAATAGCAGAAAACTACGCCATGTTTCTTCTAGCGCTCTGAATGCCAAGCAGTTTGAAGATTTGGAAACAAAATTTGTAGTTTGCCTCTAAACGTAAACAAATTTAGACCGTCGTAATTTATTATTATTAGTAGGCCTAAGTCATGCTTATGTCGACACATAATGGTCTGGTATTTATAGCAAACGGTTTTGTTCATATAAAATAATTTTCTCTAGTTCGTACAGTAAGACGACTTTTCAGTTTATTGGTCGTTCTGACAGTTTGCCCCCTCTTTTAACGCTTCTGAAGAAACAACTGTCACTGTCGAAGAACGGAGCCTAATATTTGAGTGTCGAACGTTTTCCTCATAATTGCTGCCACTTCCACGATCCGAAGAACGTGAGGTTCGACTCGTGACAATTGTATTTTGAACAGTTTAATGCTGCCGTAAAAGCAGCATTTCAAATGATGTATTGAAGAAATAAAACGTTTTTGGTTTGCACAGTGATAGTGGATAGTAATACTTTTTTGCCGAATTAATTGACGTTAATATTGTGAGTAGTGGTGAAATACGGGGGAGGCATCACTTCCGGCGCTTTTTTCCCATGTTATTCTTATGGGGATCAGTTTTTGGACCGACGCCCGATCCTACCCTACACAAATTTTCTTTTTGGCCCCTGCCTTATTTTCCCCCATTTAAAATTTGCATTAATTTTAATACATCCTTTGCAGAAATCCACGAGTTCAAAAATAACTCCACACTAAATAAACAACACATGTAAACAACTTAGAAGTTATTGTGTAGTAGTGGTGAAACCAGAAAGAGGCCCCACAATCGGCGCTTTTTCCCCATGTTATTCTTATGGGGAGCCGTTTTTGCACCGACGCCAGCTCCCGCCCATAGAGCTCCCGCGCCTTAGCCTATACTAATGTCCAACCCTTGCCTATATTAAATATATTGTCCCCATCCCCATCCCTCCTCTATATTTTTAAAAATTAATTTTCAAATTCAGGCTAAAAAACTATCTTTGGTGTTTACTGTCCGATTTGTCTGCAATTTGGATATGTTATTGTCCTAGGCAAGTGTTTTAATAAATTCCACTTACATTTCCCAAATTCACTATAACAGTCAAAAATATTTTTGAAAAATACTGCCGCCAACTGAAATTTGTGTTTTAATCCAAACTATTTAAAATTCATTTTAATACATCCTTTGCAGAAATCCACGAGTTCAAAAATAACTCCACACTAAATAAACAACACATGTAAACAACTTAGAAGTGCACTCGGTTATCGCCACTAGCGCGACAATCAACCTTGAAGGAGATTCTGCAAGATCGGCACCAAGGACACAGCGACCGATGCATAGTAACCGATGCGTAATTTTACAAATTGTGTGAATTGTCGGCTATATAAAGAGCTGTTGCAGGCCAGGGTCCTCACTTCATATCCTACAGCCCCAGCATCAACAAGACCTGTTGCAGATTTTAACTTAAAATTCAGTGGTTAGAATAATTTCGGCTAAAATATGATTTTTTACTCTGGACTTAGAAAAATTTAATGGTTAGAATAATTTCGGCGAAAATATGTTTTTTTTACTCTGGACTTAGAAAAATTTAGTGATTAAAATAATTTCGGCTAAAATATGTTTTTTTACTCTGGACTTAGAAAAATTTAGTGATTAAAATAATTTCGGCTAAAATATGCTTTTTTTACTCTGGACTTAGAAAAATTTAGTGATTAAAATAATTTCGGCTAAAATATGCTTTTTACTCTGGACTTAGAAAAATTTAGTGATTAAAATAATTTCGGCGAAAATATGTTTTTTTACTCTGGACTTAGAAAAATTTAGTGATTAAAATAATTTCGGCTAAAATATGATTTTTTTACTCTGGACTTAGAAAAATTTAGTGATTAAAATAATTTCGGCGAAAATATGTTTTTTTACTCTGGACTTAGAAAAATTTAGTGATTAAAATAATTTCGGCTAAAATATGATTTTTTTACTCTGGAGGTTTGTAGGTACTTTATACAATTATCTAAAAAGTAGTTTCTCAGATTTTTGATAAAGGGCTTAGTTTTTATAAAAATTTTGAATTTGTGTTTTTTTTTTAAATCTTCATATTTTGAATTTTGATCGTATTTAAATTTTTAAAATGGTAATTTTTGTTTATAAAAAGCAGAGCATGACATCTCTACAGTCATTTCAACACAAAATGTTGACCTGTGCAGTCTGTTTTATGTCTTACTCCAACAGAAGCAATTTATTACGCCATTATCGACTTGTTCACAAAGTTATTCCTAAAATTTGTAAAAAATGCCATCAAATATTTGATAATAACAATCATTTTAAAATGCATATGCTAGAGAACCACTATACTTGTAATGTGTGTAAGAAGGTTGTTAAATGTCAAAAGAAACGCCACTACCTACGATGTGACAAGCGACCCTATAATGTGTTTAAGTTTAACGGTGAATCAGCGGAAGTATTAGACACTCTTCAATCTTGTCCTCTACCCATCAAATGGATTCTTATTAGGAGAGTAAAATTCATCAAACACTCAGTGGACAATAATGGTGATTTAATCATTGACAAAGAATGTATTGCTGATTTTCGAAGTTTAACTAATTTATCAATTGAGAAAGCACAATTAAAGACACAAATTGAAAATTCACTTTTAAAAATCGACACATCTTTACACAAGTATCAAGCCCAAGGCAGTGGATGGATATATGACCATACTAAATACTGGCAGCTGCATGTTTACAAGTATAAACCCCTAACTCCCAAATCATACATCCCCACACCAGAAAATATAAAATCAAAACACGCTGTTTTAAATATTAAAAATAGTGATAATAAATGTTTCATGTGGAGTGTTTTAGCAAGCCTGAATCCAAGGAATCGTAAAGAAAACGCAAATCGAGTAGTTCACTACGAACCCTATGAAGGCCAGTTGAATATGACAAATATAAAATATCCAGTAAAAATATCCGACATTGATAAATTGAAAAACAAAACAACATAAGTGTTAACGTATATGGAATTGAAGGAAAAACAATATATCCACTGAGAATAACTAAACTAAATGGCAATACTCACGTCAATCTGCTGCTTCTAAAACACGGTCAGAAATCACATTACTGTTTAATTCGTGATTTTGACAAGTTAATGTTTAATTCTACAAAAGACAACAATAAGAAATATTTTTGCAAGTTCTGTTTGCAACATTTTGGCACCAAAGATAAATTGGAACGTCACATAACATATTGTAAACCCTTTGATGCCCAAAGAGTACAAATGTCTAAAAAAGATACACTACAATTTACGAATTACAAATATCAACTTAAAGCTCCCTTTGTGATTTATGCAGATTTCGAATGTTTTATAAACTGCGGCAAACACACTCCTTCTGGATTTGCTTATGTTGTGGTGAGAGACTCTAAAATTATTTACGAAGAGTTGTACGGCGGTGAAAATGTGATGGATGTATTTTTCGAAAAGTTATTTAAAACCTATGACTTTATTAAAAGTCAGATGGGAGTATATGTTCCCCTTGTAATGACTGCAGAGCAAGAGGCTTCCTTCCAAAACTCTACACACTGCCACATATGCAGCCAGCCGTTACTGTGTGATAAAGTGCGTGACCACTGCCACCTAACAGGCGAGTTCCGAGGACCCTCCCACAACGCTTGCAATTTAAACTATAAAGTAACCAAGAAAATTCCAATATTCTTCCACAACCTTAAAAACTATGATGGTCATTTAATAATGCAACACTTGGGAAAACTCAATCGCAAATTGAATTGCATAGCCAAAGACATGGAAAAATATATTTCGTTCTCTGTTGATGATTTGGTATTTTTGGATTCCTACAACTTTCTGTCTCTTCCCTTAAGCAAATTAGCTTCCAATTTAAATACATTTAGATTTATAGACAATCCACTACTACAACGCAAGGGCGAATTTCCATACGAATACATGACAGGACCAGAAAAGTTTTTAGAGACCCTACCACCCATAGAGGCATTTTACAGCAGCCTAACTAAAGAATGTATATCTCCTGCACAATATTAACATGCTAAAAACGTATGGAATCATTTTAATATAAAGAATTTAAAAGAATATCACGATTTATACCTTAAAACAGATGTGTTGTTATTGGCTGATGTGTTTGAGACATTTAGGGACTTGAGTTTAAAGGATTATAAACTCGACCCCGTCCACAAGTACTCATTGCCTGGACTAACATGGGAGGCGTGCCTTAGAATGACTGGCATAAAATTACAGTTATTTAGTGACATTGACATGCATTTGTTTATAGAACACGCCATTAGAGGTGGTGTAAGCATGATTGCCACGCGCTATGCTAAAGCCAACAATAAGTACATGGGCGAACATTATGACCCAAATCAAGAAAGCACCTATCTTGTATACTTAGACTGCAACTCGCTATACTCTACAGCAATGTGCGAGTCGTTGCCCGTTGATGGCTTTAGATGGACAAACGAGAAAGATTATAAAGCCAATAAAAATGAAAACTTTGGATTTATTTTGGAAGTTGATTTAAAATACGATAAAAGTTTACACGATTTGCACAACGACTACCCGCTCGCACCAGAAAAAATGAATGGAAAATTAATACCAAACTTAAATGACAAAACCAAATATATTCTACATTATAAAGCACTAAAAAAATACGAAGAATTGGGTTTGGTAGTTACAAAATACCACAGAATCTTAAAATTCAGACAATCGAATTGGCTCGCGCCCTATATTAATTTTAATATTGAAAAGCGACAAAAAGCTGAACATGATTTTGAAAAAGACTTTTACAAACTGTTAAATAACAGTCTCTTTGGTCGAACAATTATGAACCAACGCAAGTTTCGTGATATACATCTTGTAGACGAGTCTAAGTTAACAAAGTATGTTACAAAGCCAAGATTTGACTGCAGCAAAATGTTCGATAACAAGTTGCATGCTGTGCATTTAAATAAATTAATTGTAAAGTTTGATAAACCAATATATTTAGGAATGACCATTTTGGATATCAGCAAAGTAATAATGTATGATTTCCACTATAATTATATGTCAAAATTTAAGAATAAAAAGTTCTTAATGACAGACACAGACAGCCTTCTTTATTCTATAGTAACAGAGGACTTTTACAAGGAAATACAATGTGACTTGGACCGTTTTGACACCTCTGCATATAGTAAAGACCATTTCTTATACTCTGATAAAAACAAAAAAGTTACGGGCAAGTTTAAAGACGAATTAAATGGTCAAATTATGTATGAATATTGTGGTTTAAGGCCAAAATTATACTCTTTCATTCCTCTACAGTGGTTATACGAAAAAGAAAAGCAAAATGAGCTAGAGGTTAAAAAGGCAAAAGGAGCTGACGGCGCTACAGTTAAACATCTCTTAAGACACCAACATTACTTACACTGTCTTGCAACCGGAGAAGATTACTACGAGAATGTTACAAGAATTAAATCCACAAACCACCATCTGCAAACATTAACGATGAACAAAAAGGTACTCTCTTTTGATGACGACAAGAGGTTTATTGTGGATGGCATCAACACCCTTGCCCTTGGTCACTATAAAATTGGTCAAACATAAATCTGTATTTGCCATTATTCTTTGGCCTTTCCTTGTCTATTACAAAAAAGCCATATTTAGACCTATCCCAGCACTGATGGCAGAGATTTCTAAATTGGTTAAATGAAAAATCATTTCCCACATGATTGTTATACACATGTTTTAAATTTAAATCGTCTTGTTTAAATAATATTAGGAAATTAACATTGTCACGTAAATGTTTGTGTACTTTACTGTAAGATTGACACAAGTAAAAACTGCTAATATTTTTGTGTCTGCCCATTGAGAAAAATTGTGTGATATTTGGACTATTTATGTCGTCAAATACAACTATTGAGTGTGATTCTACATCATTTGGTGTGATTTCACAGTTTGAATATGTGTGTAATTTAACTTCATCACACAGACGGAATATTTCAATTATTTTTTTATATTTTTCTTGTTCTAAAGATTTGGATATTATATATAAATTTGTAAACTTTAATCCTTGTTTTTTTACAATTAAGTTATAAATTACAACAGTCTTCCCCGAACCACTGGGCCCTATTATAAGACAGCGAATATTATTAGGAAATAGACCCAACTTCTTTGGTGTATTTTCTTTATGTGCAATTTTAAATTTGTTCTTTTGTTGAATAAATGACATTTTTTATATAATGGTGTATTTTCTTTATGTGTTAAATGACATTTTTTATATAACTGACAACTGACACAAAAATAGTTTGTAAATTGTGTAATAAATACATGTAATATAAACAAATTTAACACAATCATAACATTGTCCACACTAACATTGGAAGTTAAAGGGGGGTGTATCGATACACCCCCCTTTAACTTCCAATGTTAGTGTGGACAATGTTATGATTGTGTTAAATTTGTTTATATTACATGTATTTATTATACAATTTACAAACTATTTTTGTGTCAGTTGTCAGTTATATAAAAAATGTCATTTAACACATAAAGAAAATACACCATTATATAAAAAATGTCATTTATTCAACAAAAGAACAAATTTAAAATTGCACATAAAGAAAATACACCAAAGAAGTTGGGTCTATTTCCTAATAATATTCGCTGTCTTATAATAGGGCCCAGTGGTTCGGGGAAGACTGTTGTAATTTATAACTTAATTGTAAAAAAACAAGGATTAAAGTTTACAAATTTATATATAATATCCAAATCTTTAGAACAAGAAAAATATAAAAAAATAATTGAAATATTCCGTCTGTGTGATGAAGTTAAATTACACACATATTCAAACTGTGAAATCACACCAAATGATGTAGAATCACACTCAATAGTTGTATTTGACGACATAAATAGTCCAAATATCACACAATTTTTCTCAATGGGCAGACACAAAAATATTAGCAGTTTTTACTTGTGTCAATCTTACAGTAAAGTACACAAACATTTACGTGACAATGTTAATTTCCTAATATTATTTAAACAAGACGATTTAAATTTAAAACATGTGTATAACAATCATGTGGGAAATGATTTTTCATTTAACCAATTTAGAAATCTCTGCCATCAGTGCTGGGATAGGTCTAAATATGGCTTTTTTGTAATAGACAAGGAAAGGCCAAAGAATAATGGCAAATACAGATTTATGTTTGACCAATTTTATAGTGACCAAGGGCAAGGGTGTTGATGCCATCCACAATAAACCTCTTGTCGTCATCAAAAGAGAGTACCTTTTTGTTCATCGTTAATGTTTGCAGATGGTGGTTTGTGGATTTAATTCTTGTAACATTCTCGTAGTAATCTTCTCCGGTTGCAAGACAGTGTAAGTAATGTTGGTGTCTTAAGAGATGTTTAACTGTAGCGCCGTCAGCTCCTTTTGCCTTTTTAACCTCTAGCTCATTTTGCTTTTCTTTTTCGTATAACCACTGTAGAGGAATGAAAGAGTATAATTTTGGCCTTAAACCACAATATTCATACATAATTTGACCATTTAATTCGTCTTTAAACTTGCCCGTAACTTTTTTGTTTTTATCAGAGTATAAGAAATGGTCTTTACTATATGCAGAGGTGTCAAAACGGTCCAAGTCACATTGTATTTCCTTGTAAAAGTCCTCTGTTACTATAGAATAAAGAAGGCTGTCTGTGTCTGTCATTAAGAACTTTTTATTCTTAAATTTTGACATATAATTATAGTGGAAATCATACATTATTACTTTGCTGATATCCAAAATGGTCATTCCTAAATATATTGGTTTATCAAACTTTACAATTAATTTATTTAAATGCACAGCATGCAACTTGTTATCGAACATTTTGCTGCAGTCAAATCTTGGCTTTGTAACATACTTTGTTAACTTAGACTCGTCTACAAGATGTATATCACGAAACTTGCGTTGGTTCATAATTGTTCGACCAAAGAGACTGTTATTTAACAGTTTGTAAAAGTCTTTTTCAAAATCATGTTCAGCTTTTTGTCGCTTTTCAATATTAAAATTAATATAGGGCGCGAGCCAATTCGATTGTCTGAATTTTAAGATTCTGTGGTATTTTGTAACTACCAAACCCAATTCTTCGTATTTTTTTAGTGCTTTATAATGTAGAATATATTTGGTTTTGTCATTTAAGTTTGGTATTAATTTTCCATTCATTTTTTCTGGTGCGAGCGGGTAGTCGTTGTGCAAATCGTGTAAACTTTTATCGTATTTTAAATCAACTTCCAAAATAAATCCAAAGTTTTCATTTTTATTGGCTTTATAATCTTTCTCGTTTGTCCATCTAAAGCCATCAACGGGCAACGACTCGCACATTGCTGTAGAGTATAGCGAGTTGCAGTCTAAGTATACAAGATAGGTGCTTTCTTGATTTGGGTCATAATGTTCGCCCATGTACTTATTGTTGGCTTTAGCATAGCGCGTGGCAATCATGCTTACACCACCTCTAATGGCGTGTTCTATAAACAAATGCATGTCAATGTCACTAAATAACTGTAATTTTATGCCAGTCATTCTAAGGCACGCCTCCCATGTTAGTCCAGGCAATGAGTACTTGTGGACGGGGTCGAGTTTATAATCCTTTAAACTCAAGTCCCTAAATGTCTCAAACACATCAGCCAATAACAACACATCTGTTTTAAGGTATAAATCGTGATATTCTTTTAAATTCTTTATATTAAAATGATTCCATACGTTTTTAGCATGTTAATATTGTGCAGGAGATATACATTCTTTAGTTAGGCTGCTGTAAAATGCCTCTATGGGTGGTAGGGTCTCTAAAAACTTTTCTGGTCCTGTCATGTATTCGTATGGAAATTCGCCCTTGCGTTGTAGTAGTGGATTGTCTATAAATCTAAATGTATTTAAATTGGAAGCTAATTTGCTTAAGGGAAGAGACAGAAAGTTGTAGGAATCCAAAAATACCAAATCATCAACAGAGAACGAAATATATTTTTCCATGTCTTTGGCTATGCAATTCAATTTGCGATTGAGTTTTCCCAAGTGTTGCATTATTAAATGACCATCATAGTTTTTAAGGTTGTGGAAGAATATTGGAATTTTCTTGGTTACTTTATAGTTTAAATTGCAAGCGTTGTGGGAGGGTCCTCGGAACTCGCCTGTTAGGTGGCAGTGGTCACGCACTTTATCACACAGTAACGGCTGGCTGCATATGTGGCAGTGTGTAGAGTTTTGGAAGGAAGCCTCTTGCTCTGCAGTCATTACAAGGGGAACATATACTCCCATCTGACTTTTAATAAAGTCATAGGTTTTAAATAACTTTTCGAAAAATACATCCATCACATTTTCACCGCCGTACAACTCTTCGTAAATAATTTTAGAGTCTCTCACCACAACATAAGCAAATCCAGAAGGAGTGTGTTTGCCGCAGTTTATAAAACATTCGAAATCTGCATAAATCACAAAGGGAGCTTTAAGTTGATATTTGTAATTCGTAAATTGTAGTGTATCTTTTTTAGACATTTGTACTCTTTGGGCATCAAAGGGTTTACAATATGTTATGTGACGTTCCAATTTATCTTTGGTGCCAAAATGTTGCAAACAGAACTTGCAAAAATATTTCTTATTGTTGTCTTTTGTAGAATTAAACATTAACTTGTCAAAATCACGAATTAAACAGTAATGTGATTTCTGACCGTGTTTTAGAAGCAGCAGATTGACGTGAGTATTGCCATTTAGTTTAGTTATTCTCAGTGGATATATTGTTTTTCCTTCAATTCCATATACGTTAACACTTATGTTGTTTTGTTTTTCAAATTTATCAATGTCGGATATTTTTACTGGATATTTTATATTTGTCATATTCAACTGGCCTTCATAGGGTTCGTAGTGAACTACTCGATTTGCGTTTTCTTTACGATTCCTTGGATTCAGGCTTGCTAAAACACTCCACATGAAACATTTATTATCACTATTTTTAATATTTAAAACAGCGTGTTTTGATTTTATATTTTCTGGTGTGGGGATGTATGATTTGGGAGTTAGGGGTTTATACTTGTAAACATGCAGCTGCCAGTATTTAGTATGGTCATATATCCATCCACTGCCTTGGGCTTGATACTTGTGTAAAGATGTGTCGATTTTTAAAAGTGAATTTTCAATTTGTGTCTTTAATTGTGCTTTCTCAATTGATAAATTAGTTAAACTTCGAAAATCAGCAATACATTCTTTGTCAATGATTAAATCACCATTATTGTCCACTGAGTGTTTGATGAATTTTACTCTCCTAATAAGAATCCATTTGATGGGTAGAGGACAAGATTGAAGAGTGTCTAATACTTCCGCTGATTCACCGTTAAACTTAAACACATTATAGGGTCGCTTGTCACATCGTAGGTAGTGGCGTTTCTTTTGACATTTAACAACCTTCTTACACACATTACAAGTATAGTGGTTCTCTAGCATATGCATTTTAAAATGATTGTTATTATCAAATATTTGATGGCATTTTTTACAAATTTTAGGAATAACTTTGTGAACAAGTCGATAATGGCGTAATAAATTGCTTCTGTTGGAGTAAGACATAAAACAGACTGCACAGGTCAACATTTTGTGTTGAAATGACTGTAGAGATGTCATGCTCTGCTTTTTATAAACAAAAATTACCATTTTAAAAATTTAAATACGATCAAAATTCAAAATATGAAGATTTAAAAAAAAAACACAAATTCAAAATTTTTATAAAAACTAAGCCCTTTATCAAAAATCTGAGAAACTACTTTTTAGATAATTGTATAAAGTACCTACAAACCTCCAGAGTAAAAAAATCATATTTTAGCCGAAATTATTTTAATCACTAAATTTTTCTAAGTCCAGAGTAAAAAAACATATTTTCGCCGAAATTATTTTAATCACTAAATTTTTCTAAGTCCAGAGTAAAAAAATCATATTTTAGCCGAAATTATTTTAATCACTAAATTTTTCTAAGTCCAGAGTAAAAAAACATATTTTCGCCGAAATTATTTTAATCACTAAATTTTTCTAAGTCCAGAGTAAAAAGCATATTTTAGCCGAAATTATTTTAATCACTAAATTTTTCTAAGTCCAGAGTAAAAAAAGCATATTTTAGCCGAAATTATTTTAATCACTAAATTTTTCTAAGTCCAGAGTAAAAAAACATATTTTAGCCGAAATTATTTTAATCACTAAATTTTTCTAAGTCCAGAGTAAAAAAAACATATTTTCGCCGAAATTATTCTAACCATTAAATTTTTCTAAGTCCAGAGTAAAAAATCATATTTTAGCCGAAATTATTCTAACCACTGAATTTTAAGTTAAAATCTGCAACAGGTCTTGTTGATGCTGGGGCTGTAGGATATGAAGTGAGGACCCTGGCCTGCAACAGCTCTTTATATAGCCGACAATTCACACAATTTGTAAAATTACGCATCGGTTACTATGCATCGGTCGCTGTGTCCTTGGTGCCGATCTTGCAGAATCTCCTTCAAGGTTGATTGTCGCGCTAGTGGCGATAACCGAGTGCACTTCTAAGTTGTTTACATGTGTTGTTTATTTAGTGTGGAGTTATTTTTGAACTCGTGGATTTCTGCAAAGGATGTATTAAAATGAATTTTAAATAGTTTGGATTAAAACACAAATTTCAGTTGGCGGCAGTATTTTTCAAAAATATTTTTGACTGTTATAGTGAATTTGGGAAATGTAAGTGGAATTTATTAAAACACTTGCCTAGGACAATAACATATCCAAATTGCAGACAAATCGGACAGTAAACACCAAAGATAGTTTTTTAGCCTGAATTTGAAAATTAATTTTTAAAAATATAGAGGAGGGATGGGGATGGGGACAATATATTTAATATAGGCAAGGGTTGGACATTAGTATAGGCTAAGGCGCGGGAGCTCTATGGGCGGGAGCTGGCGTCGGTGCAAAAACGGCTCCCCATAAGAATAACATGGGGAAAAAGCGCCGATTGTGGGGCCTCTTTCTGGTTTCACCACTACTACACAATAACTTCTAAGTTGTTTACATGTGTTGTTTATTTAGTGTGGAGTTATTTTTGAACTCGTGGATTTCTGCAAAGGATGTATTAAAATTAATGCAAATTTTAAATGGGGGAAAATAAGGCAGGGGCCAAAAAGAAAATTTGTGTAGGGTAGGATCGGGCGTCGGTCCAAAAACTGATCCCCATAAGAATAACATGGGAAAAAAGCGCCGGAAGTGATGCCTCCCCCGTATTTCACCACTACTATTGTGGTTAGGTCGTGACGGATAGTTTGATAATAAGATGCTATTTTACTGGAGTTGGTTTGATTGATATTTATATTGAGATTCCGGTTATCTGATGCAGGTTTGATCGGAATTGTGGTGATGTATAAATGATGCTGGCTAAATCAGTTATACATCTAAACTTGTATAACTTGTATGCATCTAAATTATTATTGCGATGCTGCAAGTTTAATTTAGTTTGCGATAGTTTGATTACTATGAGATGATGTTTAACGCATGACACACTGATCGATGTTGAGTTACCGAAGTGATGCTGGTTCGATTTATTTTGGAATTTAAGCTCAACAGCCGCTGTTTTGGCTGTAGTTTAATGCTGATGGAAGTTTTCTGCAAATATTATTTTAAAAATTAACGAAGGTTATTCATGTTGACAAAAATGTATATTGTACTACCTTAAACTAGAGACAACTTCAACGAGGCCTAAATGCTCGGCCTATAACCTCGAACAAGAACATATAAAACATTCATAGTCAACAAAATTACAATACAATGAATTATCCATAATACAACCTCCGCCGTAGTCGAATGTTTAAATTTCAAATTTCCGCTGTAGGTGATTCCAAAGAGGCTTTTTATTTTTTATCAAAACCGGAAAACCAGGGAATGTGACTTTAGATCGTGGAACGAGAAGAACCTCCCAGAGCTTAGCCGGGAGTAAGAGTAGACGATTGTCAAGAGTGTCATGGTGTCATCACGTCACCAATGGTCGCTCGTTCATCGGCACTGATCGGGATTTTACAGTGGATAAATCCTAGTGAGTGATGTCACAGTTGATTTTCCAGTAACGGGCCACTGGAACAGTGCGACTGAACGCAATTTGCAAGCTTTCCTTTGCCATTAAACATCGACCATAACCTAAAATCACCTATAAATCATTGTATTGCCTTTCTGTTGATTTTGATGTGATTATTTTTGGCTTTATATAGTCTCATTTATTAAAATGTGCTAACAAATAGCCTACGCATTTGTTTATAATTTACAATCAATAGAAATTACTTGTCATACTCTCTATTTCAAAGAAAATATAGTAAAAGAACCATGAGTAACTAAACTATTAAAGCGTAACCAAAACAATTAAACTGTTTATTTTTAAATATATTGCTATCATCAATACGTGGTTATATACTTTACTTTCATTAGTAGTTCATTACTGCTAAATTTTTGAGGTTGTGTTTTGTCATTAGTTTACGTCTGTATCTCCGTAGACGGATCTACCGATCAAATTATACGGTAGGTCCGGTTAGTAATCAAGTAGCCGGACCGGAAGTTGTAGCCAGTTTAGGGACTCGCTGGGATTCGGGAGGTTCGCGTCCAGCCGTTCCGGTTAAGTTAACCGTACCTACCGCTAGGCACAGTTCGCGCCACGGTGCTTGGATGGCACCTGGGAAATTCAAGAAACAACTCAAATTTCTCGCAAATAAAAGCAGAAAATAACGAAAATAACCAAAACCAATGTTTTAAAATGTAATAAATTAATTTTGCTTTCTGTTTACAAAAGTATACTGTAACACTAACGGTACTAAGCCAAATAGAGACGAAAAGTCATTCCAGAGCATACGCTAACCAAGCCAAGCACAGTGACCCGAACTGTACGCGGTCAATGTAAGGGCTGCATAATTGCATCCCCTTAACCCTTGGATGCAAAGTACGAGAGCATTGGCATTACGACAGTTGCGTCCGCGGGAACAGCAAACAGCTGGTATCAGGTGACAAACAGCTGATTGATCAACAAGTGCGAGTCAGTGGCCTCCTTGCCTCAAGACTCGACCATCCATCGGATGACTGTTTCGAATCAAAGTGAAACACGTACTAAATCAAAATTGATTCAATATCGAAGAATGTACAGGATACCATACACTATTATAATGTGACGTAATGGGAGTTGGTTGTCTCTGTGGTGTTAGGCGATCGGGGTGGTTGAGCTGTAAAATAACCAAGAATCGATGTTTTAAGTGTTCAAATAAATAACATTACATTACAACTTTTGAAACAACCTGAATTCAATAATTATCATTATTCCGTTTCGTAATTTGTAATTCTTTAACAGAAGTATATCAGAGGGGTGAGGTTTGGGGTTCCCATTGCTATCATAAATTCACGGTTCCTCAGACCTCAACTGATTAATCTGTTAATTTATTTGAACTGATTGCTAAGTAAATACTACAGGAATATATTAAGCAAGGTAGCACACTGATGTGAAAGTGAACAGGATTCTCTCATACGTTAATCTACAGAATCGTTTATTTCAAACAAAGCATGCGATTCGTTCGATCAGTTCCTCTCAACCAACAACGTTGGTAAAAAGGGCGAGACGGGATTTAGGACTACTTTTCTCAATTAGGACAACTACTTAACATTCGCTTGGACAATATATTTAAGTATTGGCCCTTAACTTGCAAAATACAATTAAACAGTAGTGCCAATCCAACATCACTCTTGAAGGGCGGAATTCACGAACGCTTCTCCAAGCTTCCTTACCTTAAACCTTCCTTGATCCGTCCTCCGACCTTCCTTCAACCTGCTTCAAGGAACTGTGTGTGTAAGGAGCGTTTAATGGAGGTTAAAGGCCGGTTGGAGGATGGTTGGAGGAAATGGTCTTACAGCTGATTCGTTAAATCAAAAGAAAGCTTAGAAGGTTATGATGTTGACAACAAATAGATACCCCGTTGGTATACAGTTTCTAATGGTTTAACACTAAAACCATGATTTTGAATACAGAATAGATATCCCAAGACTAGTTAATTTTTGAAGCCAGGAAAATGAACCAGCTGGTCCACTAATCAGACAACTACATCAGCTGCGTATAAAACAAAAATAACAAACCCATTTTTCATATAAAAAGAATCCCGTTTTATCCCTTTGAATCACATTAAAAAAAGTGGAAACACTGCTGGTAGCGCTCTAGCGGCATCTCACATCAAACTCCAGCAGCGCAGACAATCCCGAGGCACGCTCGGCCGTAAGCTAGGTTTATCTATTCCGTAGGATGTATAATCAATGCTAAAACCTAGTGTTATTAGATCCATATATTGTCTGTACATTTTACTGAATTTTTATTACTTTCTCCCCCTTATACATAGTATATGGAGAAAGTATTGTTTTCGTCAAAATTTTCGAATTTGGGTTGTTAGTGTAAATATTCGTTTTGGTGTACCCTGAACCCAAAAAAGTGATTTTTACGTGATGTCTGTGTGTCTGTGTGCCTTTCTGTCTGTCTGTCTGTCTGTCTGTCTGTCTGTATGGATGTGTACAGAGCTACAGCCCTAACCAATGGTCCAATATTTATGAAATTTGGTATGAAGGTACTAATCCACGATATCTCCAGGCATCTTTTTCATTTATTAGAATTTTTTATTTTTAAGGATAATTATCCCTCAAAAACCGCAAAAAAACATGAAAAATCAAGATTTCTCAAAAACAGCTCTAACGATTTTGATTAAACTTCGGTCGTTTGTAAAACTTTAGTTTTACAACAAAATTACACCACCCGCATTTCTAAAAAAATTTTGGTTTAAAAAATTACAAGACTTAAAATATCAAAAATTCAGTTTTTGGATTTTTCATAAAAAAATATAAATATAAAAAATATTACTATTCACCATTAAAAAGAGGTCAAAAAACTAAATAATTTGGTATTTTGAATCACTATTCTACGGTTACAGGTTGCGGAGAAAATTGAAATTTTCATTTTGCAGTAAACGCAGTACGTTGTCCAATGTTATTCTTATGGGGAATACAAAAATTACTATTTCTCCCTTATTTACTGATCAATTTCATTCAAACTTGTTATGCTTGTCAAGTTAGCATTGACCAACAGAGGAAATTCGAAATATGTTGCCCTTTAATAACCCTGAGGGGGGGAATAGGGGGCATTTCCCCTCTTAAAACTACGTGTGTAGCGATGGATTCTGTAGTGCCTCCTAAACAGGGATTTGGGAGGATATTTTTGAAAACGATTTTCTGTACATTCGACCGTGCTTTGTATTCTATATTTAGTGAATAAAAAGTAATTTATTCATTAAAGTTGGGCTAAAAGGGAGAAAGTATGTGTCAGTTTCCTGATACCGTTTATTTAGATATTATTTTGGTATATTCTTACTCCTAAATATGATTTTACATTCTAGTAAATTCTTCAGGTCAAATCGTACTGCTGGGTTTGAATCTGTTGAAAATACATCGGTACCTTTTGATAGACATTTTTCTCAGGGTAATATGAATTATAAGTATTGCATGTTTGTATAGTTTTTATCAGAGAGTGTCTTATTATTAGTTGAAAAGCTTAAGTTATGCATTCTTATGATCCATTTTCTTTTAAGATTAATTTTTTTATGAAATAAGCTCGCAAAAAATGGCCTATGTTGTAGGCTATGTAAAGTTTAACTGCGGATACGGTGAATTAAGGCTATACGATTGAAGATAAACTAACTGTTGCATAAGTTATTGAACAAAAAGCATAAATAGATTTTTAAGGGGAATCTCCCAAAATTGTTTACATTAGAGATAGCAATATAAGTATAGGCGTACCATAAGGAAAGGAGTGCTACCTTCGAAGATATAAACCATCACTGACGTACATTTAGGCTTAGGCCTCACGAGTAATATTATATTATAAGATATCATATAGTCTAGCAAATGTAGGTTATTAAATAGGTGTATTAAATGTATTAGTGGATGTTCATATTTCTATGAGACGAGTTTTACAATACAAATTTAACATTGTTTAAGTAGTGCCAGGATATCGGTTAAACTCCTCTTAAATTTGAAAAAATGCACTTTTTTGAGTGCAGGTTAAACTCCTTTTAAATTTGTAAATATGCACTTTTTTGAATGCAGGAAAAACGATTTTGACTATTTACTCTCGTTGGCATTTTTATGTTTGCAGTCAAAGAACTTAATTACTATTTCCTCCCTAAAAACGTTTTTAAAAAACTCGATTTCAGTTGATTCGTTTCACTTTAAACTTTTACGAACAATATATAAATAAATAATAAGCAAATGGTAAGGTAATACGCATACACGTTGGCCAACTGTGTTTTAACTAACGCAAGAAAAACTAGAAAATAACTACTGCCGGATACCTCCAAATTTCCAATCGCATAGTTTATGAGCGTTCGTGAATTCCGCCCTTAGTTACAGAAGCTGTCATCGAAGTCGATAGTTTTTCATCTATATGATAACAAAAACATCACAAGTTTGTTTGTACTGATCCGAGTGCAAACATAAGATAAAAGAAACAAACGAACGATTCCATGTTTGTTATGGTTACGACAACCTCCTGACGCAACTTGTCGGATAGTTGGTCCGGTTACGACTGAAGGATGTACCACCGTAGAGCGAATGAAAAAATAAAGTATTCATTTAATTACAATGGTTATTTATTACATATACTTTTAACCACTGCATCGGTTGGACAATAATAAACCGTTTCATCCCTAAGGTAGGCTACATGGGTAAAATCTGCATTAAAAATAACGAAAACCAGTCTTACAATAACGTACGACAGGTACTGATACTGCCTTTGAACATAAGACAACACTTTTCAATGTAGACGTAGAACGAGTACCACGCTTTGGAAATGAATCAGGGACTTACCAACAGTTTTTAAGCATGGATCGAGGGTATGTGTAAGAAGTAACCATCACAGCCCCAAACTTAAAGCGTGTTTTTGGCTTTTAATTGAGAATTAGAAAATAGGTCGCAACATTGATAGGCTAAAACAAAAGTAAATCTAAAACGAGAAACTAGTGAACGCAGCAAATAAATAATAATACAAATCATGTTAAAAGAAAATAGATAAAACAATAAAATGTATTTTGATTCGATGTAGATACTTAGCAAGAAACAATGTTTGTGTTGTTAATGGATGGTTTCGTCTTCAGTGAGTGGAGTTAGTATCGCATGCCAACATGCGATCTTTAGGTTTTTTATAGAGGAGTTAATTAATTAAACTTTCACTGGTTATTAGGTTAAACCATTCTCACACATCCTTTTAATATTATAACTCAACCCAAGATAGTTTTTGTTTTTATAAGACATGGCATAGTTGGAAACGCTAAATTAACAAGGGACTACTAAATATATAACTACTATAAATATGAAACTACTAGGTAGCGTTCGTGAAAGCGCCCACAAAATTGAGCGGACAGTAATTATACATATCGACGTTTCCTTTTATACTGTCCCTAGATTCACATATGTTGTTTTCACATTAGGCTGGCATTTTCTACTAAGTTAAAGTGAAAGTTTATGTTTTCTCTTATGAATGTAAAGTAAATACGTAAATGAATTAAAATGAATATAAATATTTTAATGCTTTAAATACAACATTGTCCAACATGAGAAGAGGGATAAACATTAGGAAATGCTGTGATAGTGCGGAAACCTTACAAGTAATTGTAAGTTGGAGTTAACCTCCTCCAAACACAATTTCACGACTAATCCCTGCAATGGAAAGGTTCGCACTGACTGTCAGCATGTTTGGGTCTCTCCTTCACGTCGTACATAAGAAATGTTCCTTGATTCCTTGCAAAGATTTCCCTTTAAAATTTGTGCAGGTCACAGATGCTAAAGACTGGAGAGAACGATCAAATTTGCTCGCCAGCTCTGAATCGAAATTATATTGTTTCTGATGGCAACGTTTGAACACGAAAACACTGCATGTTGGCGATGATTGTTACAACTCCTTGCACTCCTTCTTGATCTAGACAAGTTTGAACCTATGGCTAGTCGAGGCATTTCAAACTATAATGTACTTCGAAAAAAATAAGACACTTTAATAGAAAACATTGTAAACTATTTGGTTATGTAAATAAACAACAAACAAATAAAGAAACAGCTGTTACAACATTTTAAAGTCTACAAAGTTACATCTGCAAAAATCAAAACAAATGTAAACAAATTTAAATGTCCATAAGAATAACATGTAAACTTTGAGACCGTGTGGAGCGGAATCCTATGGGAATTTTGTAAAACTAAATAGATGTTGGCACTCACCGGCATGGTCACCAACACCATGCAAAATTTGAAACCAATCGCTCAAACCGTCTAGGAGGAGTTTGATCACAAAGAGTGGACGCATAAGAGCTCCACTCGCTTCGCTCGCTCCGCTCAACAAATTATACTTATGTTGGCGTAACTATAGTTTTAATTCAATACGATTGGCAAGTGAGTTTAAGTAATAAGTTGATAATGTATACAAGATCCCTACAAATTAACCCTGAAACTTTAAAAGCACACGGGCGGAAAATTACGTCAGAGTCTGAGGACCGATGCAATCGGTATAACTGCATCAACTTGTTACCCATAGAATGAAATCAGGTAATTAGTTTGGATTTTCGATTCAACTTTACTAGCTAAATGGAATTACAAAATCCCGGCTGCTTTCACCTCAAAAGCCTTAATTTACTCCTCAATTCCCTAGTTGGTAAATAGAAAAGTTAAAGTAATAAATGTAACTTTCAGACCTCGGCGCTCCGCCCCCTGGTCTTCAAACTTCCAATGAAAATATTATTGGGATAGACGATTGTCCAAACACTGTATAATAATCAAGATTGTTCGACAAGTTCAACATTGCGGTCCGTAATACTGTTTTCGGATTACTGTTGAGGCGATTGGGTGAAGTGAATTCGCCAGTCTGTAAGAAAAGTGAGCCTAATGTATTCGATTCTAATGAGGTACAGCTAGGGTTAAGATACGATAGGTCGTAATAATTCCAATCATGATAACGATTTATCTTTTTTCGTCGTAATTTACTTGGGCAAAGCTACGAAGGGGAATGCTGTTTCTATCAGTCAAGTCAAAACTAGGCCAAAACTAACCTAGATCGGACTTATTTTGGAATTTCATCCACTAGTGCGAGTGCTCTTCACCTTCGCCTGTTTACTTTACGAGCAGTCGAGTTATATTTGAACCGAAAGCGAAAGCTCGGTCCGATCCAGCTCCGTTGCCTAACCTATGGCTACATACTCTTCCCGAGGGCAGGGGATTAGGACGGACCAATATGCCTAACAGACAACTAACTGTAGGAGCGTTTACAAGGGAATTAATTTGTATTACTATAGGAGAACAACATAATTATTGTAAAGCAACCAATCTTACAAAACTGCAACCAACGGATGACGACAAATTTGACACAATGTATATTTATACAGGGTGTCCCGGAAGTAAGTACAACAACTTTGGAAATGGGTTATATGCGTCAAAATAAAAATAAAATTAAGAATAACATTTTTTCCAAAAACGCCTTGTTACCGAGATATCCGCCATTTTGTATTTTTTCCATTAAAATGTTATACCTTAAAACTATTAAAGATACATATATGAAACTTGGTATAGTGTTAAGGTAGTAATAAATTAATTATACAAAATAATTATTAAAAATGTTGTTCCTTTTCAAAATAGCGGTCATTTTAATGTTTCTAACTAAAATTACTAAAAAAACGGCTGATTATACGAGAATAGTCAAGAACACCTTTATTTAGTTCCTTTAATTTTCTATTAAACGACACTAAGTTCAGAAAGATCGAATAACAAATAGCAATTAGGACAATCTGTCAGGGTGCGCCTGGCCTTACAACTAAAAATCGTGATTTCTCAGCTATTTGTTATTCGATCTTTCTGAACTTAGTGTCGTTTGATATAAAATTAAACGTACTAAATAAAGGTGTTATTGACGTTTTTTCGTATAATCAGCCGTTTTTTAGTAATTTTAGTTAGAAACATTAAAATGGCCGTCATTTTGAAAAGGAAAAATATATTTTAATAATTATTTTTTACAATTATTTTATTACTATCTTAAACACTATACCAAGTTTCATAAAGATATCTTTAATAGTTTTAATATATAACATTTTAATGAAAAAATACAAAAAGGCGGATATCTCGGTAACAAGGCGTTCCTGGAAAAAATGTTATTCTTAATTTTCCTTTTATTTTGACGCATATAACCCATTTCCAAAGTTTTTGTACTTACTTCCGGGACACCCTGTGTAAAATATCCACACTTTAATAATGTTCCTCGCCGATATTTATACGCATTCTTATTTCGTATGTATAAAAGCATACCATAAGTTGTGTATTTGGCATTAAATGAAGATTTCAGTCTCCCAGGTAAATGTATGTCCATATCATGAAGGGATCATCACGTATAATGGTTAGATTACAATCATTACAGTATTTGTAGATCCGTGGTCCAACTCCCCCACACTAGTCAGATGATCAATAAGTACGTCATTCAAGCTAAGAAAAATAACACACTACATGTCTGACTGTCCTTTTTTATAAGGTTTGGACGTTTGGACATTTCATATTCATTCGGTTCACCTTGAAGTTAGCACCTAAGATTGTGTCGGCGTCTTAATAAGCAATTCAAACTAAAGATGACTTTGGTTTGTGAAATCGATAGGATACGTTTTCCTAGAACGAGTTCAGACATAATCCCCCTCCCCCAAGAAGGGCATAACATGAGCATACTTTTTCCGTGGCTCAAACCAAAATAATATATGTTTTAACAATTTTAAAACTGTAATAAAGCATTATCACTAGAACTGTTCAAATGCCATCAAAGAGGGTGTCACATTAACTATCTCATTAGGGAACTTGTCAAGCACATTAATTTTCATTCTTGTAAAAGGGAAGGTAAATTACAAGGGTGGCTCGAGTTGCACCGTTTCTACCCACCGACGCAATGTGGAGGCGGGGGCCTGGGTCAACCAACCCTTAGTTAGCCCATCTTTCATCCCCGACCACCCCCCGGCACACAGCGTGCTGTATATCACCCTCCGCACACTTGATACTTTCGCTCTCCCTGTGACGTCAGCGTCGTCGCCCCTGTGTATAATCATTGCCACCAGTTGCTTTATCAAACCCACTTTAGAAGTTATTTCAGGACGCTTTGGAGTTATATTTCTTGATTAAGTTACTAAACATGATTTAGTTTTATCTTTGAATATAATAGCGTGTTAGTTATTACACTAATTCAGATACAGTGACGTAAGTCATACATAGTACTGTATTTATCGTTTCCACAGAAAATCGAAAGATGGAAAAGTCCACTTTTTGATTTATAAAATTACGCTTGCTAGACGAGGCAAGGCAAGTTAGTTTATTAAAGTAATCATTTTGTATGGTTGCTTATAGAAGTACATTTTCAAGTACAGTATTTATTTGGAAAACTAAATTGTCTTATGTGTAAAGATTTAAAAAGGATAATAAACTCTTCCTATCTGTTCACCATCACTATTCTTAAACATACAGACCCTCCATCGTCTATGATTGTAGAAAGCGAGTCATTCGTACAGTTTACAACTAAAATCATATTGTATTGCAACTACAACTTTAATACACACACCCATACACACTTTAACATCAGCACTGTATGCTGATTGCTGAGTATGTTACTTTGGAAATGTATGTTATATGAAACTACTGTATGAGTGATTAATTCAAATTCCAACGACGCCTGAGAATCTATTGAGTTCTCCCTGTTAAACGTTGCGTGAAAACAAACAGAAGGCCTACATTTATACAGGTGTTTGATTAGATATTGATTTGTTTCAAGAAAGTTTGGTTACTGAAATCAGTTCAGCTTCAGAGCAAAGAATGTAAACATTGCCCAAAATACTTTCGTGACATGGATCGCTCTAACCCCAATTCAATAAGATTGTGGAAACGTAATCATTAACATTTGGCGAACAAATTAAAATTAAACATTTAAAAACACAATAAGTTAGTTCCACAAGCAGACCCCCTATTTAGCCTACTACCTATTAAGGAAAGTGCATGTGCACGATTATGGTTATGAGTCAAGTAAAACGTTTAGACTTATTGTTCTTAGGGGTAATGTGCCATCCAGGAAAGGTGTTAGACCCACTATATTGTGGTTCTTACCGGTCGTCCCGACCAAATGAATCGTCCTCCGTTTTCATTGAATTAGTTTTATCACCTAAAATAGGCTATTCCTCGTGTCACTCAAGCTTAAGAAAGTGAAGCTGAAGAAAGTCTATTTTTTATAAACGTGCACACATTTTACGCAACCATAGATACAACCTGTAGTTTAGACTGTATTATGCGCAGAAAGAGACGTGAGAAAACTGCCAGGATGCAGCTTTATTGGATGATAGCCCCAACTTTGCCGTACAAAGCGCGAACTGAATGTCGAGATCTCAAAGACGATCAGTACAACAGTGTTTGAGTTACGACTCGGCCATCTGACATCTGATAAAACTATCGATATAGTTCGATGGATAAAACAGATGTGGACAAAATGCTATTTCACATAAGGCATATCGTAGAGCCGAGTGTATGACGTCACATAAATATATTCAAATACTTGTCGGTTTTCCATTTTCCGTAGGCGTTTCAGAAAGCCTAACAGGTCGTTGGTCAATTTTACAAGTCCATGGAACAAACATGGAATTCCAATCTTGTGCAATAAATCGAAATATTTGTGAAGCAGGTTCCACAAATCGAGAGGAATTCGATAGAAAAAAAACTAGAACATTCAGTGTT
The DNA here is from genome assembly GCA_963675035.1 of Allygus modestus. Lineage (NCBI taxonomy): Eukaryota > Metazoa > Arthropoda > Insecta > Hemiptera > Cicadellidae > Allygus > Allygus modestus. The sequence continues at coordinate 48,789,678 of OY776116.1, forward strand.
AGACAAGGGTTACGTCACACCGCGCCGTTCGTCTAAAATGACATGATGGGTCCGGTTTCGATTTCGGCCCGGTCCATTTATCCCGAAAAATCCCAAATTCAAATTGTTGCCAAAGACCGGAGCAACGTTTGATCATTGGAGTGATCATTGGAGAGATTACATGTAGCTGTGAAAGAAATTAACTTGGGCACAAGCAGAACACGTAGTGGTTTGATCTTTTAAGTTCCGATCTCAATGCTAGAAAATTCAAGAGGGTAAATGTTAACCCTAAATTAAAATTGCTAGTTTAGACTGTAAAATGATACATATTATATTATTAAAAAAACGTATTATATTATGGATGAATTTTTTTGATGATCAGAATAACCACTGAAGAGTATATATTTTCATAAAAAATATAATAAAAGAAGAACAACATGATGAAAACGATACAAATAAATTTAGTTATAAGTAAAAAGTTGTAATGCTGATGCAAATCTTTTTAAAACAATAAATTTATTTATTTATCACCACTACAAAAATGACATAACCAAAGGCATAAATGATTGAACAAGTATAAATGTAACTATACGAATATTAACGAATCCACATTAATCTACTTATTTAAATTCAATCAAATATTTGCAATTGAATAAAATTGCGACCTTTTATATTGGTTTGGATTCAGATCGAAATAAAAAGCTTCTTTCAAAAGTTATAACATAAACCTGTTGCTGGTCGCAGCCTTGCTTACAAAAACTAAAACAAAGGATTGTTACCACGTGATTTTTACTCTATATCCTTATAAGTATGGCTTGTAAACATACAAACCAAACCATCAAAATAAACCATCCTCACTTAATACACACTCGGTACACATAATTCCATTTATTGAATTTTGCAGCTGATGGTTTACACAAAATTATTTTAAAGTTGTTTTTTAACAAACTTAAATCGTTTACGTCGGCTGCTCATAGATGTTTTGAAAATTAAAATAAAATTTGTAACAAAATGTAACCCCTAAATTTAAATTCAGGCATCGAAATTTTCTGCTATTCTAAATTATTTTTCTTAAAAAAAGGATTTATTATCAGGAGAAAAACACGCCAGTTTATTTTAATGTATGATTAGTAAAACTAAATATACAGTTGGTACCTTTTTGGAAATTTAAAGGAAAAAGAAAAGCTGTCTTTCTTATTTTGATTGTATTCATACTGCACTCTATAAGCGTAATTAAACGTCTTTTACTGGATAATACTTATTGGGGGATGGGCTGAGCCTACAGAAGCGCTAGAAGGGTATGTGACAGTAAAACCTGTTTGAGGAGTATGCTGGGAACTCGATGACGACCGTTATTGTTTAGTAACTATGTCAAACATGGTTTGGAGGTATGTAGAGGTAGATTTATGTTCACACTGCTACTATAATTCTTACAAGTGTCAAGTGCCTTTGAAAGGAGATCGCTGTACTATTTATCATCAGATAATAATTTTAAATGTTGCTTAAACTTACGTTTAAATACTGCTCTCATAACGGAAGACTTTGGGGCCAAAAAATAAGCTTATTATTACATTACATCATCGTGAATAAAACATTTTATTTATACTATCCTAGATTTGGCTTGCATAAACTTAAATAAAAACTATTCCTAAGTCATCACGTACAGAGGACATCATTGAGAGATAAAAATAGTAGCTTGACAGTATGATAAAATGCTATGGGTAAATCATTCATTGAATATCATCTAGAACGGTCATAAACTATTTTGACTGACAGGATATAACTACAAGCTGTCTCGAATATGGGGTGCGAGGATTCAATATAAATGGTGATCACTAATCAATGTTCAGATTGACAGGTATTGGCAAAGTATATTTATACTTTCCAAATCAAAATACGGAAATAATTTAAATGGTTTCATTTATTATTTTAATTTAAACAATAAACCTCAATTTTAGAAGCTCATACTTGACGGATTCGAAGTACTCTGACGTAGTTTAAAACTATACAATCTAAACGAAAAAGGGTCATTGTTCAAAAAAATTAAGCAACAAAACAACAACAAACAACAAAACAAAAAAATAACACAAAAACAAAAAATAACAAACAAATTTAATGTGTCCTGGACACATTAGGCAAAACCCATTAAATCAGTTAACTTTGATTATACTGTATATCATTAAACACGTCACGTACAATTTTAACGCAATGTTGAAAATGTTTTGATGTCAGGTGTCACAATATAGGTCTGGTCAAAATCCATAGTAAATATAACTACTATTTAGTAATCCTAAACAAATAAGTGTAGTGAAACGACGAATATGATTAAGAAACCGCCTAGCTCAAAAACGTATGGGTAAATTCATTTTACAAGGAATTTGGAAATAAAATCTTGTTATAAAACTCATTTGGCCACTTGAAAAATGTTTTTAAACAAACGTTGTGAGACCGAATAGCCCCGTCGCAGCAAACCTGTCTACTAAGCGAGTTTCCAACGTTCATAAATGTACTGAACTTCTACAACAAGCTTGCCAAGTATGTAATAGATATACGATGTAACATCAGAGATGAGTACGCAGGTTTGATGCAATGGGGACCACACAAAATTGAGGTTTTATGTGCAAATATCAGTAAACCACAATCAGATGGAGCCACATACCAAGTCTCATCAAGTAATACTAATAAAAAAGCAAGATACACCATTTAACTTAGTTTTGATAATAATAACATTGGGCAACGTACTGTTAAGCACTTCCAGTATCTCAGAAGCTAATTGACGAAGAGCAATAATTCAAAATACTAAATTTTGTAGAGCTCAATTTAATGGGAAACACTCAAGTTTATTTTTTCCCCTTTTAAAAATATCAAAAACCCCGTTTTTTGGGGAAAAAAACTTTCTTCAGATGGAGCGATCTGGCTGGTTTTCAAACTCGCACAAAAATATATGCTGGAGTGCACGTTTGTACTAAACTTCATCAAGATCGAAACTTTTTTATGAGCGTTATCGTGCCTATAAACACATATAGATATATAAATAAATATATATATATATATATATATATATATATATATATAACAGAAGTTGTATCCCAAGTTTATATAAATACGTCATTAATTTTCGCACATAAATACACCCATGTTAAAAAACAACATTTATATTAAAATTTACCTCCTTATATTTTCCATAATATAAAAGTTACAACTAAATTACCGAAGCATTTCCGAAATAACCTATAAGAGGTAATGGCCAAGTGCGTAACATGAGACAGGAATATTCCTCGCTGAAACCCAACCCCAATTTACGGATTGGAGCGAAGGTGATATTCGCCATTACTCATGTCCACGTGTCCCCAGAGCCGACAGACCTCGGATTGGATTGGTTCCTAATAAAAGAGTTACGTGGAAAGGGATGAAAGAACTTCCGAAAATACGTTTCATTGGTTCCAGTGACAATGTGAAATACCAATTGTACTTCTGAAGGGATATATGTTTAAAACCGGAGGTGAACATCATGACAGGACACTGGTATTCATAATGAAGCTTCGGAACGAAATAAATGCATTAGAGAATTAACAATTCAATGTGGAAGAATAACACAACTCAACATATTTATTTGCCAACAACTAAAAAGTTTACTTTTACAGCCAATGATAAAATAATAAAAGTACTTTATTTAATAGGTTTATCAACAGCTAAACGTAAAATTGATTACGAATCAATTTTAAATGAGCATAGACGAATTTTAAATAATCATAGTCAACAGAAAAACAATTTAATAAATCTTTTTTTAGCGATTTTCTGCTAAACAGTTAAGGGTCCAATTTATAGAGGTCTACTACCCCTGCCGCGTGGCAAAACATAAGGTTGAAAGATTGCCCTACAGAGAAACGAATACATACAAACCCTTTGAATTTTCTTTTAAATATCCTGCGTATTTCTGTGATCACACTTTAAAGCAGCTACATAGAACCTGCAATTTAAAATGTTTATAATTTAAATTTATAGATTTGTTTTTCATTGAAACTAGTAAACACTTTTAAATTGCTGCCACACTGGTGAGTTTATGTTTTTTAATAAATTATTGCGGACTATTGCCGTCACAGAGAAAGACAAAAGTTTCACAACAAATTTGTTCTTCTCAGTGATGAGCGGAACAATTTCTTAAATAACTGATTTTTTTTTTAACCTCGTGTTGGTGGGATAGTACAAAAATCCCAAGTATAAAAATTAGAGAGATAAAACTAATTAGCTGAAATGATCTTATTGAGCCCTATCCTACTCAACACTAACACTTTTTCAACCCTAAACACCTTTCAATCCCAGTAATATAGAGCATTACTACAAGTTACCTTTTGGTAGAAGAACGGCCTGGTGAAGGCGAACCACCTTTCTATCGCCATGACGATGGCGACGCAGCCGGACCCCAGGCCGAATATCCTCCAGACCACCCTGAACTGGCAGAAGGCGCGGCTGTGGGCCAGCGAGGGGTAGTAAAGCTGGAGGTTCATCTGGGTCATCATGCCGAGTATGGCCACGAGGTCGTTGCTGGCGAGGCACCTCAGCATCAGCGCGTGCTTCGGGTTCCGGGGCTTGGACTCCGACCGGAACAGGAACCCGAGGGCGGCGAGGTTTCCGACGGCCCCGACGAGGTAGAAGGTCGTGATTATGACCTGCCCTGTGACGCTGAGGTGGCGGGCGGAGTCCGGGGCGCAGTGGAGCACTGTCTCCAACGTTGAGTGGTTCCGCCTCAGGGGCAGGGCGGGGTGGAGTCCGGAGACGAGGGATGCCAGGGTTCCGTTGGGAACATCCATGATCCGAGTATTCCTCTTCCAGATATTAAAATGACGAGGAACTATTTTGGATTTTAAAGCTGCCACATTATCTTAGACAATTCAGAAATATCCTCGAGATTCTTGAACCGAATTAATAGTCACAAAATCCATGTCCAATTTCCCAATAACCTAAAAATCAACTTGTTCATATTTATCCATTATAACCATTGCTTTTTTCTTCACCAACCCACCTTCATTGCGGGATATTCTCTCTAAATTTCTTAATTCTCACAATGGCTGGCATAAATGCTTGTCCATTTTACCAATTGCCTATCATTTCCAGAGGAATGATATCCCGTGTTTCGAAGATGAATGTATCGATCCATGTTCACAATCTGCAACAAACAAAACATTGACCCATAGAGTGACTAAATTGGCCCAATCGGAGAGAATCAATGTCGTCAGTTAACGGGGAGGCTAAATCAATCACTGTGAGAGATGCTAATGTTGGCTTAACGACGTATAAGCCTACATAAAAGCGGTACGCAATTCGTGACTGTGAACGTCCCAAGCATCCACGTCCCAAGCATCACGTTCCAAGCATCACGTCCCAAACACTTGTATATATAAAATTAACTAAGTCGTGTAAATTAAATCAAAACCAACAAATGAATTACCGTTTTAGTTAGAATTAGCGATGGTACACTCGAGATCAAACGTAAGAATTAATTGAAATACATAACGTTGAATTGGGGGGAAAGTTGAACGCATAGTTAAATAAAGTGCGGTTCAGGGGTGCCCCCCTAAAGGCAATAGCGCGACCTCCCACCCCCTAAATGATACTTGACCCCTACTACCCACCCTTCCTCGTAACCTAATTAAATCATATTTCCTAGCAGTGTTGCAGCCAGATTTTGTCCAGGGAGGATATAGTTACAGGGGTAGTTACGCCTGGGGTAGAGTCGTTACCTAACAATTACTGTAACATGTAGTGGGTCAAATGATTCTAACTAGGGTTATTTATACTTGAACCCCTTGTATCCTCCTTGAGTAAAATACATCTCAATGACTAAACTGTAAGTGATACATTTATTATTATTATTTAGTTTATTTTAAGTGCATAAATAAATAGTTACATATACACGTAAATATTTGCTGTTTAATTGATTTTATTGTTCAGCAAATGACTAAAAATTCCTAGTCATTTTTACTGTTAAAAATATTGAATAAAAAACCTATTATGAATATTTTTCGGTTTTTGTGAATGAACATGTTAAACAAATATAAATATTGTTATCGACTGTAATTATTTCAAAAAGAATAATTTTGAGTAAATCTGTTAATAATGACAAGATAATAATTTGGTAGTTGTCTTTTAGCTAACGAGGATTTAATTTCAGGGTTAAAATTTGGAGAAAATTAATTTCCTGAATTGAGTCCAAAATACCCTTTTTTATTCCTCGGCTTACAACTTGCATGTAGCTCCCCTCGACAAAAATTAAATTCTCGATTTAAAACGTAATTTTAGATTAAGCAGGGCCTAAAATATCGGAACATTTTCATAGATTGTTTTAACGTTAGCTGCTTAAATTACAATTAGTGGATGCTCATCAACGACAAAAAAAACGTCGTGAACTTGACGCAAAGCCGGCGCCGCGCCGGTGCTGAATGTTGTCCTCACTTTACTTGCCTGTATTTAAAATTAGCAAATTGATAAGAGTATTTTAATTTACATTCAAATACACTTATTCATTTGCTAATTTTAAATACACAAGCTTAACAACAACCCACAAGCCAACCAGCAAGCGTTACCCACAAGCTTAACAACAACCCACAAGCCAACCAGCAAGCGTTGCCGACAAGCTTAAAAACAACCCACAAGCCAACCAGCAAGCCTTACCCACAAGCCAACCAGCAAGCGTTATCCACAAGCTTAACAACAACCCACAAGCCAACCAGCAAGCGTTACCGACAAGCTTTTAGAATAATCTGAAATGGAAATCCAACATATTAAAATTGATGAAAAACCAATAACCTCAATTAAATTTCCCCGCTAAAACAGACAAATGCCCCAAAAATTAAATTTTGTAGTATGTTAAGAAAATAAAATCCTTTCTGTGTACGTACACCTCTGGTGCGGTTCCATCCCTTAAATACTTGTATATGTACCCCCTTGTTTTTGTATGTAGAGATGTTTTAAGCGAATGCATATTTTGTTCATTTCTAATCGTCTAAAAAACGTGTAGGCTACAGTGAACAATTTCATATATGGACATGTTAATTTAAACACATTTGTTCGAGTTCAATGAAAGAATCACTAAGCCCAATTTGTATACACAATAAAGTGAGAAACCACGAGATAACGTCGGAATTCGGCGGTTATATCAAACGATCCCACATATTTCGAGGTAATGTGCGATATGTAACCAGAATCAGCTGATTGCGGCGAATCATAAACAGAGCTTCTTGACTTCAAGTGAATATTTGAACCCACGTGCACATGGACGCGTCTGTCTGTCTGTCTGTGAATTTATGGGATTTAGTTCCAGATCGAGTTGTATTTATGGAAACCAAAACAATGTTTAGAGATGGTCACAAGTCCCAGCAATAAGTCTGTTGCTGCCTGCATTATACGGTCGATCCCTTTCCCAATGCCACGTTATACGACAAATTTGTGGCTGTAACTCTGGAAATCGAGACAGTTTATCGAAGCGTGCCAAAAACATTTGGTATCAAATTAAAGTGAAATTTGAACATTATTCAGTGAAGTTACTGCTTGGCCCGCCGCGCCGTCAGGAGCAACATAATAAAGTATGTGGTTTTAATTCATAAAATATCAATAGAACCTGTCCCATATCTGTACCAGAATAATGTAAACAACCTAAAATAAAACTGTTTTGTAAGTTCTGCATTCTGAAGTGAAGGTGATGTATTAGCTCTATCGGTTAAGGAAAAAGGTTGAGTTAATCATCTGATTAAGGCTAGAAAATATATTAAAATGTCTGTGGGCATAAATAGCAATAATTCAAACTCAAGCCACCTGGCTCGGTAGAACGACAAGAGGTTTAAATTTTAGATTATGATTTAGGCTATGCAGACTCAGTAGTAATCATATTTTTGATTTGTTCACGGTTCACAGCTACAAATCAACACATTAAATTAATTATTTCACTAACTTTTTTAAACCTGCGTATTGTTGCCGAGAGCATTTTGCAGTAGTCTGTTAAATAACCGTTTTGAAAGAATCGGGTGTACAGACTATTTGTTTATATAAATCTAATGGACCTAAATCTGCTCGCTGTATACATTATAATAAGAAAATACCCCCCCCCCCGTTGCAGCAAACCTGCATACTCCGCGAATTTCAAATGATACTTCACTACCACATGAAGCCACATACCAACTTTCATAAAAGCATATTCATAAACAAGCGAGAATTGACTTTTTATTTATTCTCCATATGAAAAACATTATGACTGAGTATGCAGTTTTGCTGCATCAATGATCACAAAAATCGGTTTTTATGCAAATACTAATGGATCACCACTAGATAAAGTAATATACCAAGTTTTACTAATTTATGTTCATAAACAAGCAAGATGTCTCAAGTTTCTTATTCTCCATAAGAATAACATTATAGCTGCTGAGTACGCAGGTTTGCTGCCATGGGGACCACAAAAATGGGTTTTTTATGGAAATATCAGTAAACCCCAACCACATGAAGCCACATACCACGTTGCATTAGAATATGTTCATTAATAAGCGAGATATAAAATTTTACTTATTATCCATAGGATTAACATTGGACAACGTACTGTGTTTAGCACTTTCAATATCTCGGTAACAAATTGAAGTAGAGCGATGATCAAAATACCAAATTGTTTGTTTTTTAGGCTTAATTTAATGGCGTAAACAAAAATTTAGCATTAAAAGAATTATGTGAATACATAGAAAATATCCCCAAAACCCCCCTTAAAATGGAGCAACATAACTGGTTCTCGAACTCATGATAATAAATGCTGCATTACACGTTTATACCAAATTTCAACTAGATCGGACTATTTTTACGAAAGTTGTCGTGCCTACGGACACACACACCGTATAATATATGAATTTGAACGAATAGTGTTTTTGGCATCTGGGGACCTCAAAACAAAAGTTATCATGGTCCCGGGCCTAGGTCTTACCATGCCGACTACGGTAATAGCTTCTTCCCTATAGGGGAAATTCGCTAATAACCGAATATCAGTCGATTAACCCAAAACCAACCAAAATAACTAATTAACCGAATTGCCAGAAATAAGTTCTATAAAACCGCCAAAGAGACCAGACTACTGCAAAATGCTCTTGGAAACAATACGCAAGTTTAAAAAAGTTAGTGAAATAATTAATTTAATGTGTTGAAACTCATAAATGAATGATCTTTTCTAATTATAACCGATAACTGTGCACCGATGAGTGTGCTTCGATGGTCGGTTTTTCATGAGTTTTAGAATTACTCTGTGGTTTAAAACGATCGTTTGATTACGAGATGGATTGTTGGATTAGCGGAGCAAATTGAACATGTAACAGAACTTTCCCCTGGTGCCATCAGTTCTGGTACCGGTAATGTTGATTGGTATTGTATTACCTCACCGTATTGATGTTTCATATTAGATTGCTGCCCATTAAAACGATGTGTCCGAGAATAGTTTAAGCATGTGTTGACAGATTGATTAAACTGATTTATTATTGAAATTATGATGAAGTTATACTTGTTATTTATATCCACAAATAACCAATGAGAAAGACTAATAACTTCGACAACTATAATACGGTAAGTTTTAAATATTGTTGCCTGAAGTCATGAGGTCATTGGACATGGACATGGCTCTCCTGTCTCACGCGCGTTGAGGAGGTTGCGTGGATCTGTATTTACATACAATCATCACGTGTAATATGTCGCTTTTGGGGTTTGTAAAAACTACAAGCTTCGCCGACAATGTACCGCAACTGGATACATTTCTTAGTTATAACTTATACTGTTGTGTAGTTTTATTATTATTTAAATTAATCTTTAAAGTTTTTAACACCATACAATCTTTTGCCTTTGTAAATTTGATTGATTTAAAAATGTTTTATACAGACGGACCCAAAAGTCCGGGAACGGCTTTTACGGTCCGGTAACGATTTCTAGCATACATATCCATTTTGTTTCAGAGGTTATCGGTGCCTCAACCCCAAAATTCATTTGTGTGGTAGTAACCCCATAGTTTAAAACTAAACTCTTGTCGAGTAGCATTCATTTTAGAGGAATGATTGAGTAAAATACAACTGCACACACCAGATGTTGGGATCTTGCTCATGTTCAAATTTGGCAGCCATTTCTTTAGGTTTTAAATATTTTCCCAGTTGCAGATAAAATACTTCCTTAATCATTCCTAACAAAGCAAGGACAATTTCTATTAAGGGTAGGTTAGAGAGGGTAGACCAGGGTAAAGGGAAGTCTCTGAGATTACAGTGTCTTATCATTATCTTTCCCCGTTCACGAGGTCAGATACCTTCTTGGTATCAAACACCTACAGCCTACACACCAATGGTGTATGTCGACCACTCTTCAATCCTCTATAATCTCTATTCATCCTCTCATCGAATTCATTGACCACTTGAACTTCATCTGTCCTTTAAAAAGAAGTCAACCGTGGGAAGAATAATGCGCAGTTTAGTGATCGCACGACCATTACAATGGCCCAACAATGGTAGGGAACATGCTATACTGAAGAATACACTCGGTTTTCTGTCCATTAATTTCAAAACCTATATTTCTGTGTAAGAAAGCTGACGGGTGAACAGATAAATATTAAATTGTAACTCTCGGTAAATCGGTCATTGCAAGTTTGCAAAGCCAAAAATGTGTAGTATTTTCGAGAAGATTTTCAATGTATTGTTATTACCGAATTTCCCCTATAGGAGAGAAGCTATTGCCGTACTCGGCAAGATAAGACACAGGCACGGGACCATGATAAATTTTCGTTTTGAGGTCCCCCAGATGCCCTTAGATTCGTTGAAAACTGTATAAATATATAGTATGCCAGGTTTGCTGCGACGGGGAATTTTATTTTGATATCTAATTCTTAAATTTTATTTGTATTTTTTTCAATTTCTGATTAGTAAATATTTTATAAAACAATACTAATTCTAGATACGTTTTTTTTAGAGTCAAAGATCATTGTTCATAAAAACACATACAAATGGGTAACACATACGCGATCTGAATGGTTTTATTTTACAAATATCGTGGGTTCACAAATATACACAGTATTTAGTATTAAACGGCTTTAAGTAACAAAAACGCAAACAGTTATTCATACAAAGTTATAGTTAGGCTACATTGAAAGTTTGGGTCGATAAATAAAACATAAAAGATCACTTTCTTCACCGGCTTTATGACACAGCTTTCAAATTAAAGGTAACTGTAAATAAATATGCTAACTACGTAATGTCCATGAGTTGAGTCACCAGTAATGGGAAAGGTTCTGTCCTAAATAAATGTTACCACTGTTAGTACTGCAATGATGGTTAAATAATTGTTCATGTGCTTTTCATAACATCATGAAGATCACAACTCAAATACACCAGAAGTACGCTCAAATATTCGCGTAATGGGATGACCCAACTCAGAAATTGTAGATGAAAGTTGCTGCTGTTACGTAAGTTCTAACAGAAATGTTATCACAAAATGTTAAATAATTAAAATAGTCTTGATCCTGGGGACTCTGTAGGAAAATATCTACTTTTATTTTGGTTAATTTTAGGTCATAGGATAAATTGTTTTGAATTATATTAAACTATATTACATTAGAGGTGCAAATTCTTCAGAAAAATATAGCAGTTTCCTATGCAGTGAAGTGTATATTTTTAAATTGGAAATTTATTAGCTGAGTATGCAGGTTTGCTATGACGTATTTAAATATTATAAACTGACAAAAGAACGCAGCTGGGTTCCATAAGTAGAAGTAAATATGAAATAAATGTCTTCTGCAATCTATAAGCGGATAAACTATTAACTTACTCACATTATTCACATTAAAGGAGAAAGTTATCTTTATTTATAAAAACTGGTATTAGTTTTTAATCTAAACAATTCAAAAGCCTTTGATAATAGAATAAACTCATTTTAAACGGACAGTACTTTATTTATCCAATCATAAAACTCATAAGTAGGACCATGTTTTAGTAGTTTCTTGTAATTATGAAACAATATTTTATTAGTAGCCTATCTCGTACTTCACAATCAGTAATTTGTATCCAATGCTTTATCTTATGGAAATTGTACAGCTTTTAAATATTAATTTTTAAAAAAGTTTAACGAATGTGTTCCATTTTTAAACTGGAAGTGTGAAATGTACTGGAAAACATTAATGTAAAATCTGGAAACAATCCCTGCAGCCGTTTTCACGATATTGCATTACGAACACACCCACTCAGCCAGCCACACACTGACGGACAACGAATCATTGTCTCTGATAATACGTAGATTCCTTCACTCCGTTCCGTCATCAACTAAAATATGGATTGTTATTAATATTCTTCTAAGAAATCAGCTGGTTACTCAAAACCATTTAAGAGGAAAACTGACACAAGACATTGAAATTAATTCATATTTTAAAAGAAAAATGCAACATTATAGATCTCAATAACACAGGATAAATTTATTTCCATCCCTTCTGTATTCTTTAGGTGTCAGGATTCTATTAAAAAATTAACAAATTGTATTAAAGTTGAAACCAATCGGAATTTCATCAAGGTTAAATTTAAATAAAGCTTAGGTTTTTACAAAGTGCATTTTACAATGTAGATGATTTTTTTAGATGGATTTATAGACAATTACAATAGCCAAATTGGAGGAAAAATCCAACTAGGCTATTTTTAAGTTAGGCTTTTAAAACCATCCAAAATTTTTAGTTTTAAAAATTGTCTTAATTTGTTATACATCTAGCATGTGCTCGATTGAATGCATTGTATTTCTATGAGTTAGGCTAATTAATAATTAATATCAAAATGTATGTAGGCTAATATTTATTTAACGTTGATGCACAACTTTGTAGTTGTTCAGTGTCAATAAAATATTATTAGTGTCAATATAGTATAAGCAGATGAATTTTGTATATGTTAACTAAGTTAATAGAATCCAAGTTACCGATAATAGCAGCCATGACTGCTGAAAAGGAGAATTTAAATGGACCAGCTGTATAGGATTAAAATTGGAATTACTCATCCCACACTGCACCAATCTAGTAGTGCAGCCAATTAAATACATAATTGCATAGAAAGATATTTTTTAATCAGGATATATTTTTATGAACTTTGCTGTCACTGCTGGATATAGGCTAAAATTGTTGATACCGTACAACTTTATTACAAACTTTTATGGTTGTATAAATAAGTGTGTAAACAATGAAATAAACTATTAGAAATATTATAAATTATAAAGGGGATTTGTACTACCGTAACTGCAGTTTTAACTTACCAAATTCCTAAACAACTAGGTCGCTCAACAAGTTTCCTTCCCACTCAAACAAACTTCCAAACAACTCAAACGTTTCGATTGTTACACCTCAACAGGAAAATAATGTTTCTGTAGTTCCTACATCCCGCGGGCAAGAGAGAGTACCAACAATGCAAATTGACACAGCTGACACTCGCGATGAACGTAACTGAAAAACAGCTGATCACTTCTGACTTGACCACAACAAATATGTAAACAAACTGACGAATTGCCGAGGGTGAATCGCGCGGGAAACAGGACCACTGCGCATCTTCCCCGCGCACCGGCCGGCCGACGGCACCTTCTTGATCGCGGCGGAGAAAGTTTTTGTTCACGTTCACGCCCTGCCGGCCGGCGCCAAAAAGGCGGGTTTGATAAACTGCGCTGTTTTTTCTTTAGGAGAATTTCCGTCTATCTGTTAATGCAAAAGTGTGGTATTTTATTTCTTTGCTTGGGACCGTGTTAACTTCCAGACCTAATTGTTTTACTAGTCTACTATTAGTGATGTTTTTACAAGGCATGAGTAAGCTCGCCTTTCAGGCCAGATTTGGGATGTCGAGACTTATAAAACAATGCCATGTATGACAAAACATAAAAAAACAAAGATGCGTATCGTCTTAAGTACGGTTAAGCTGTGGTATTTGGAGTGACCGCATGCAAAATTAATGACAAGATTTAAAAAATACATACAACATGGTTCCCACTTTTATGGAAAGTCAGGGGAAAAGTTGGAAAACTACTGCAAGTCTAAGAAAATACTTGATAAGTAAAAAAATGTATTGGACAACAACAAATTGTAAACATTAAAATAACAATACCCCCGTCGCAGCAAACCTGCGTACTCAGCGAATTTCCAATGCTCATATTGTCTTGATACAGCATACTTGTTATTTGTTGTGACTCTTTGATACTGTTACACATTATTCTGTTGCATTTGTTGACTAATGTTATATTGTTTTGTTAATTTGTAGCCAACATAATGTATTGAAATGTAAATTGGTGTATTGCCGTTGGAATGATGATTAAATAAAGCCGCTAACCAAGTTTCTTTAATATACATTCAAAAATAAGCGATTTATACATTTTATAACATGGGGGCTGAGTACGCAGAGTTACTACTACGGGAGCCATTGATAATTTTGTTGCAAATAACAACAGACTATCAATAAAGTAGTTGTATCAGATCCTCTGATATCTGACCTCGATTCAGTAGTTATCAATTTACCATCTTTTAACAATACTAAAACCAAACTTGTTTGGACCGATGAAAGGGACCTAAAGGACAATAATTTGTTAGAATTAAAACATAGGCTTAAGTCAGAAGAATGGCTTGGTGTTTATAGTTTTTCCGATGTAGATCTAATGTACAATAACTTTCTAGAGACATTTTTGTATTACTTTAACATCTCTTGCCCAATTAAAAGAATAAAAACCAAGCACTCTTTGAAGAAAAAATGGGTTTCCCAGGAAGTTATTCAAGCTAAGGCTGCAGATATGTTTGATCTATTTAGTAAATACAAATACCCCCGTCACAGCAAACCTGCGTACTTAGCGAATTTCCAATGCATATATATATGTGACTCACTACAACATAGAGCTACTTACCAAGTTTCACAAAAATACATTCATAAATAAGTGATATATAGCATTTTATTTATTCTCCATAAGAATAACATTAGGGTTGAGGACGCAGGTTTGCTGCAACTAGGAAGATAAGTAATGTGTTTTTTTTTGCAATTATCAATATAACTGAACCAGGTGAAGCTACATACCAAGTTCTCTTAATTTAGGTTCATAATTAAGGGAGATGTACAACTTTACTTATTCTCCATATGAATAACATGGGGGCCGAGTATGCAGGTTTGCTGCTACGGGGACTATCAACAAAAAACTTGTTTTTGTGCTAATATCAATATACCACAACTAGTTGAAGCCACATACCAAGTTTCATCAATATACATTCATAAATAATCGAGATATAGAATTTTATTTATTCCCCATAAGGATAACATTGGACAACGTACTGTGTTTAGCACTTTGAATATCTCTGCAACGGTTGGACGTAGAACAACGATTAAAACACGAACACGTTTGTTTTGTTGAGCTAAACATATTAATAAACAGAAATATGAAATTTTTATTAAAACTATCTGAGAAAAATCTAAAAACCTTTTTCCCATAAGATTAACATGGGACAGGTCTTTTTGGATTTTATCCGCAACCACTTAACCTAGGTTAATGTTTCAAAATACTAAATTATTTGTTTTTTAAGCTCTATAAAATGGCTATAACCAAAATTGAGTGTTAGCGAATTTCCCCTATATTTATGATAACTTTTCGTTTTGAGGTCCCCAGACCCCAAAAACACCATTCGTTCGAAACTGTATATATATATATATATATATATATATATATATATATATATATATGTGTGTGTGTGTGTGTGTGTGTGTGTGTGTGTGTGTCCGTGAGCACGATAACTCTCGTAAAAATGATCCGATTTTGATGAAATTTAGTATAAACGTGTAAAGCAACATTTACGACTTTAAGTTCGAAAACCAGCCAGATCGCTTCATCCGAAGGGGTATTTTGGGGGGGGGGTTTGTACCCCAAAAATGGGTTTTTTGAATTTTTTACATGTAATTTTTGAAAAAAATCAAATTTTGGTTTTTATCATTGGATTCAACTTAAAAAAACACACAATTTGGTATTTTCATCATTTCTCTACGTCAATTGGTTGCCGAGATATTGAAAGTGCTAAACACAGTACGTTGTCTAATGTTATTCTTATGGAGGAAAAGAACAATTTTATATCTCGCTTATTTATGAACGTATACTGACGAAACTTGGTATATGGCTCCATCTGGTTGTGGTCTATTGATATTTTCTCAAAAAAGTTATTTTTTGCCAAAGGCACCCGTAGCAGCAAACCTGCGTACTCAGCCCCATGTTATGCTTATGGATAATAATTAAATGCTATGTCTCCCTTAATTATGAACATAAATTAATAAATTCTGGTATATGACTTCACCTAGTTGAGTTATATTGATATTAGCATAAAAACCCATTTTTTGTATTCCTTGTTGTAGCAAACCTGCGTACTCAGCCCCAATGTTATTCTTATGGAGAATAATTAAAATTGTATGTATCGCTTATTTGTGAATACATTTTTATGAAACTTGGTAAGTGGCTTTATGTAGTATTAAGACATTTATATATCTATTGGAAATTCGCTGAGTACGCAGGTTTGCTGCTACGGGGGTATTTACTCAAGTTATCGTGTTAACGGACATATATATAAATTTGAACGAATAGTGTTTTTGGCATCTGGGGACCTCAAAACAAAAAGTTATCACGGTCTCAGGCTTAAGTCTTACCATGAGACCTACGGTAATAGCTTCTTCCCTATAGGGGAAATTCGCTAAAATAAACTTTGCTCACTGAAATCGCTTTTTCCTCTTTAAAACAAGTCATTAATAAAATCAACAATATCCTACCACCCATTCAGGCTGGATGGAACTTGAAAAATAACACTGCTCTTGCTCGTATATTATGGGTAGCCTATAGAAATCTACCTGAATTTACTGGTGCCCATTCTTAAAGTATGGTAAACTATTTGTGCTTTAAATTAATTGCATCGATATAACAAAACTAAAAGCTTCTCAAAGGGTATCCTCTAAACAAGGTCGTATAGGATTATTGATAAGCCGCCAATATCAAATGCTGAGGAGTATGTATACATACATTCGTGTATGAGAATCCTCATGGACTATACATTTGTTTGTAAACTATTTCATGCCTATAGTAAGAAGGTAGAAGAAAGTGACCGAGGAGACGGAGACGTATCATTTCTGTAGGATAGCCTATATATTTGCCTTGACAGGCCACTGGATCACATGGCAACTGGACAACTGGACAAGAGTATTTCGGCGCGCCTGCAATTGTGTACCGGTCATACGTGGAACTTCTCTGTAAGCTGAATAGTCGAGTGTAAACTTAAGGCGTTGTTTCGATATTTTCTGTTTTTTAAGTAGAACTATTTATTAGAACTCTGGAAATTGTTATTGTTTGCGGATTGCAAATATTTAAACGCCTCCTTTAACCTTTTTAATTTTTAATATATTTAATTCTTTGATTAAATTATCCCTTTAACGGCTACGAAAATATGAAAACGAAATACCGCTACGAATACGTGTGATACGAAAATATCCAAGAGTCTGTCCATACAACAAAAAAAGTTAAGTTTAGATAAACGCTTTCTTTAATCATCTTAAACGTTGTTTAATATAGTGATTATTGTTAGAAGGGAAAAGGAGTGATGGTTAAGTTTTCGGCCAATTGAGGGCTATTTTAAAATTATAATTAATTAATAACATATTAGCATTGACTATAAATACTGAAGATCATTGACTATATAAATACTGAAGTAGACTTCTCATTGCCATTATAAAATGTGTCCCTAGTTTTGTGTATGCCAGGATTGAAAGAGGTCGTAGTTTACACCAATCACCAACAGAGTATACTGCTGTCAACTAACACTTATCCTCTCAAGGAGGGGATAATACAACAGTTGGTGTGTCAGGAAGCAAACATAAGTTGATTATTACTTGCTTTCTGGAGTGGAGATATTTTAAAAGTTAACGTAAATAACTAAAATAAATAGTTGACATCATCACAATCTGTCGGTGATCTAATCAAACTACTTCAATTTTAAATTCTAGCATACACTAAAATTGGGACAGCTGGACCATATGGATGGGATGTCTCCTTCAGTATTTATAGTCAATGATATTAGGCTTTTAACAAATTTCCTGAATAACAGTAACAATAACACATAACAGTAACAATAACAGTAACAAAACCAATAAGATGATCACTAAAAGAAGTGTCATGATGTTGACTGAGTCAACGATGGAATGAATAAATGACGGCGGATATCATGGAGTAAGCGACCCTTACTCAGTAGGCTAACCATTATGTCTCTTCATGTTTCTATGCGTAGCATTGATCAAACTTTTGTTTGGGCCGGACCAGTTAGCTTGAGTTTAGTAAGCGGATCGTTGATACCGGATGTTTGAGGTACGGACTGGATGAATTAGCACTATTACTATGTTATTTTAATGACGATGGAGCTTAATTAGACACTACGTTGTGACGCTTGTATTCATTGATCATCACTTTGTAGTAAAAAAATAACTGCAGTACTTACTTTATATGGAGTACACTATACGGCAGCTTGTAACAATATTCATTTTAACATTAATTTATTTCTTAATAATCGTGTATCTCAGCTACTAAGCTTATTTGTTTTAACTGTGGCTTCACAAAACCACAAACTTGTTAAAATATTTGGTCGAAAAACAAATCTGCTTTAAGAATTAATCTTCACTTTTATAATGCTTATGATTTAAAAAATATTTAAAAGAAATAATTTCCTTTTTTGTAGTTCAGCAAAATAAAGTAAAACTTATATATATTATTCAATTATTATTTGGTCACCATCGGTGGAGATATCCTACGATGGGAATACCTCATAATTTATTTTGTGCTAAGTAACTCGTAAGAACTGAAGACTGTACTTTTTTTAATCACATAATGATGTCATTTCAAATGTGTCGTAGATATTGCCATTGAGTATGCACTAACTACTCTGTATATTCAATGCTATTACTAAAATAATTCCACTCCCATGTTTGTTGGTCCAAACAGAAACAAATACATATAAGTACAAATTCATTTGTTCAAATTAATATATCTTTTCTAGGTTACGACGATTTTTGAGAGACTTATTTTTATAAGCTGTAAATATTATAATATGAATGTACATGTTAAATGTTTTAGTATACCAGATATGCATTTGTACATTGAAGGCGTGCTTTCATCATATATTTTTACCATGAAACGATAAATAATATTTTTGTTGCTTCCATAATACGCTCTACAATAAACAAACATGGAGAATGATAGTGTGAAACTTATTTGTGGTAGATAAAAACGTTTTATTTTTCAAACTCACGCTAACAAAAACATATTGGTTTGATGAATTTATTAATTAATAATAAACAAAAAAATGCAAGGCCATTGAGCGCGGAACTAGAGGTTTTAATCAGGAGTAAAGGATTTTAAAGATTCCTTGCCCTTGTGTGGTTCAATTTCCAAAGTACCTAAGTCATTATATCCATTTTGCGTAAATACCTTTACCCTTCGCAAAATTGTCGTTTGCGCTTTTCATTAAATTTATTTACCATACGGAATTATTATATTTTCACAATAGGAAACTAAATTCGATTCACGTTACAATATATTTACGAGGAAAACAATGACACCTGCACATAATAAGAGACTAAAGAGACCATAATATTTGACTAATATACAGCAAAACAAGCAATTACAGTGTCTTCTATAACAAAATGTGAATAACAAACAACCTAGTTGCCTGATAACACAAATAAAAGGAGCAGTGATAACGACAAATAATATCAAAGGTAACTATCAGCTCAAAAATAATTAATAAATTATATTCATCATGTAATGAAAGTGTAATAAAAAATCTTGTACATCATCATGGAAGTAAAATCCGGATTATTTGATAAATATATAACAAAATAACATTTGGTTGTGGTAGCAATAAAAATATGTTACTCAATTCATAGTCGCCAAAAATTCAACTAAATAAGACTTTTATTTTTCGATAAAAGTTTAACATTTGATATTCTGGAGCTAACGATCGCAACGCTTCTAATTCTGTAATTAATTAATTAATAATTATTAACTTGGAAAATAATATTTATACATCAGTAGGGTTATTGTATAATCCCCATGCATTGCCTTACGCATTGTCCTATATTTAGGCCTACATGCACACCAGTTTAATATGTTTGCAAAGCCTAATTTAATTAAGCCGTAATGAAAGTGTCATAAGGCTAGTTTGAGAACATCTTGGGGGGGAGGACAAAATGATTGTGACTTTTCATATCAGTAATTTGTTCTAAAAGTTGTTGGGGGGCAATTGTCCCCTCTTGCCACCCGCGAATTACGCCTAATAGTATGATGGGTTGTTTGAGATTCAAAAACAACAGCAATGTCTGTTCAATTGAAACATTCGCGCCAAAACTATCACCACCAAAATTCCCTCTCCCTCCCCAACCCCACTTCGGTACTAATCTATAAATAACACTCGATCCAAAATAACACGTCTCTGCCATAACGTCGGGAACGTCTTTCTCTCGCCTTGGACAGTTTTCGTTTCTTTTCATTCTATCTCAGTTTGATTTAATAGTTTTGAGTAAAATCCATCACATTCCGTGGTTATTATTGGGGGAAAAGTGAGTATATGTTTAATGTTCAGATG
The DNA here is from genome assembly GCA_963675035.1 of Allygus modestus. Lineage (NCBI taxonomy): Eukaryota > Metazoa > Arthropoda > Insecta > Hemiptera > Cicadellidae > Allygus > Allygus modestus. The sequence continues at coordinate 48,810,307 of OY776116.1, forward strand.
TTTTACAGAATTAAACACTTTAACCCGTGCTTCAAAACGCCGAATATGGGATGGTTATGTAAAATTTAAGTTTGTAAAATTTAAGGTGTATTTAAGAATTTTTGCTTTTGCTAGATTTTGATGTTTACATAATTTTTGAATTTGTATGTAGACTAAATAATCTGAAATTTCTTGTTTATATTCACGTTAAAAACAGGAGTCGACGAAAAGGTCGGGTATGACGCACGTGTTTCAAAAATTTGTTTTTGTATAAATATAAAATAAACTACCTGAGTTAGGTATAGCTAACCAAATTTTGACATGAATTTAAAAAGCAAATTAATAATAGGGAAGTTTTCCAGTAGAATTAAAATAACCGTACCTGACCTACATACCTGCGGTTACCTCATTAAGAAAAAGAGTCGCAGTAGACAAAGCAATATTATCGCGGTATAAAAATAGTTACTGAGCTGAACATTATGTATGTCAAATGAAATAACGATTTAAACTAACTTGAGGACACACTACATTTACCTATACTCTAATTCCTGTGGGTTGAAGACGAATTTTAAACATGACAAAATATTTATGTTTTGTATATTTTTTTAAAATATTTAAATTTTATATTTGTGTATTAGCTGTTAATGTAGCTTTTTTATTTAATATAATTTCATTATTCAGAAATCAATTAACTAAACCTACAAATATATTCAGGCCTTTCTGTTTTTTTTAGATTGAGCGTAGCCAGGAATAAGCAGCAATAGAGCAAAATTGGACTTTTAATACAAATTATTCTAATAGCATTTATCCTCGTTAAATTATTTTGGTCACTCTAGCAAAAATTATGTTTAAATAACTCAGTAATCATTATTGTTCACTTTACAGAGATTTGATGTAAAGCAAATTAATGAGTTATATATTTTTTGCGATTCATATTCAAAACATCTCGCCATTATTATATGGTTGCAATCAAGTTCGTGTTTTTTTTAAAATTTACATTAGGTTGCATGTTGTTTAAAATAAACTAAGGTTTTTGGAAGCTCGAGATCTAAGAAACTACTAAATCTACTTTTATGCTTATGTCAATTATTGTAGCCAATTTAAAGTAACCTTATGGATTAATCCTAGTGATAATTATTAGAGGAATTTGTATAATACAATGACATTAGAGAATTGAATTTAAATGGGTTTCTTTTCTTACTGTATGTTAGAAACTGTGTGTTGGTAAACGACTTTCAAGCATAAAGAGTGGTCATGTAGCAAACCTGATCTGATATCACAGATGTTGCCAGGTACCAAGACGACGCAAAATCCGCTACTAGGAGTACTACTGTGAATATCAGGCTTACCATTGTTGCTACACAACATCGCCTTAATACAAAACACTTCGGATTTACAAGTCACTATACGAAAGGTGACTGATATGAGTGTTTGCTGGGTGTAAAGTAAAATGTGTTTATATAAAAAACCAGGCAGACACCTTTTGTGTAGCTTGTTTACAGCACAGTTAGGCAATGCTGGTCCGAGATGCTATTGCCAGCTATTGCTTTATTAGTGGTTCTGCTTGACTTAACTAGATGTCGAGTTACTCCTGAGTAGGATGTTTTTAAATTGTACATATATTTAACATTTGATTAGATAAATATTTACATATACAAGTCTATTCAAAACGTATACCATTTTATTCTTCCAAATCATAAATTACATTTGTTTTATTTTATTTAAATTTTTGTTGTAAATATAACCTTTTTCAATTTATGGGTTTGGCTGACGATGCCAGATGTATTGCTGGAGAACGGTATCAAAAAATATAAAATTATTAAATATTATCAAAATTTAATGCTTTAAAATGTATTTCAAATTAGGAAAAATATTATCAAAATATCAATAATTTTATACAATATAAATAATGTAATAACCTAAAATAACCTAACCTAATAACCTAATGTAGTAACCTAAAATATTATGGCTTGGAGTCAATCTGGCAAACTAAAAAATATCCCAAACGCTGCAATAATAATTTAACATAACATCCAAAACATGATTTCTTATACTATGTTGTTTAGTTGTTTGCCAACCCCCGATAATGAAACAGAATTGTATTTATTTGGTTGGCTAAAGTGTGTGTGATGAATTCAGTTCGCTTTCTTTTTTGTTATTATACTCTATGTTGATTTTTGCTTTATTATTATTGCTATTGATGCTGCTGCTGCTATTGGTAAGATTGTATAACCTCTCAAATATTTTCTTTGGTAAAACTTCGTACAACTTTAATTTACAAAGATAAACATATAAAAAGGTGTCAGTTTATTTCGAAATTCTTTACCAAGACGATATTTTAAATTATTTCTAAAGATCAACATTTGTTTTTTTGGGTTAAGAGCCAACTGATATAAGAGCCTCAAGCATATTCTTGCATGTCACTGTTAGCTTAAGTTATGTGCATCTGTGTAGTGTTGGAGTGATTAGGCTTAATATTTTAAAACTTATTTTCAGTTTGTTGATGAAATATTGAGAAGTTAACAGAAATGGATGGTAGTAACACTGGATCTGAAGCACCAACCTCTAATAATGAGGGGTCAAATCAATCTACAGTAAGTAACTTCACTGCACTTAAGCTTTTGCTAGGTTAATTAAGGGTCAAATTTTACTGTGAATTTTGCAGTTATTTAAGAAACTTTAGTTACTTAAAAAAACTAGGCTTTAAGTTGTCTCTGAGTGCCTCAAAAAGTGATTTAGCTAGGCCTGGTGGCCTGAGGTTATGGTAGGGCTAAAGGAGTTTCAGAATTAAGTAAACCACATTTCATATGATATTAAGAATGGTGCATGATTATATTCTTATGTTGAGAAAATGGCAGATTGTGCCCATTAATACTGTGTTTTAAATTTGTAGACTAATTAAAATAGAAGGGTAAGTTTAGGCCTAACTCTGCAATATCCAGTAGGCATACTAGCTAGTATTGTTTTTCTCAGTAAAAACTACTTAGACTTTTAAACCAAGTAGCCATTGTATCGTGCACAGATTACTGTAACAATTTTGTTTGGATCCACAAATGTCTGACAATGGCCTGTTCCTGCTAGCCCTTGGCCTCTGACAGAAGGAGCAACCACCCAGTGTATAAGCATCAACAACAACTGCAGTAGTCTACTGATATGATGTTTGATGCAATTAATCGCATCACTATTGAAACTGCATCGTCGATCCAATATTGTATCAACTCTTGAGTTTATCTTGTTCTTTAAAATAAACTTATAGGCCTAGGGCATAGGCCTTGAGTATAATAATTTGGTACAAGTATGTTTAAGTTATTTGTTGGTTGAAGAAGTTACATTTCACTGAATAACTGTATAGAATTTTACCTTAGAGTTAAAAATCACATTTGTTTTTGTTGGTAACAATGGTAAAGTAACTTAACTTTTGCACTCGAGACAACAATTTTTGGCATATGCGAAAAACTCCAGCCTGTGCTAGAGGTACTAGCCAAAAACTCTAGGACCAAAACACTAATTTTGTAAGAGTTTCGTAAACAAATCCTAACTTTTTATTTTTTGGCCTAACTTACAGTTAAATTTGTGTGTTTGTTTTATTTGCAATGAAAAACTATATAATAAGGCAAAACTGTTCTGAGTTCAAATTATTTAAATTGTTTCATTCATGTAAGTTATATATTCAACATGAATTTTTTTATAAAATTAGACTTTTAACCCTTATAAGTAAAAGAAATACATTGTCACACTATATGCCATTATGTTTTTTATAAACCCAATGCAATTATAAACACACACATACAAATTCATGCAATTACCTTGATAAATAAAAAAGTTTAAGGCATTTTTGTAATTGTTTGTTTTCCTCAAATATTTAGTATTTCACAATCCTGTTGCTTTTGATTATTAGATGTATGGTTAGTTATTTTCAAATACATTATAAGTTAACAAACTAGTGGCTTGAAGGGGCCAAAGCCCTTAACTTGCTCCAATAGTCTGCCTCATCTGACTCTTTTACTCTTTACTTGCTGAGGAAAACAAAAAAATAAAAGTTGGAACACATGTCCTTTTAAAACAAAGTATTCACATGTTTCAGTGTAAACAAAGGAGACGTTTTTAAATCCCCATGCTTTTCTTATGGGGGATGTTTTACGTTATTTCTCTTTTGCTGGCAACTTTTTGGAAATACTGCTATTTTTCCCGAGTCCCTGGGATTGAGACCTTTAATTTGAGCCGTCTACCATCATCCTGCGATTTGCCAAACTCCCACAATTTTGGCTTAAAAATGTTGCTTACAGAATCTATATCTATAAAAGAGGAAGTATGTATGTACCGGTATATATGTATCTAGCCTATGGACTCCGAAACCGCTCGACAGATTGTAATGAAACTTTCAGGCATTATTAAGCATTATTCAAGGATGGTTTGTGTGAAGTTTGGTGCAAATCTGTCCAAAGGGCTCCGACCCAGAGGACATACAAGGGTGCAGTGTCAGGTTTTAGGGTACTTTGGTATTATACGGATGCCACCCTTATACAGCGCGCTGCGGCAGTTATGTTAGGATGGGTTATCATAAAAATGATTGTAGGACTTTTCTTGTTTCGTTACAAATCGAATGATACCTGATGAGTCATACTTCCGGCCGCCAAACCCCCTCCAAATAGGCCAAGGTCAAGTCGTTGACCGGAGCGTGCGCATCACCTGTCACCGCCTGTCTGTATCTGGGTCAGTGTCATGAGTGATTTATTGCCGTGCACTACGTTACATTTGTTTTCATAATGAGTGACGTTCTTTTGGTGTGGGCTTTACCTCGAATGAAGAGGAAACCGTACGTATTTTTATGATAACCCATCCTAACATAACTGCCGCAGCGCGCTGTATATTTGGCGGAGTACATGTGGTAATCGGGTGTGGCTGCTAGCGGCGGCGACGCATTCAACACGATCCTAGCGGACATCGCTGCCTTTTGGGAGGCACAACACAAAGACCGCTCATCAGAATGATGTAAAATTTTTACAGTAAGTCAATAAAAGTACGTTTTTTTCGAATTATGTAGTTATCCTTTGTATCCGGTAAAAATTAACCTCCAAAAATAGTGGCATCCGTATAATACCAAAGTACCGGTTTTAAAAATTTAGTGTTTACAAAATTAACAGCTGTAATTAAAAAAATTCAAAGTTTTGGGCGCAGCAACATGCGCAGGGTAACTGCTAGTTATATATAAAGATAAAATAGATAAAAAAGATAGTATAGCATTAAAAAAAACTTACTAGGTACTATTACACCTGTTTTTTATTGCAAAATAAGAAAAATTCTAAACACAAACTTCTTTAATTACAAAAAAAATAATTTTTATATTTTTTTATTATTATAATAATTACCGGTAATTCATTTAGTAGAAAAGTTGAGAATAAATAACAATATAAACTAAATAAAAGTACTGTTTTAGCTCTATAACAATAACAACACTACAGCTGTGATGCAGACAAAACACAGTGAACCTAACCTTATGATGAGGCAAAAACGGCATAGAGTAACAACATTTGTATACAAAGATATAGAAAAAAAGATTGAAAATACTGAAAATACGCATATAGCCTACTACAAAATTATGGCTTTGGATAACGTATAAAGCCAGAAGAGTAGTTTTTCTTAACGTCCTATATAAAGGACGCTGGAGGTTTTGGCATATTTTCCAAACGTCCTTTATAAAGGACGTTGGAGTGCAAAGGGTTAATAAAAACATAGGTAGGTACCTACTTATGTATTATACTGACCACCAACTTTTACGAGAATTTTATAGTGAATAATACCAAACAAACTACCGGTACATTGAACAAAAGAAGGATTGTTTTTCTTTTACCCTACACTTGCAAGCATTTTCAATGACTTTTAACATTTCTGAGACTACCAGAAGACAGCAACATCGCCAAGGAGGGATTGAAATGGATTACTACCCTCAGCTCATATTCTCGATTGAAACATGTATTCTGCGAGGTAAGAATCTAAATGAAGGTGACTTGTTACTCCTGTGTTTCTTGTTACGCTATTTAGCTGAGCCCCATACACGCATATAGGTATGCGAGGAGATGGACTAGTCGAGACATTTAATCCGCGCCGGCCGATGAATGACCTTTCAACTGACCTTGACTGAATGAGGGAGAGGAGGCGTTTCGCGACGCAACAAATGATAAATTCTATCGACAAAAGAGTACTCTACACAATTACAGTAACCTCACCTATCATAACCGCCACAGCGTGCCATTACAGGTGGTGGTCAGTATAATGCATAAGTACCAAAATATAAAATGTAAACATGATGACTTTGTTGACAAAAGTCAAGGCGAATCCAATGTGTGTTATGTTTTGATCTTCTCTTAATGATGGACAGAGTTAAACGAGTGATCCCGATGGCTGCCAGTTCAATGTCACATGTGAATTTCCGTCCATCTTTAAGAGAGAAGCGCCTTGCATGGTTGAATAAAATAATGCAATTGCGATTTGGCGATATGATTAATCAGAAGTTATGATTTCCTCGCAGTTTAAAAGGCCCTGAATTCGGAGCGGATATGATAGCCTAGCTATAGTTTCCATCCAAAACAAACCGATTGCCGAAGTTGCTACTCAGAGCATGATGTACATTGTATTGGAAAATCGCTTGTTAAATTGTGAAAGTTGTGGTTGAAATAGAAAACAAGGAAGGCCCTACCGTTCTTGAAGTTATACACTGATATGTTTTAGATTTTCTAAATGATTATATAGTGTAGAATTCATAAATAAGATTAGTTTTTGAAGCAAACTTGCTGTTCTTAGGTAATTTTAAAGTTGCCACCACCCTACATAGGTAAACAAAACCCTGCCAAATTGCTGGTGTGGATATTCCATGATGGGTAATATTATTAGTTTGACGAACCTCAATATTTTCACAAACTTATGTAAACAAATATTCATTCGATAGCGATATCGACATCAAATATCATACTGCCATTGAGTATTATGTGATCCGTATCGCTTGTATGTTATATTGTGTCATTTTTCACACTACTCCCGCAGAAGCGGGGATGTGCGTAATGTATTCTTACTTTCTAATCAAAACAAAGGTTTTGAAATATTGTGTAGTTCAACTTTCAGCTTTTATTTATTTAGATCATGTATATTAGGCAATTAGTTGTTATCCTATCCGATATTTAATTTATTTGGGATTAGCAAGTATTCTAACAGGCATGGTTGGTTGGTGAGTATGACATGGGTGCTTATTACGTTTAGTAGCTTGGGTTCTAGGTAAGATTTATAATACGGTGTGGTCTGGTGGGTTGATTTTAGTTTCAGTTAGTGCTGAGGCGATTTGTACTTGGAATGGCCATACAAAGTAAAATCAACCCACCAGACCACACCGTATTATTAACCTTACCTAACACAACACTACTTAATGTTTACTAAGTACCAATTTCAAATTCACACCAACCACCCGAACCTATTTGTTTTTGCCTCATACCGCTAATTAGGCTATGTTTTGCTGGTTTAGCATAACTAAAATATATTATGATTTTCATTACCTATTAAATCGGCAAAATAATTCCATCAGTATATTTTGATCGGGTTCTGTTTATTTCTCTAGTTAGGCCTAAAAGTCGTTACGTTTTGACTCTAAACCAACAGCTGTTTTATGACATCACATCCTGTACCTTAATTCTATAATTTGATTGGCGATGCGATTATTAAGATGAGGCGATGCGATTAATTGCATTGCACATCACATCAATAGTGTTGTCGATGCTTAAAATACAACATCGCAAGGTTGGTACTCCTGTCTTATGACGAATATTTCCTTATGTTTGTGTTACTAAAAAAATTAATAACTTAATTAGTAATTAACTTAGGCTACTTGCTTTAAATCCACAGTATTTTTTGCAAGTCCACCATTACTCCCCTCCAACTGTAACCGCCAGTGAAGATTGGAATCGTCTTATATTACCTATACTAAATATCCAATGTTCGTGTTTCCAAACAAATTTATGTTTGCAAAAAAAATGAGGATCATCTAAGGCATTTGCAGGTAAAACTTGTCATTTCAGAGTAGAATTCGTAAAAATAGTCAACGGACCATTATATTCTATTTGTACCAAAGTCGTCTTGGTCTGACTCTAAACCAACAGCTGTTTATGGTGCCACATCCTGCACCTTAATTTCTCCCGTATACCCCACTCAGTAATGGTCATGAGTAGTATTGACAGATTCACCAAAACATTAATAGTTTTTCCAGGAAGTCTATTGGTAATACTGGAGACTACAATGATAGTGATTTGCATTGAAAAAGCAGGCAAAGTGGTCAAGCAACAAGTGGTAACTGGTGAGGAATATTGAACTGCAATTATGGATTGTTTGAATCTTTTAAGTGAATACTCATTCAAATCACTGGAATAAAAGTACAGTCAAATCACACAGATTTGACTCCTGATAACTCCACACTCCGGGAAACTTGACATCTCCATTTTGTAATACGTACCCAGCTGAAAGTTAGGTAATGTGCCTCCTGCACTCAACCATACCTCATGCGCCTCCAATCTCAACTGTACCTCACGCACTTCTGTTTTTTTGGTCGTTCTTGGGAAATTTGGTATTTCCTCAGTTCAATAGTGTAAGGCTTAGGCTTATGGTTTTTTATTGTGTTTTACAGTACTCTTATGTGTTTAAATGTGATATAATATACAATTTAAAGCTAAAGATTTTTGTATACCTCCAATGTAACTCCGGTAAACTCTACATTCACCAAAACCGGGTTGTGGCGGCTCACAATTTTATTGATTGGTCTTGTCACCTAAGTATTTCCAATAGACTTCCTTGTATTAGTGAATTTCCTCAATGGGAAAAAAGCTATTACCGTGGGCTGTTTACTGTTCGTAATAGAAGTTTTTAGTATTATTATCATTTAAGTAGGCTTATAATATTTACACTAACACATAGCCTGTTGATAATCAAAAATTGATTGTTTTACTGTAGACAGCCGTACCAGACGTAGTGAGTGGTGCTCCTACAGGTGAGGCTTCCACAGCAGAAGCAGCTGCAGACACTACCAGCAAACCAACAGGGGATGTCTCCACTCCTGTCAAACCTGAATCTCAAACAACCCCAACCCCCCCGGTACCTGCAGCCGCAGTAGCAAAACCTTCACCTAACCCTGCTCAGCCGAGTGCTGCCACTCCAAGGTCCACTTCTTTGCCGTCAGCTGCGAGCGAAGCCTCGGTTAAAAATAGGTCCTCAAGAGATGAAAAATCCCGCAAGAAAGATGATAAGAGTGTAGACCATGTGTTGAGGGCTCTGAACAGTTTGAATACTACTGAAGAAAAACTTGCAGCTATGTGCAAGAAATATGCAGATATTTTTGACGAACATAGGAAATCGCAAGTGAGTAAATATTAATGAGTTTTATGGCTGGCCTAGTAGGGTATTTTAGATTAATAGGCCATCGTTAATTTTTAATAATTTGAACCAGAATCTGATAGCCTAAACTAAATTGGCCTATATAAGAATAATTATAAGTCAACTATTACTGTACTTTACCTAAAATTGTAATGTTAGAGCAAAAACTTGTCTACCTAGACATTAGTTTACAATACAATCAATAATTCCAGAGTTTTGTTTTCAAACAAAGAATTTTTGTCAACTGAATGTAATCCTATTTTATATTCTGTAGGCCCAAGTCAGACTTTGATGAGATTTCAAGACTGCTGCCTTCAGTACTTAGGTTTTTAAGTTTTTAATTTAAAATTAGGGTAGTTACATGACAAGGAAAACCAAATCAAAGGCAATAAACATTAACGTATAGCCATACACATTTATACCGTAATGCATCATGGTTGTTTAATTTTATAGCTACTTCACAAGCAGACCGAAAAGAGATGCAGTATGCTTCAGCGAGAGAAAGAACAACTGCAAACCGAGCACAGCAAAGCCATCCTCACCCGCAGTCGTCTGGAGAACTTGTGTCGAGAACTGCAGCGTCAGAACAAGGCTATAAAGGTCAGACAGATTAGCATTTGTTCCTAAGCAGTGATGTAAAATACCCGGTTATTTTAAACTCGGGGTAAATACCCAAAATTCATAAATACCCGGATATTTTGGGTATTTATGATATTTTACGTAAAAACGCCAAAATGTAATTCACATCTACCCTTACACCCTTGATATTATTACAAATGTATAACGTATAACATTTGAGGATAGGTATTTTATTGATTACTACATTTATTATTTTACCAATAAATAAATAATAACATGGCAGTTTTTGTAAAAAGACCTATCAAGCTTACAAACCACACCACCACCAAACTATGAAGAAACTGGTTAAAAACAAGACATTCTATACAAATTAAAATTTTAATTTTATAATTGGAAAATACAGAAAAAATCACAATGCAGTTGAATATCAATTCTTTTCATCCAAAATTTTTAATTTATTTAACACTCAAAAGACCATCAAAGTAGTAAATACCCAGTCCTAGGTATTTATCTCGATCTTTTTCAGAAGTTAAATACTTGTGGTAACCATCTTATACTCTTCAAAACAGTTGTTATGATAATTTAGTCCTTACAGCATGGGAATTTCAATGTACCTAGTAAAACTCTGCTAAATGTTATAAATAAATAAATAAATAAAATGTACCCACATTTTGGGTATTTACCCGTGGCTTGGGGTAAATACCCATTTTTTATTTACCTTCCCCCTGTGTACTTACCCGCCCCACATCACTGTTCCTAAGTAGCTTATAGTATATGGTTAGCTATTGCACTCCAAGGTGCACAGGGGGACATTCCATACATGATACAATCTTCACGGCACACTGTTCTGAAGTGGTGAGTTTTGGGGGTAGTAGGAACATTAGTTTAATTCAAATACAAGCCTACTTTATAAACTCATGTCTCCTCAATGTGAACACTGTTTATGAAAAGAGAAACAGGCAGACTAAAATGTTTACCTATCTCTTATTTTAATTTTATGAGTGGTAAACAGGAATTTCATATTTAGCTTAGCAATCCAAAGTATCCTATATATTAATACGCTAGGGGTTTTTTCTTCACAGTCGTAAATTGATAACAGCTAGACGAATTTTAACGTTTTAGGTGTCAAATTAAAGGTATTTGTACGTAGATGTGCCAATACCTCTCATAATTTTAAGAAAGGGCATCACTTAATTACAGTAAAGGGCTGAATTTTCGGAACATTGGCGCTTTCCGACGGCGGAAGTCTAAACTACGTGATGATTATCTGCATTATTCTCAGATGTTATCATCCGTTTTAATATCAGATGTTTTATGATATTTGTTTACAACTTAAGTAAACTTTCGTTGGGTACAAACTTGTTCGGATTCGAGCAACAGGACAACTGGTGTTATTTAGTGACCAAATCACAGTACAAACTATAAGGCATTGTTTAGTGGGTTGCCTACTTTAAGTTGGTGGATAAACATCACTAGATCTTACTAGGAAGACTCCACAAGGGGACTTACTTGGAACATCATTCGTACCATAAATACATGGGCCTATCTTAAAATATGTCAAGTTGTGGCAGCATTTTGATAGGCAATATTTGCGGTCTACCCAATGTTTTTAGCAGAGTAATAAGTTACTTTACTTCATTACAAAATATATATATTATTTCATATTTATTTTAGTGTAATTGTATTTTCCAGGATGAGAGTTTACTTAAAATTCGGGAAGAAGAGGAAAAGCGTAAGGAAGTATCTGCTAAGTTTCAGACAACCATGAATGAAATAACTACTTTGATGCAGCAAAATAATGACAAGAATATGAAACTGAGAGATGACAACATAGATATGACAACCAAACTGAAGAACATTTGTGAGCAGTATGAGCTCAGACAACAGGTATTTTCATTGTATTTTCAGCTAAGTTTCATTGTATTTACCGATTAAAATTAAAATTATATTTACAAATTTATTTTTTGAAGTTTCCCCAGAAAACATTTTAATCTTGAGAAAGGTGTCAGGCCCGGCCAAAAATTATATAAAATTAAAGGTAACAAATTACTTCTTTTATCCTGTTCATGATAGAGAGAAGAGGAAAAAGATTTAGACAAGGTGAAGGGGAGTACAAAATATTCTATTAGATGTTGAATTCATGAGTTTTGAATCATCAAGGCTCTTGTTTTAACAGATCCTGTCCGAATGAGGATGAGTTTATAAACCTCATCTTAAGGAACCTCTATTATCCGTCACCTTCGGGACCGGGACTGTGACGGATAACTGATTAGACAGATAATAGAAATATCATTATAATTATGTCACCTTTATAATTTATAATTATGTAAACATTATACATAACTATGGTAATTTATAATTATGTACAATTAAGTCACTGCCCAACATAATAGCTCATACAGACGCTCAGACACTGCCATATGGTGCAAATCCCGATGCTAATAAATCATAAAATTCTTTTAAACAGCCGACAGATAACAGACAGTGACGGTTAAAAGAATGACGGTTGATCGAGGTTTTACTGTTCCTACTTCATTTTTTTCCTAATGTTAGGACATTTTTAAGAAGGGTAAAAAAGTAAATTCACATTGTGTACTGTAGCCATCAGTAAGTGAATTTATTTTGAATCTGCCCTGGTGTCAGAGATTCTTTAAATTAAGTACTTTTCCTACGCTTACATTTTCAAATAGAAAGCTTTTATTGTATTGGCCATGTTGAATAGTGACATAATTTAAGTAGTATAAATTTGTCTTTGATCTAAAACGTTTATCTTACACACCAGAACCCAAAGTGAAAATAGCCGGCATTCTAAAGATTAAAATAACTAATTCAAAACACTGGGCGCTAATTGATTGGTTTTACGGTTAGAGCGTGAGACTGCGGTTTGCGAGCTAGGTTTCGCTTGCCGCCAATCACCAATGTCTCTTCACATTGGCTCACGTGATAAACACAAAATAGATAGGTCTCTGAAGCAAGGACAACATTATCATAAATAAAACTGTTGGATACGGTAGCTCAGAAGTTAATCGCTGGCCTTGAAAATCAGACGTAGGTTCAATCCCAACTAAAACTTTGATAATTTGTCATGAGCGGTCACACTGGTTTGCCTATGTGACTAATGCCGTTACGGTACATCAGTGTCTCAGCATAGGCTTATTGGGGAAGAGCAGTAGAGGCTTGAAAAAAAAGTTCCACTAAAAATACAAATTGTTATTAATATTATTATTAGGGTACCAACAACCAAAAAGTACTCTTTTGTTTAATCATCTGCTCTTATAAATCAGTAAGTTCAGTCTTTGACAGTACGGTAGTCATCCATAGGATAAAGCTTGCAACCAAGCAAGACACACATTCAAAGTTGACTAAAAGAATATAAATTTTGGATTTAAATGTTTCTGTGGCTATTAAACATACACTGGCTAAACATTATGTGACGATGTTGCTAGCAAGTGGAGCGGATCAGCAAACAGATGCAACTGGAGCAGCAACTTGCCGATGCCAAGCTGGCGAAGCTGAAAATGGAGATGGCGGCTGAGCGGGAAATGCTGTTGAGGGAGAAACAACAGCTGCTAATGGTCAGTGAGAGAGGGAAACTGGGGGAAATAATTTGGGTTTTTGGAATATAGCTCTTTGAATCAGGAAAACGATAAAGAATAAAGGAAAATTGGGCCAGGATCCATTTTTTGGGTTTTTAAAAAATGTGCTAAAGGATTCTAAGGGATGTAAACTATCACAAAAATTGTGTTGATAATGTTTGAAATTTTATAATAAATGCTGGTTAATATTTTTTGAGGAAACCTCTTACAAGAGATAAGGGTTTTAAAGGTGAAAGGGATACATCTAGTTTACCTTCAATTATTTTGTCGGCTACGCTGTACAGTGAGATTTTGAAGCAGCTTGTCTACACCTATTGTACAGACCGCTGCAGCAGTTATGCTAAGTAGATTACTTTTGCGTGGTGAAAATACAAGTTTGACAATTGCTAGAAGAAATGGTAAATTTATACGATAGATTTGACCATCACAATATTTTCATGTTACGGTTTGTGGGCGTTTATTATTTATTTCGTGGGAGATTTCTTTTTTGTGGCCCTTTTTAAAGTTGATTTTAGTACAAATGACTGGAAGGTACTTGTAGCGATCAGTGACAGAATACAATTTTGGATCGAGACATCTGGTGAAAAGAAACAGCTGGGAATGTAAAATGTGGTGTTAAGGAACAGCTAGTGTAAAGTAAGGGACTTTCACATGGGAAGACCGAAACTCAACTGTAGTTGAAAAAATGTTGAGCAACCGAGTCATCTGTTACTCAACCAATGTAACCAGATGGGAAACCACACACGGTGCAACTGACTCGCGACATGTTTCAGTCTATTTTTTTATTTATTTGGACTTTACCTATCGCTTCTAGTGTTTAAAACTACACTATGTTTCGGGAGGTAAGGAAACTCCTCCCGTTATCAATTGAACCCTACTTACATCTAAATATCAAGTTCTTACACCTAACTAACCTACATTTTTTTGGATTTTCAATTTTTTTCTTTTACATTTTAATTACACTAACACAAAAATAACAAATGCATATACAAAAAATAAAATACAATACACTAACACAACATGTACATACACAAACAAATGGGAAACTGATTATACATTACCTGTTCTGCATCGTTGCCTCCAAGCTGACGGCAAACACGGGCAACCTCACTCTCACGTCCGCTAACCATCAGATCGCGCACTCGACTAGTGGCTAGCGGTAGTGGAGGGGAGAGAGCTGTTACCCCCACCTACCACCAGGGGCACATGGCGACACAGCTGTGGCTACCCACCCATCTGTGTCGACGGGAACATGACACGGAAACCAAAAAAGAGTTACACAAGAGTTACAAAACAATGGTTATCCTCAAAAAATAATTAACAGATGCAAAAAGATGCAAAAAATGAAGAACAAGCCTCAAAAAAACTGTATCTACACTATCAAATGTGAATTTGAATGAGAATATATAGGAGAAACTAAAAGGCCGCTAAAAGTTTGTGTAAACGAACATAAAAGAAACACAAAACGAAACGGTAAAATCTAAATTGGCGAAACACGCCTGGGAAAATGATCATAAATTTAGTTGGGAAGAGGCGAAAATTATACATCATGAGTCTCACTATTATAAAAGAAAATTTGTTGAAGGGACATTAATTAAATTACATGAAAATCCGATAATTCAGAGTAGTATTGATGTCAGGCCACTATGGGTTCCCTGAATTAACCCTAGCAGTGGCCTATGTTAGACTTGGGGAATGGCCAAGCAGATTTAGCGAATTTGTAGACATTTTTTTGAAAATTCGTATAAATTTGAAATGAGAACTAAACATAGCCAACCTTATATTCATTTTGTTCGGAAGGAACAGGGGAATCTGAAAATAGTAAAATAAAAAAGATCTAGGTAGGTAAGTTTTCAGCAAAGTAAAAAAAAAGTTGAATTTTTTTGAAATTTCAAAAGCAGCCCCGGTAAAACTTTTTCTTCAGATTTTTTATGGAAAATTCATTGTATACATTTTGTAGGAAATTCAATTCCCTATATAGAAATGTATAATATGTCGGGGAAAAAATTTTATTTGTAAGTATATACGGAAAACAGAAAAATGTGTAAATTATACAGTGTTAGTTAGTACTCTAAAAAGGTAATGTAAATATGTATATACTAATAATAATATGTATATATTTGTTAAGCTAATGAAGTAAGGAATGTAAAAAAGTCAAAGTTGATGGTAAAAAATTGTTATCACTTATGAGTAGAAGAATTTTTGAAATTTTAGGGTATTCGGAAAAAAAATTTCTACAGTATTTAGTATATAACTTTTTTTAGAAATTTATTCCTCCAAATACTATATATACATTTTGTAGGAAATTCAGTCCCCTACACATAAATGTATAACATAATGGAGGACAAAATTTTGTGTAGGTGTTATGAAAGAAGGTACGGAAAATCGCAAAATGTGTAAATTGTACAGTATTAGTTAGTACTGTAAATAGGTAATGTAATATATGTATATACTAATAATATTATATACATATTTGTAAAGCTAATGAAGTAAGGAATGTAAAAAAGTCATAAAGTTGATGATAAAATTTGTTATCACTTATGAGTAGAAGACTTTCTGAAATATTTTGGTATTCTGAAAAAAAGATTTTACAGTATTTAGTATATAACTTTTTTTTGAAATTTTGTCCCCCCAAAACAATATAAACATGTTGTAGAATGTTCAATTACCTACAAAAATATACAAAACATTCATAATAAATTATGTTTTAGCGAATTTCCCCTATAGGGAATTAGCGAATTTCCCCTATAGGGAAGAAGCTATTACCGTAGGTCTCATGGTAAGACTTAAGCCCGAGACCATGATAACTTTTTGTTTTGAGGTCCCCAGATGTCCAAAACACTATTCGTTCAAATTTATATATATGTATATATATATCTATATATATATATATATCTATATATATATATATATATCTATATATATATATATCTATATATGTGTCCGTGAATGCGATAACTTGAGTAAAAAACGTCCGATTTCGATGAAATTTGGCTCAAATGTGTAAACTGACATTTATGACTTTAAGTTCGAAAACCAGAAAAATCGGACTATGGGAAGGGGGGTTTTAAATTTTCCAAAAATCAGTTTTTTGCATTTTTTACCCTAAAATTTTTAAAACACTTAATTTAGGTTTAGACCATGTTATAGAGCTTAAAAAAACAAATAATATGGTATTTTGAATTATTAACCTAGGTTAAGTGGTTGCGGAAAAAATCCAAAAAACATGCTCATAAAATCTCCCATGTTAATCTTATGGGAAAAAGGTTTTTGGCTTTTCCTCAGTTAATTTTACTTTAAACTTCACATTTTCTTTTACCAATCACTTCAGCTCCACAAAACAATCATTTTGGTGTTTAAATTGTGATTCTACGTCAAACCGTTGCAGAGATATTCAAAGTGCTAAACACAGTACGTTGTCCAATGTTATCCTTATGGAGAATAAATAAAATTTGATATCTTGATTATTTATGAATGTATATTGATGAAATTTGGTATGTGGCTTCATGTTGTACTGGTATATTGATAATTGCACAAAAAATAAATGTTTTGTTGACTGTCCCCGTAGCAGCTAACCTGCATACTCAGCCCTAATGTTATTCTTATGGAGAATAAGTAAAGTTTTATATCTCCCTTAATTATGAACATAAATTAATAAAACATGGTAAGTAGCTTCACCTGGTTCAGTTATATTGATAATTGCATAAAAACTCATTTCTTATCTTCCTCGTTGCAGCAAACCTGTGTACTCAGTCCTAATGTTATTCTTATGGGGAATAAATCAAATGTAATAAATCACTTATTTATGAATGTATTTTTGTCAAACTTGGTGAGTGGCTTTATGTACTAGTGAGAAACATATCAATGCATTGGAAATTCGCTGAGTACGCAGGTTTGCTGCGACGGGGGGTATTTATATGTGTTATGTAGTAATAAAAATATCAAACCCGGGAGAACTGAGATCTGTCCCCAACAAGCGGTTTATATCGCAATCGTATTTTCGTGACATGGTGCTAAAGAAAAACACAACTTTTCATAAACACTATTTCACACACTTCAGTAATATTTATGCATAATAAAATGCATAAAGATTACTGTTATAACACACACACACTTCACTAACATTCCGAAATAATAAAGGATTTACTAATAATTCGCGGATAACACGAGAGCGCAAACTCACCTACGACAACACGCAATGGCGTCAAAGACGCACTAGGTATGAGAGGAGTGACGCACTTCCTTGGTCTTCGAGAGAGCAGCCGGAAATAACCCTGGGCAAGGCTGCCAATCTCAAAAGCTATATTTCTTCCTCTTCAAAATGACATATTATGTGACTTGTAATTATCACTTACACTGGATATAATTCGTATTTTCCATACCAGCTTATTGCGCTGGTTGGCCATTTGTTATGGATTCCGAAAACAGCTGCGTTCATAAAATCTTAACTTTTGTCCAATCAATATTTCGTTCTAAAAATCAATACCACAATGAAACAACTCTTTGGCTATGCAGTGGGTCCACTGGCAACATCCTAAGACGAAAATTACCCGAGCAGGGTAATGCCAAACAAGTCGTATTTTCAAATGGAAATAGGTATTTTTGAACAAAATAAAGTTATAATAGATCCAGTAGAAGTAGGTAATAAATTTAATGATTTTTAGCGAATTTCCCCTATAGGGAAGAAGCGGTACTTTGGTATTATACGGATGCCACCCTTATGCAGCGCGCTGCGGCAGTTATGTCAAGATGGGTTATCATAAAAATGATTGTAGGACTTTCCTTGTTTTGTTACAAATCGAATGATACCTGATAAGTCATACTTCCGGCCGCCAAACCCCCTCCAAATAGGCCAAGGTCAGGTCGTTGACCGGAGCGCGCGCATCACCTGTCACCGCCTGTATCTGGGTCAGTGTCATGAGTGATTTATTGCCGTGCACTACGTTACATTTGTTTTCATAATGAGTGACGTTCTTTTGGTGTGGGATTTACCTCAAAATGAAGAGGAAACCGTACGTATTTTTATGATAACCCATCCTAACATAACTGCCGCAGCGCGTTGTATATTTGGCGGAGTACCTGTGGCGATCGGGTCTGGCTGCTAGCGGCGACGACGCATTCAACACGATCCTAGCGGACAACGCTGCCTTTTGGGAGGCACAACACAAAGACCGCTCATCAGAATGATGTAAAATTTGTACAGTAAGTCAATAAAAGTACGTTTTTTCGAATTATGTAGTTATCCTTTGTATCCGGTAAAAATTTAACCTCCAAAAATAGTGGCATCCGTATAATACCAAAGTACCGAAGAAGCTATTACCGTAGGTCTCATGGTAAGACTTAAGCCCGAGACAATGATAACTTTTTGTTTTGAGGTCCCCAGATGTCCAAAACACTATTCGTTCAAATTTATATATATTTATATATATATCTATATATATATATATATATATCTATATATGTGTCCGTGAATGCGATAACTTGAGTAAAAAACGTCCGATTTCGATGAAATTTGGCTCAAATGTGTAAACTGACATTTATGACTTTAAGTTCGAAAACCAGAAAAATCGGACTATGGGAAGGGGGGTTTATGGGGGTTTTAAATTTTCCAAAAATCAGTTTTTTGCATTTTTTACCCTAAAATTTTTAAAACACTTAATTTTGGTTTAGACCATGTTATAGAGCTTAAAAAAACAAATAATATGGTATTTTGAATTATTAACCTAGGTTAAGTGGTTGCGGAAAAAATCAAAAAAACCTGCTCATAAAATCTCCCATGTTAATCTTATGGGAAAAAGGTTTTTGGCTTTTCCTCAGTTAATTTTACTTTAAACTTCACATTTTCTTTTACCAATCACTTCAGCTCCACAAAACAATCATTTTGGTGTTTAAATTGTGATTCTACGTCAAACCGTTGCAGAGATATTCAAAGTGCTAAACACAGTACGTTGTCCAATGTTATCCTTATGGAGAATAAATAAAATTTGATATCTTGATTATTTATGAATGTATATTGATGAAATTTGGTATGTGGCTTCATGTTGTACTGGTATATTGATAATTGCACAAAAAATAAATGTTTTGTTGATTGTCCCCGTAGCAGCTAACCTGCATACTCAGCCCTAATGTTATTCTTATGGAGAATAATAAGTAAAGTTTTATATCTCCCTTAATTATGAACATAAATTAATAAAACATGGTAAGTAGCTTCACCTGGTTCAGTTATATTGATAATTGCATAAAAACTCATTTCTTATCTTCCTCGTTGCAGCAAACCTGCGTACTCAGTCCTAATGTTATTCTTATGGGGAATAAATAAAATGTAATAAATCACTTATTTATGAATGTATTTTTGTCAAACTTGGTGAGTGGCTTTATGTACTAGTGAGAAACATATCAATGCATTGGAAATTCGCTGAGTACGCAGGTTTGCTGCGACGGGGGGTATTTTATTGATGTCATTGATGAGGAGATAATACCTAATATTAGTTCAAACTCACTGTCATTTTGAAAGGAGTATGATAAAGGATCTTCACCTAAGGGACCTTTCCGTTTTGAACAAATAACTGAGGAACAACTGGATAAGATAATAATATCATTTAAAAACAAATTATCATCTGGAGTGGACGAAATCCCTATAACATTGATAAAAAATGTTAAAGACCTAATCTTAAAACCTCTAGTTCATCTCATAAACTCTTCGCTTATAAGTGGTATATTTCCTGACCAACTTAAGATTGCAAAAGTCAAGCCAATCTTTAAAAAAGGGGACCAAAAAAATGTGTCTTGTTATAGACCAATTTCTATTCTGCCAACTTTTTCTAAATTTTATGAAAAGGTTGTCTATAACCAATTATTAGAACTGAAAAATTTGTTAGATCCACAACAACATGGCTTCAGGCCAGGCAGGTCAGTCACAACAGCTGGCATTGAATTTGTTCAAAATATAATTGACAAAATTGATAATGGGGAAAAAGTTGTAGGTGTTTTCTTGGATTTAACTAGAGCCTTTGATAGTGTATCTCATGAAATCTTGATTGAATCATTAAAATCCCACCACAACTCACTTGGTTTGAGTCTTACCTCCATGAAAGAAAACAATGTGTTGAAGTAACACAAGTAATAGAAAAAAAGTACAAATATATAAATTATGTGACATCGGCACTACGAACGATGAAGTATGGGCTCCCCCAAGGTTCCATTCTGGGGCCCTTACTGTTCCTTTGCTACCTCAAAGGTCTTCCTGGAGTAGCATGGGGGACCAACAGCTCAGTCTGTTTGTATGCCGATGATACAAATTTAATAATTTCAGGGAAAAGTAAAGAATCAGTTGAAATTGCATCATACAATCAACTTAACATTAGTTAAACAGTTCTTTGAATCTAAAAATCTCCTAATAAATTCAAGAAAAACAAATTTTGTATCATTCTCTACTAGACAATCAAAAACAAAAATTAATCCAATTATTAAAATAGATGAAGATGAGATACTACGAGAAAGCAGTACAACATTTTTAGGTATGATCATAGATGAAAATTTAAGTTGGGATAGACATACCGAGAAAATTCTAAATAAAATATCATCTGGAATATATGCACTTCGAAGAATGTCCAAAATTTGTAATTTTAAAACCTTAAAGGTTTTATACTTTGCTCTCATAGACTCATACATATCTTATGGGGTTAGCATTTATGGAGCAACCTCAAAAAAGAACTTGAAATCCATTTTAAAAATGCAAAAAAAAGGCTATTAGAATTATCCTTGGACTTAGAAATAAAGACTCGGTTAAGACAAAATTTAAGGAACTAGAGATTCTTACAGTTTTTTCTCAGCATGTGTTTAACACTGTGAAATATGTAAAAGAACACAACATCCCTTAGATGGAAGCTAGAAATCGACAATACAACACAAGAAGTTATTTAACTTTTGATTCCCATAGACTTGAGTTTGTTTAAAAAAAAAGTTAATTATAGAGGCATACAATTTTTTAAGCACATTCTAGATGACATAAAGACAGTCCAAAATCTTTCAGAATTAGTCAAAAAACTAAAGCAGTTTTTGATTGAGCATCCCCTATACTCCTTTGAAGAATTAGCTACGATAAATAATGACATGTAAATTAAATAAGTAGTTTATAAGTATATTTTTAAAAATAAACGATTTTGACACTATTCATCTGTAACAATTGTACAGTCGACGAATAAAGAATTATTTGATTTGATTTGACATTTTCCGAGCGTCGACTGCAGGAATGGCGTAGCGGCAAAATGTCATTGTAATTATAATCGTCGTGACATTGTTATACAACTTGTAAACGGTTCATTTATGTAATAAAGTGAAAGTTCAGAATGTGATCTTTCGAATGGTATAAATATTGTTCACTTCTGAGTTAATTATTAGTGTTTTTTATACCGTTACAAAAATTTCGGCCCGTACCAGCGCATTTTGGCCACTGCTAGGGTTAAAAACCATTTGTCAAAAATCACCCCACAAACACACGCCATTTCCTTGTGTTCCAATTGCTCCCGCGTCTAGGGTCCATCAAATGCGGCTACGACATGCGTCCGTGATCGCCCTTGGAGGAAACACGGCCACCTGATTGCATGACTAGTTCCCAATGCTCACCTTGGAGGCATGCGGTAATCTTTATGAGAATATCGTACGAGTGCCCGTGTAGCATTCTAGGAGGAATCGTGCAGTTTTTTGTTTCCGTGTCATGTTTCCGTGTCATGTTTCCGTCGACACAGACGGGTGGGTAGCCACAACTGTGTCGCCACGTGCCCCTGGCGGTAGGTGGGGGTAACAGCTCTCTCCCCTCCACTACCGCTAGCCACTAGTCGAGTGCGCGATCTGATGGTTAGCGGACGTGAGAGTGAGGTTGCCCGTGTTTGCCGTCAGCTTGGAGGCAACGATGCAGAACAGGTAATGTATAGTCAGTTTTCCATTTGTTCGTGTATGTAAATGTTGTGTTAGTGTATTGTATTTTATTTTTTGTATATGTATTTGTTATTTTTGTGTTAGTGTAATTAAAATGTAAAAGAAAAAATTGAAAATCTAAAAAATGTAGGTTAGTTAGGTGTAAGAACTTGATATTTAGATGTAAGTAGGGTTCACTTGATAACGGGAGGAGTTTCCTTACCTTCCGAAACGTAGTGTAGTTTTAAACACTAGAAGCGATAGGTAAATTCCAAATAAATCAAAAAATAAATTCAAATCCATCGCTATTATGAGTTTCAAAAATACAGATGTTTCAGTTGTTAGCAAAAGGGTATGAGTTAATGGTCATATTTCGCCTTCAGATACCTAGTTGCTCAACTTATTCTCGAGTAGTATGTTGTTCAATGTATTTATTTGAAAATAGGTAATCAGTTAGCGAATATTTATAGCCTAGGAAATGGAAAAATACCCAGTGTTGTGCAGTTGTTGACCAACATTTAGCCTTTTTCTGTGAATTAGTTTATGACAGAAAATACTGTCTGTAATAGAATGAACATGAATCATCCTATTATAGATGGTATTTCCTGTCATAAATCAATTTACAGTTATTTTTATGTACAATTTTTGGTATATGGACACATCCTTACACAGGTCGCCTAAGTGAGAGTTTGCCTCTGAAGGTTTTGTACCATTTTGTTAAGTGTTTATTTGTTGATTTTTTATTTGTTGATTTTAATTTGCAAATAAATATGATGATGATTTGTGTTTTTTTTTACAGGAAATACAGCAGTATCAGCAAAGGTGTACAGAGTTCCAAACTACGGAAGTGAATCTCCGCAATCAGATCTCACTGTATAACGACAAATATGACGAATTTCAGAAGGCATTGGCTAGAAGTAATGATGTATTTGGAGGGTTCAAAGGCGAAATGGAGAAGGTTTGTGTAGAAAAGTTAATTATGTCATACAAAGAATTTACTTGGAAAAAAGCAAGAGATATATTAAAAGAAACACAGTTTCAACCAAAATTTAAGTCTGTAGGACAAAACGCTTATTCAGAAACTGTCAGTACAGGCACATGAACTCTAATTTAATAAAACTGTTTTTATAAGCATATAAGCCCAAATTTCTAAGTGTATATGCATGTAAGCAAATAAGCGTATTGGTCTTCTAAAGCCTAACAAGTTTCTTATTTTCACCAACCTTGTTTCTCTTTTAGTGACTCTAATCTAATACATTTTTAAAGCCCAAATTTAAAAAAGTCAAATAGTAGCAGGAGTCAAAAAGCATATCTTAGTAAAGGTCTTGTAAATCGTAGCAACTTTCTTATTCAGACCAACCTCGTCTCTTTTAATTTTATTTTGCAACAAGCCAAACACATTTTTGTCTGCTATGAAATGCATGTTAATTGTACATAACGCAACAAATGAAAGAGGCCACAGAATAGAGGTAAGCTTATTGCACAAATAACATGCATTTCATATAGGACGATAATATTTTTTACTCATTCCAGTAAATAAAAATGTCTATGAGGTTTTTCAGCAAACTCGACTCTAATCCTATTAATAATAAGATGAGAAAACCCAAAGTTCCTTGGCTAAAGTAAATTTGAAGGTTTTAAAGTTAAGTCTCACAGAGTCAACATGTAGACTTGGCTGTCAAATTTGTGGAAAGTTTAAACTTTTGAAGCGTAGGACAGTGTAAATAATCAAGAAGTGGTTTTTATTTAATTTATCAAATGGTTGTATAAATTTTATTACCTAGGCAAAAATGTAAACAAATAGTAATATAAGCAAGCATTAGAAGCATGATAAGGCTGGGTTCTTTAATAATTTTACTTAACTTTTGTAACTTAACTTTTTGAAGAAAAACTACTAACGTAACTGTTAACTTTTTTGAGCAAAAATAACCTATGTACAACAGTACTTATGGCCATTGAGTTATCCCTAGTGTCGAGTTATTGAGATTCAAGTTGTGATACTCAGTTATATTTTAAGAAACTAGTTAATTATGCTTATTACATTGGGTCTAAAAAGGACTGAGTACCGAGTTTTGTTTGCTTACCACTAGAACATCACGAGGTATTTTTCATATTTTACACCGTTGTGCAGATGTCCAAGAAGATCTGCAAGTTGGAGAAGGAGACGTCATCGTGGAAGCAGCGCTGGGAGAGGAGCCACAACGCACTACTGGAGATGGCAGCGGACAAGCAGAAGTCGGAGCAGGAGTTGGCGGTTGTGTCGCGCCAGTTGGCAACTCTGCAGGGGCTGTGTCGCACGCTGCAGACGGAACGGTCCACACTGCTGGCCAAGCTGAAGGCCTTCCAAGGTCAGTCTTGCCAGAGATAAGGTGTTTTGTAATTATTGGCTACAATTATAATATTTAACCTATTTGAGTGTGCGCGTGGTGATTTTTGGAATCGAGACAAGTCAAGTCGAGTAGTGCCAATTATTTTCGAGTTTAGAGTATTTTCGAGCGAGTACTTGTCATCATTTGGTAGTTTCGAATAGTGTAATGGGATTTGGATACCACCCTAGATTTGATAATCTAAAAATGGTTTCTAAATAATACATAAGTAGGTAGCAATATAAATTGTTGGCCAGTACAATCAAACTGGATTATATACTGACAAACAAAACACAGTTTGACATTCGTTTCCGGCCGATAAAGCAAGGTCCGGTTGTCATTTGGCCAACATCACTTGGTCCGGACATCGTTTATAATTGATATTAGATAGCGAAATCTTTATTTACAGCCGATATTAAGTAGTCCGGTCGCCACTTTTGCCAATTTTATCGGTATGTATACTGTCATAATTTTCGGCCTTGTGATCCAGTCGTAATGTTTGGCCTATATTATGTGTACTGTCGTGATTTACAGCTGAAATTACGCGGTCCGGTCGTCATTTGCACACGTTCAGTTGTTTTTAATGACCAAATCATGTTTCTAGTCATCATTTTCGGCCGATTATACATGAAGTGATCTCATTTCGCGGCCATTACCATGCCATTTGGCTGGTTACAATCGTTAGCAATCATCCAGAAATCGTCAGGAAATCTCACAAACTTTTGAGTATTTTTCAAAACTTCGAATCGAGTCCGAGTATTGAAATACTTTAAAATTCAAAGTTTTGAATACTCACACACCCCTATCGAATACATTAAAGTCTTTGATATTAGTATACGTCGTGAGTCGATGTTTGTAGTTTCGTGTTGTTCCACTAACTTGGAGCACTTTTCAGGCAATATTGGATTCTCTGTCAGTCTCTTTTGGAAGGTACGGTTTTGCTAGGTTGGCTGGGTAACCTGGGTTGCGACCCAGAAATAATACATAAACAAACGAAGCCTCAGACAAGATTTTCTGGTAGCTTCCCATTGCAATATTAAAAGGTAATTTTTTTTATCAGTATAATGGGAAGCTTTTAAGAAAGTTGTTGTGTTGTCAAGCAGTTAATAAAATCTCAGGCTATTCAGAATTTTTAGTGACTACGTATACAACCGATTTAAGGTAATCGGTGCAGGAGGTATTCAACATCTCTTTCACACTTCATCCCCATCCCCTTCTTACCAAGCTTCCTAAAAAATACCTGAACTAAGCAATTTTTGATTGTAACAAAATCATTTTTAAAAGTCTTAGTAAATAGTTATCAAACATTCTTGGAATGATTGTTTCTGAATGTCTATAATTTCCGTTTCAGCTGGTGGACACGAGCCTCCTGAGAAACTCACCGGGAATGCTGTTGAGAAGTGTACCAAGAAGTGCGAGCAAGCCTTAAACCAAGACGTGAACCACATATTGGAGAGCAACAGCAACCCTGTTTTAGACAATTACACTAAAGACATCTTGGCCTCGTTCAAAGAGAGTGTGGCAGCGGAAGAAGCGATGGCCACTGAGAACAACGCTGCTGTCAACAACAATGCCGCTGTCAACAACACCTCTGCGCCTGCACCCACACCAACAGCAACACCCAGCCCCTTGCCTGACGTTGTTGGAGCCACTAATCAGATTGTGGACAGCAGTCCTGACGTTAACAGTGGCATATGTCCGCGGATAGAGAACCTCTCACTGTCCCCGAGTGTGCCTGTGTTAGCTGAAAATTCCGTAGATCATCCACACATTGTTAGTCCTGAATCGAACGTGCCTACAGCCCAGGAAAGTGCCAGTGGTGATAACTCTAATGTGAAGGGGACTTTGAACCAGCCTTCGGTTATTGTGGAGAACTCTGCAGTTGAAAACTCTACGACGCCAATCATCAATGGGGACACCCATACACAGAGTTCTTCGTCCGAACCGAATTCTCAATCGGAACAAGCCGAGCCTCCCAAATCGCCGTCAGCTAAAGGGAGTCCAGCCAAATCATCAGATAGTGGGAAGAAAGTAAAGGTAAATTTTAATGTGGCGATTAAGTTATTTGATTACGGTATGTATTTTTAAGGCAAATTTTTAGGAATTGTTTGATAAGAATATGCTTAAAACTGTACAGATTTTGGTTTTTATGTTTTTTACCAAATACAACAACCGAATTTAAAATAATTTACTTAATAACAAATCCTTTATTGTTTGAGTATCAATTAGTTGCAGTCATGGGAAATATAGTTTAGATCAATTTAAACTAAAATTAAAATTGTATATATAACTTTTGTAATGGCTAACTTATGGTTAGTTCTAGAATTTTAGTGTATTGTAGCCATTTATGATAGTCTGCAGGTAACTTATACATCAGAAATTTATTAAAGCACAGTACAATAGGGATTTCAATAAAAATGCATCTCGGCATTTGCAATCTGAAAATAAATTATACTTAACTTTCGCTACAGTTATCAAGTAGCTGCACTTGTCTAGGGTCGTTTACACTTGTGTTCTTCTGTACAAGTATGTCAGTTGCCAAAATAATGTTGATGTAGTGGGGGAATTTCAGTAGGGCACAGCGGGGGGGGGGGGGGGGTAAGCTACTCTTACTATGCAACTGGTGCATTAGTAACTTGCGCATTCTGTTGACACAGTGCATTGTAGAAACTGCCAGCAACAGTCACTGGCTACTGACATCTCTGCATGACATTGTGTTAACAATGCCTAAGATTAAAATTGCAGACAGCCTCTAATACACCAAAATTTTACTAATATCAATCTGAATGTATTAGGAATGTATTGGTTTTGATCTTCGAATCCCGGTTTTATCAGGTTTTGAAAAAAAAAAAAAATGAGAACTGATTGATAATCCTTGGTCATAGTTCCTTCGTATCCGATAGCCTAATTTAGCACGTATCTGTGGATTGTGTAATATCGGCTGTAAATGAAGATTGCAAGACATAACAATGCTCTTGAATGAAAATCGAACCACATAGTAGTATTGGCTGAAATGTCTTCTGTACCAAAGTCTGAATGACAAAAAGACTGTAACATTGGTTGAAACTGAAACCGGACCTTAGATCATTAGTAAAGATGAAAATCAAGTGTTATATTATGTACATATTATATAGATGGACTTAGAAATAAGTAGTTGTTAAATGTTTGTTGTAAAAAGTACTCAGAACCGAGAACCAATGTCTTTTTTCTCCATTATGCACTAAGTACTGGACGAGAACCAATGTCTTTTTTCCTCCATTATGCAATAAATACTAAATATCAATAAGCTGAAATTTTGTTTAAATTTTACATACCCGGTAGTTTAATTTGCTCTTTAAAGTTGAGATTTGGGAGTGTTTACATCTGATATGTGAGATACTCATTTTTGTTCTTGAGGTACCATTTAAAGACAGAAATTTCCAGTAATTTAAAGGTTAGCTCAATCCCAACCAATCAATTATCAGTATAAATACTCAGTATTGGGAAGACATAATGTAATATGAGTCAATTGCCACTGTTAATCTCTTTCATGCCTTTAACATTTTAATCAAATTAAGTAATAAGAATATATCCTTTCAGTTTTATGTTTGTTTCAGGAATCAAATAAGAAGAAGAAGAAATAAGTGCAGCTGTGGTAAGAAGACTTGGCCCAGTAGTTTGTACATGAAAAGCAGCACTTCTCAACATGTAGTAGCTGAAGGCAGCACCAGTGATTCAAAATCGTCCCCTTAAGTTATTTAGGGAATTCACAATGCTTCCTTAAAACTGAAAGTTATTTTTTCTAAATTTCACTTTCAGTACAGAACAATGAAGCTTAAAAACTAAGTTGAACAACTACCAAAATTGTATTATTGGTGTAATGATACGTTTTATTTATATATTTAGTTTCTTAATTTAATGTAACTTGTCTTATCTAGACAATCGATGATAGCTGAACATACCTTTATTTATATTTAAATATTTTACACAGATGTAGTTTGAGTGTTTTTTACTGTCAGATATAGAATTAAAAGAAAAATAGCTCAATTTTTGAATAAGTAACCTTAAATTAATTAAATGTTCAGTTGAGGTTGTAGTTATGTGAAAGATTTTATATTTATCCTTGAGCAAGTTTGTTGAAACTGAAATAGTATTACAAGAGTCTGGCGATAAGCTATTATATGACTGATTTAATAAATATTATTTGAATATTTAGTTTTGAATTTATTACCTTCCCACATTAAAACCTGTGAAACAGTGTTTCTCATGGCTCACATTATCTTTAACGAAACATAACTAGGCATTAGCTGTTTGTCTTTTATCGTTACTGTGATTAAGTTTTTGTAAGTAGAGTAGGCCTAGTTAGTATTATTTGTTGTTCCTTTATTAATGCCGTTCAGGAAACAGCTATGTTTGTGCTTCTTTCCTGTATTTTTTGTTAGTATCAACAGCTGCTTAGCTGTTAAAATGTTCAATTATATTGATTTATATTCTTCAACAACATAGTACTGGAACTTTAACTTTGAAAGCCCATGAGGCGAAGCCCTGAATAGCCCTAAAAGGCACATCTAGAAGTGAAAGTTTTCAAATAACACATAGTCATTCAAGATCTGATTGTTACGCCAGTATCCTGCTCACAAAAATAACCTTATTTTTTAATTATCTGATGATGATAGCTACTGTTATTAATGACACTAACTGTATTTAGGAGTGTGCAAGTACTCAAAACTTTGAGTTTTAGCCGAGTATATTAATACTCGAACTCGACTCAAAGTTTTTAAAAATACTTGAAAGTTCGAGCGAGCATTTCCCGCCGACAATGGCCGCAAAAGGCAATCACATCACGTAAAATTGGCCGAAAATGACGACCAATTATTATTTGTTTACCAATTTTACCTTGAAGATCTCTTGTCTTATTCTCATTTCCTTGAATTATATAAACTTTGGGTTCTTTCAAAATCCTTTCAATGCTGAAAGAGAGTCTCACTCTAACCTCTTACACTTTGTTAAAAATGATGTAGCCTATTAATTGTCAATATGTCATATGTCAGCTTGGTCTAAGTAGATTGTCACTGTAAGTACTGACCATTTGCAGACTACTGTATTTTTCCACTTTTAAGCTTATTAGCAGCATGATCAAGAATGCTGTTGCAGGCTGAACGAAAATTGTACAATGACAACCTAAGTGGTGTTGCCAAACAATTTGTTTATGACTACTGCAGATAACGTGATGCAGGTACTGATATCAACTTATTTGATTACAAAGAAATTACCTTATTTACTAACATTAATTAACTAGCATATGCTTAGACAGTTCTTACGCAGTTAAAGCTCGATTTCTTACAACTCTAAATCAAATTACACTATTTTTCACCAGTTAATAACATTATTTGAAACCAGAGATATAAAAATTATGTTTCAAACTATATAAATTATTTCTTCAGTAGCATAATACGTGTTGTTACAACTAAATAGGATAAATAAACTACGTCTCACAACACTAAAAAGTATATTTACACTTATACTGTACTTACATACAAGGCGGTGGTAAAATGTACACAAAAGATGGTACAAGCCGATAGATTTCAACCAGTTACACCGGTCATCATCAGGCCTAATCAGAGAATCAGAGGTTCAGATACTTCAGATACCTTCCCTTTCAATAGTCCCTCCATTTGCAGCGGCTAGGGCCAGAATCTCCGGGTTTGGTCCCCAACCTGCCAACTTGAGAATGGATGATGGCTGATGTACCTGGATACCCTGTCAGTTGAATTAACCAGTTGTTGGGCAGAATGCGGGTCCCCTGTTTGAGAGCCTCATCACAGGGGCACAGGAGTTGACCCTCTGATTTGGCATCCGTCCCATCCCACCCTTTCCTTTCCTGCTATATGCTATCCTTTCGGTAACCTGCGCAATATTCCCGCGTGTGGAAGATGTGCCTAGCAGCTATGCTGGGGTTTCCAAATCCGCAACGATGATGAACAGGCTTCACCAGCTGCCATAGCTAAAGTCTATTTTTTATATGGTCTGTGGTTAGAACATTTTATAATGCTGCCTTCTGCAATACTTTCCATACCTCGTTTATTCCCGAGCAAGAATACACGTTATCTCATTCACCTCATTAGCACACTGCACCCTAACTACCCGTTAAACCCCCTCATTTAGATTTTTGTATTTGTAGTAACCATCTCAGTTCTTATTTCTTGGATATAACAAACAGGTTCAGATTTGTACAGGTTGAACACATTTATGGTAACAAAAGACAACTTTGCTGGTGAACATTTTTATTCAAATGAGTTATTATAGTACAACAGAGATTGAAACCCATACACGGTCAATTGATGTATACTTCTTATTTTGTTGAAAACATAACATACTTTTCTACCAAATACAATTCAAATACCAAACAAATGTTCATATCTTAATAATTTATGTAACAAACCGTAACCATCATCAACAAAATCTTTGGCAATTAAATTGTTTTATTTTGGTGGATGTCCAATAAAGTTTTTACTTTTTATAACGTGAAACATTTTCTTGCTATCTTGAGTTTAGTACAACAAACTTATATGTACAACAAAGTACACACTACTTAGCTAAAATCGTCAAAGATAAATATGAAAACATTTAATTTGAATAAGAAACTACAAAGTTGATGACGGTTATTCAACCCAATTATTAAGTCAACATGCAATACAGGAGTCTATTAAATAATTTATGGGATTAATATTTAAAAACAGTACAAAAGTTTGTAAATCATGGTTCAACTAAATCACAACTTACGGATTACGTAGTTTAAAGTTGTTATTTTAATAGAATATTTAATATCTATAAACCATTGACTCATCATTAAAGTTTTAAAATTTTGTATTAAGTCAAATTAAAATAATACAAGATGGTAGGAGGACAAGCCAATGGGTCAATTCGGCAATGGGGCAACGAAAATTTCTCGCCAGGTCACATTTAGCGGAGCCAACCAAACGCGAGTTCACTGCAACGATCATAGCCAATCAGCTGTTAGCTCGCTGAAGCACCTGCCAGTCGAGGCTTTACTACCTTTCCATTGATAATTTTTACTCTCAGTTCTGTGAGCAACACAAATAGTGGGGAAAAATTTCTTCACTATTTGATGATATATAGTGAAGACATCATCACTATATGATGTCTTGCCAAATTAGTTTGGCAAGAGAAGGTTTATTTTAAAATGATAGAGCATTAAAAGTAAAACAAACATTTATATGAAAAAGTTTAAAAAAAACAATAACTAATTCATAAATCGATAGGAGTACAAGTATCATGTTATAAATTTATTTTACGTGATAAATTTTTAATGATAGTTAGTCCAATAAAGTGCCTACTTTAATTTGTTGTATGTTACATTTTATGCTGTGCTAGTCTGAGTAGACACTGAATGAACTAGTGGCCACTGACCAACAGCGTTTGAATTTAACGATACCGAACGTTTTCGTTGGCTAAAAATGTTTGATTTAATTCATCATAACCCCATTGCCAAATTGGCGATGGTTGAAAGGGACAAATTAATTGAGAACAACAAAATGGTTACTTAAACACTTTGGTTATTGAATAAAAAACAAACACCTCGGTAAAAGTTTTACATTTATAAACTTAACTTATGTAAACATTTCCCGTGGATCCGTCTAAGTACATCTATGTTAAGTATGGTTTGAGCAGAAGTGACAAATCTATTCTACAATTAAAATCATTTGGGAATGGAGTTTAAAGAAAGTAAAGAATCAGTCTTATTCCGTGGTATAACCAAGTCAATACAGAGTGCATGGTTTCATCCCTGGCAGTATCGTCTTAGCACCAAGCTTTGCGAAGCCGAGTTTCTTGAACATTTTTATGTTGCCTATTAAACAACGTTACTCAGGGTTATAAATGGATATAAATGACAATCCATTTGTTATTGCTGGATAAATTAACAAAGGAACTGCTCAGTTAGTGAAATGAGCTAACTGATGTTATTTCAATCAAACAAATTTAGTAATTTGAGGTTAACTTGATTGGTAGGCAATGCGCAAAAATAATGTAATTTTTTTATATGGATAGTGAAACATTGGTTTGTCAACATTTTAAAAATTTACTAACAGATACAGAAAATAAATAAAGGTAAAGTTAAAAGGTTACTCAAGTTTAAAGAGTCACCCTTATTCTTAACAACAGGAGATCATTAACAGTTATAATTCCTCAAAATAAACACTATATATACATAAAGTCATGAGTATAACTTAAATACATGTTTTTGTATTTTTTTTAAATAGTACCCTGTAGGTAAAACAAGCATTTATTTTAATTGGTTAAAATACATTTTCTAGATCTGATTATAAAAAGCAACTTAAATGGTTACACACCTTTTCCACATAATAATAACAGATTTTATTTCAAACAAATTGAATCTGTTCGGTTTAGATTTATTTGATTGGCAACATACCTGGTTACTGAACGTTGGAGAAACCCGGCTTATCTAACTACTACGACTATCCAAACTAACATGTCGCTTGTTAGATTGTCGATAGAGGTAGCTGGCCAGGCAGTGAATTACAACATTACATATGTAGGAAATGAGACATTCATACATAATAACTTTAACATAGGATGACACTGTTCAAACAAATGTTTAAAAAGTTATTGTAATATTTTAGGTATTATTTGCCTCTTCCATACAATGATAGGTAACTGAACAGTGAAATTCAGTATTTCGTTTGCTATCTGAAGGATTTCCTGGGAAATCTGGTAATATAACAAATAATCATTAAAAAACATTCATATGGATTACACAATGGGTATTATTACAAAGAACAATTAAAAATAGTAGAAATTTTATATGGACCAACTATTAATAAATTTGTCTACAGTTGCCACATCCATAAAACTTCAGTGATTATGGTAAATTTTGGGTCAGCTACCTCTTTAATGATTACAACTTAGAATGTATTTTTAAATTACAATCTTTCATTCAAGCTTTTATTTTATACTACTGATAATCTCTAAACAAAGACACGTTTCTTCCTAATCCCGACAAATTATTAGCAAGTAAATCAAATGAAAAAGATTTCTACTACCTTACAATCTACTTATAATTAATTAGACAATTATTATTTTATACATGTATTTATTTATCAAGATTTTTAACATTAATAATATTGTTGGAAAATATGAAATAACTTTTTGATTGTTTCACAAACATAAAGTAGTACATTAACATTAAAAGAAAACAAACGAGATCATATTAAAATGTTACCCTGTACACCCACGGTGCAATACAGGCAAACTAAACAAACCGCAAAGTAAGGTCTTACGGTGCATTAAATTAGTTGTAAGCTATTGTGACAAAAGCTTGTGGTTTAAAAAGCTGAATGGGAAATACCTCAAATAATACTGTAATTTACCACATGCATTTATAACACATTAATAGCATGTTGCTGAAGAAATCAGAAAAAGTAAATGATGTTTTTCAGCCAAGATAGCTCAATCATTTACGTCAAAATTATAACTTATAAAAAACACTTTGTGCAATTACATTGTTTCTTGTATATTTTCAAAAACATTAATAACATCGCAAGGGGCGATTATTTTACTACGATGAAATATTTAATCAACAACCATGCTTTTGAAAGCAAGTGCACAAATGAATTGGTGTTTGGTTATACTGGAGCTAGGTTCTGTTCACTCGGGTTTTATTGATTCCTTCACTACTTTTCACTCAGCATAAGTTGACAATACGATACAAAATTACAATCTATTTCAAACACATTTGTTGGAAAAATACATTTGCCCTTGGGGAAGATTTTTACCTTAAACAACTCCGATAACTTTTCGATCAAACCTTGTCAGTCTATGCTCATAGGACTTGAGTACTTCACTGATTGAGCATGGTGAGTTTTAATTTAAGTACGCAAGACTGTATTCAAGTATAGAATAAATAATACAGGGAAAACACAACCACGGGTAAGAAACGTGTGTTTTGGTGGGGCCGCCCGAGTTAGTTGGGGGGCCACTCGGAATGTGCCACCGTCGAGTAAGGGGGTCAGAAAGGTAGTGAACCATCCGCTCCCCTCCTCCCTTGACTTGGGGCCGCCAAAGCACAACGTGAAACTGGCCTGGGAGCCCCAACGACATCGAGCCCCATTGACACTATGAATAATTTGTCACAATATTCTACCAGGAAATAAACAAGTTAATAAGTTAATGAAGTTGACAAATGTATTTATTTTATCATTACCAATTGGTTAATTAATTAATTAAATTTTTTAATGAATGTTGCATGTTGTTAAATTATTTAATTATCTTCAAGAATATAAGGAACCTCTGTTGTATATGACGAGGTAGATCCAAGAGTTCACGATTTGTGTGGGGACGCGAGCCTCAGTTTATTATTTTGTTTCTCAGAACCTGGCAAGTGGCATTGACGAGATTACAGAAGTGATAACATACAATATCCGGGCTGGCAGAATAGTGATGCAGAACTTGTAGAGCTCAAGGTCGCCACATGGTGGCAGCACCCTCCTGGGGCTAGTTGCGACATTCTCCACGAGAGAACACACGTCTCGAATGCCGCATAATCACATAAGGCTGCGCTTCCGACGAGATTACAGAAGTGATAACATACAATATCCGGGCTGGCAGAATAGTGATGCAGAACTTGTAGAGCTCAAGGTCGCCACATGGTGGCAACACCCTCCTGGGGCTAGTTGCTACATTCTCCACGAGAGAAAACACGTCTCGAATGCCGCATAATCACATAAGGCTGCGCTTCCTGTATTATTCAAGCCTCAACTCTGTTCTCCCTCAATGGGCCAATATTTGTATCTCACGTCACACGAATGTACAGATAGTGTCACCCATTGCAGTTCTCCTTCACAGACTGGCCGAAGTGTTCTTTTTACCCAGCACTCTACCATACTGAGGAGGAAAGTGTAGCAGACAAATCTCAGACACTCCTTTGCTGCCCTCCAAGCTTTGTCCTAACTGGCACAGCTGTACCATCACGGATTTTCCATGGTACCAACTTATGCTGAATGAAATTCCAACTAAATTGTAAAGGGTAATCATGCATTAATCATGCACACAAACACACAGCTACATATAATCAAGATACATTTCTAACATTGTTCATAGAGGTAAAAAACATTATAAAATTGCTTTTAGGGAAGAAAGAAATTTAGAGACATCCTCCTTACTTATAAAACCACTTCATTCTAGCATATTCTCATGATGGTTTCCATTGTTATCATAATTTGTAACTATAATAACATTTATTGTTATTTGTTTAGTTCAAGATTAATACTCAGATTTTGTACATATTTTATTTTACAATCCTAATAGTTCACATACAAATTTATTAGTAAAATTATTTAAGTTCATGCTTGTAGATATTTTAAAATTAGTTTATAATCTTTTAAACACATTTCACCATCAAAGATTTTGACACTAAATCAATAAAGCTCTGTTAGGAATAATTACAGTCACATCTTGGAAAATATTAAGTAAAATATCAACTATTTTGAAATTATTACTTTGAAAAATATTTTTTAATTTATTGTTAAAAACTCTATTTACTTTGGTCAATGGAAATCATGTGCTTTGAATTCACCCCAGTTAAAAGTTGTTATTTCACAAGCAAAAATATAACTTTCTATGAACAACGTTTGAAGTAGAATGTAAGTCTAAACATATGACAATAGATATTAATATTTTTTAAATTGTTAATACAGTAATTTGTGATGAAAACATTCAATTGAGAGAGGAATATAATTAAAAAACTGTGATAATATATCGAGTTAATCAGTCAGGTGTTTAACTTACTTGCATATTATTATGAGATTATTTTATCGATTGCCCAAAATAAAAAAATAAAAAACATTACATACATTATAAAACCATTGGCATTGTAAAAAACAAAAGGAGATTAAATTAGCTTTAAAAAGAGTCTAATTGCCTGAGGTGCCCTAAGATTATTGACTTTTGATACTTTAGTATAAAGACCCTATCTGATAAGAGTACTGTTGCTAACTTTAGTTGTTCAAAAATGAGATATTGCATTTCTCAAAAACTTTTATTTAACACTTTATACAATGGTGTTGGTTAGTTGTCTACGAGAAAGTATCAAGAGTCAATGGCGATAACAAAACTTAATGCTACAAAGAAAATTACTGAAACTTATTAGAAATAAGTCAAAACTTTAAAAAATGGTATATTTTATTCACTAACCCATTAGTCTACAAGACTCTCTCGAAATCTAATTTTGTACGCAGCTTTAAGCTTTGCTGAGAGATGTCAACTATAAGCTGTTGATCAGTGTGGATTTTTTAGCTACGCAAATATGGAGGGTATATTACTTTCACTGTTGGCTAATTTGCAAAACTCTGAATAAAAAAAAAACACACTGTTTTGCCTATATAATATTAGTTTTCCATATAACCTGTTTACTTTGAAAAGGAAACAGAATAGTAGATATATGGAGAAGCATCTCACTCATTATCAATTCATATTTGCTCTACAGTACACACAAGTGTCTGTCAGTCAGTGTCTTAAATAATGATAAAACTGGATTATCTGCAGTGGCGCCTTACAATACCGTAGGCCAACGGGTTAAAGATTAAAACCTTGTTAAATTAACAATATCAATATAAATCAAACTTGGAAATAAGTAGGCATATTCCTTTGAAAATGTCCTTTTTGAGCAATCTTTACTTTTATTTATATCAACATTTAAAATGATAAATTATTTATTATATAACAATCATACAGCTTATTTTTTGCCTGTGTTTAATACATTGTATTACTTTTGTTATTCTTTAAACACTTGAGCTTGGGATTACACCTGGTGACTTTATATTGCTACAAGTATTGCAAAACTATGTTTATTTCAATTGTTTGTTACTTCAAATCAAACTGCAGTCACGTAAATGTTGTTCCTTCACATCAAATCATATACTGTCGATGTAGTTTTAGAGGGCTAACCACTCAACAAAATACTGTTTGAGATGTATGAGATTTTTGAAGAGGATAAGAAATGATGAATGGGACATCTTTTAACAGCTAATTCCACAATATCCATTAAAAAACCCTCTCGTATAAAATGTACGAAATTCATACAAAACATTATCCTACGCTTACGTCGAATGAAGAGTGACCGGTGACTTTGATGATTCTACTTTCAGCCCAATGAAATGACACGTGTGGTGATAAACGTGTTTATGGTTAAATCCAAATTGACCAAATTGAAGTCCTAAGTATACTGCAATTTCGTCGACTACCTCAGTATTAAATTTTACAATTAGCAATATTATTGATTCAACAAAATCCCAAAAACTGGCAGTTTTCAGCTTTACAGTATTTTGTTATAGTACAAACCGTCTCCAATTCAGACCTATAAACCTTTTTTTTTAAAGTAATGTAAACGGTTCCTTATCCAAATTCACACCTTAGGCTTATACATAGGCCTCTTAAAAATAGCAGTCTCACTAATAAAGGTGCAACAATTCCACAAATCTTCAAATACAACTATCAACATTCAAGAATAAAGTGTAGGGGCATGCAAGTAGGCGAAATACACTCAACATTAATTTTTGTGTGTGTTAAACATAGAATAAGTGTCCCATGCCAGTAAACTTCTATTGTTTGTATCATTAATTTCAATTCCCTTCCCTCAAGCAATACTTTTCTTTTATTCAGCTCTAAAAACAACAAATTGTCTAACAAAAATGTGTATCTAATTACGTTGTGCAATTTTGCTCAACTTCTGTTATACAACGACCCTCAATAGTTATAACAATCACTACTTTCCCTTACTCTCTTGCACAAATAAGGCAACTTAAAAATAAAAGTCACTAACATAATGGCTAGTTCTGAATAATTAATAAAATAGTAATAGCTTTCGAGCTATTACAAATCACTAGCCAAAATTCCTTTTCTCCCTAACCTCTAAAACAGTAACATTTTTTATACTTATCTCCTCCTTCTGTTTTCGAAAACAGCAATCCTCCAATCCAAGTATTTAGCTGTTCTAACCAGCGTTAGATAAGAACTCTTGTCGAAAAAGAACATAAGGATAAGTGAAAACGATTTTGAAACAACTTTTCCAAATTATTTTGAATCTTTTATAAACAACGCCATCTGACTTATTTCAAATTTCTTACATTTGGTAACCCTATAAAACTATTTCTGAACCTTTGCAAATCAAAACGTCGATTGATCTGATCCAGAACTCTTTTTTTATAGTTCTACCGCATTCCATGAACGCCAAACTAGTAAAAATCGAAATACATGTCGTACAGTTTTAATTTGGCACTCCAAACCTTACGTCTTGCATGTCCCAGGTGAGAGTAGAGGGCAGTGAGGGTTGCGACGGGGGTGACGTGACGTGTCGTGGCGCGTCTACTGCGCGACGCGGCTGCGCTTGACGTCCGCCGTGATCAGAGAGGCGCTGTGGTACAGTTTGAGCAAGTCCAGAGCCTCTTGCGCTTGCCGCTTGTCATTCAACACGCGGCTGCTCGCCTCCTTAAGTTGATCCAGGAACGACCTGAGAAACCAGACAACTGTGTGCCGTATTAAATCGTCTCAGATGTTTGTTCCAGTGGGGGATACCGGCTAACCAGGTAGCGATTAGATTGCCAGTTACACAGGGCAGGTACTACTTGCTAGAAGGACGGTAGCAGTAGGAGATTTTAAATTACTATAACAACTGCATAATTATGTTTCAGCACCTATTAAATTACGCCTACTTCTTTGGAGAATGTTATTCCAATCCGAGCTACAATAAGGGAAAACTTTCTAACAAAAGTTGTGTTATAAGGCATAAAAGGAGATTTTACAATTTAAAAACTGGGAAAAGCAGAGGTACATTAAGCCTGAAGATAGAAGGTGCAAAATAAAAAATTGTGTTAAGGATAAATTTATTGATTTTCCCAAAAGCAAAATTGGTTGGAAATTCTCTTCAAGTGCCCGTAATTTATAAGGGTTACTATCAACAGGATACAACATAATTTATTTAGGTCACAATTTAATTTTTGCTGCTAAATAAAAATATTTAATTAAACATAAAAACCCATCTCACTGAAACATATGGGGATAACAGATTAATGCATTATGAAAAATGTAACTGTGAACTGCATTGCACAGATTTGTCCAGTAAGAAGATGAAATATTATTTAATTGGGTAAAGAAAAGAAATTCTACATGTTTGTATTGTGTGCGGGAAAGTGCATTGAACAAAATCGGCTGGCAAAATATATACTAAATACGGGGACAAAACAGTACGCCATCAAGTCATTCGTACACTGCTAAAGAAAGGAATACCCTTTACTGATTTTCCTCTATGTGATACCATTATCATATCTTGATCAGTAAAAATCAGCAAACCCTCATTTGACAACTTAGTTCTTTAAAAAGTACTAAATTAGGGTAGTTGTATTAAAATGCTTCAATAAAGTTGTCATATCTTTAAAATATCTGTTTTCTACACACAAGCAATGATTAATAAGCTAAAAATTAGTTAACAAACATGCACCGTACATAAGGCAGTTGCATTTAACTGTGACAGGAAAGAGAAGAAAACAATTAATTTTCTTGTTAATATTTGAATAATTTATTCATCTATAAACTGTCACCATCTTCTGTTTCACCTGTTACCAAAGTTAATCATACCAAAAATTATTAAAATCAAATATGGTGCTAATTAAATATCGTCAACTTATATGCAACAGTTTTATTATTTTATTTGAGATATAAGATATAAAGGAGGTTACATTATGTATTTATCACACGTATTTGCCATTTTAGTGGAGGGAGATTAGAGATACAGAGATAGTAATAATTAGTTTGAAAAAATTAGTTTAAATTTTAATCAAAAATACAAATTTTTCTGTGGGTGTTGTAAACATGTATTAAAATACTCTCTAAAATACCCCCCGTCGCAGCAAACCTGCGTACTCAGCGAATTTCCAATGCATTGATATGTTTCTCACTAGTACATAAAGCCACTCACCAAGTTTGACAAAAATACATTCATAAATAAGTGATTTATTACATTTTATTTATTCCCCATAAGAATAACATTAGGACTGAGTACGCAGGTTTGCTGCAACGAGGAAGATAAGAAATGAGTTTTTATGCAATTATCAATATAACTGAACCAGGTGAAGCTACTTACCATGTTTTATTAATTTATGTTCATAATTAAGGGAGATATAAAACTTTACTTATTCTCCATAAGAATAACATTAGGGCTGAGTATGCAGGTTAGCTGCTACGGGGACAGTCAACAAAACATTTATTTTTTGTGCAATTATCAATATACCAGTACAACATGAAGCCATATACCAAATTTCATCAATATACATTCATAAATAATTAAGATATCAAATTTTATTTATTCTCCATAAGGATAACATTGGACAACGTACTGTGTTTAGCACTTTGAATATCTCTGCAACGGTTTGACGTAGAATCACAATTTAAACACCAAAATGATTGTTTTGTGGAGCTGAAGTGATTGGTAAAAGAAAATGTGAAGTTTAAAGTAAAATTAACTGAGGAAAAGCCAAAAACCTTTTTCCCATAAGATTAACATGGGAGATTTTATGAGCATGTTTTTTGGATTTTTTCCGCAACCACTTAACCTAGGTTAATAATTCAAAATACCATATTATTTGTTTTTTTAAGCTCTATAACATGGTCTAAACCTAAATTAAGTGTTTTAAAAATTTTAGGGTAAAAAATGCAAAAAACTGATTTTTGGAAAATTTAAAACCCCCATAAACCCCCCTTCCCATAGTCCGATTTTTCTGGTTTTCGAACTTAAAGTCATAAATGTCAGTTTACACATTTGAGCCAAATTTCATCGAAATCGGACGTTTTTTACTCAAGTTATCGCATTCACGGACACATATATAGATATATATATATATATATATATAGATATATATATATATATATATAGATATATATATACATATATATAAATTTGAACGAATAGTGTTTTGGACATCTGGGGACCTCAAAACAAAAAGTTATCATGGTCTCGGGCTTAAGTCTTACCATGAGACCTACGGTAATAGCTTCTTCCCTATAGGGGAAATTCGCTAAAAGGCAATTAATATGTTTTACTAATGGCTTTTAATAAAAAATAGGGGAGACCTTTCACACTGTACATATATTATTCCTTGGTACAGTCTAAAACGTGTTTAGTTGTTACAGTTCAGTATTAATGAGACAAATCTTTCTTTTCTTTGCAATACCTGATTTGAAGTAAATCTCAGTACATTATTTAGGTTTCCAAGTTTCTAATAAGCGTTGAAATGTTTAAAAAAATTCAGTTTATATTTCTTATTAATGTACCACAACTCGTTGTACATTATTATTTTCGCAAATTAAATACTCTGTCAGTTTAAATGCAGCTATTGAGAATTAATTGCTTTCAGCGATAAATGTTTCACCTTTAACCTGATAACTTATTATGTTGACAATAATTTTAATCCTCTCCAAAGTCACGTGTAATTAATTCAAATTTTACATAACAATTATTACATATCTTTAAACCGTTGATAAGAATCGCTTCAGAAGTAGACCTATGTTAGAAAATATATATAATCTTAATAATTTAGGCTCAAGACTTATCTTAGAATTACAACCCATTTCTCTGGACATGTGACAAACACTTTGAAACTTTCCTCAAGTGTGAAATCATTCTTAATATAACCGAAGAGGTCTAAGATAAAAAATCACTCTCGTCAGTGCATAATTCATCATAAAATGTGTAGTATAAACTTGTTTGACCTCCAACAAGGATGAATACCTTTTTTTAAGAACAGTAAAAGTAAAAATACTTCCTTGTCAATAGTAGTCTTGAATTTTGTGGTTGGGATAGGATTTTATTATTCCTACCAAATTTGGAGAAGGTTTTGGTCTGGATTTATCATTTAAAAAATACCATAGTACATTTATAAAAATATAATCAATAACAACTTTTTCATGAAAAAAATAAACTTCATACAATAAAAGAATTAACAATTTAAAACAAAAGCACTGGTTTTAGGGATAGGTCAGTCCCACATCTTGGTTTTATCGGTATTAGAGGAAAAACGGGAATCGATAATTATCTGTTTTGGTTTCATCGTATCCGACAGCTGTATCATGTACCACTGGCCGAAATTGATGGTCACAACACTTAATCTCAGCCATAAATATTAATGCAATCTACTAAATCGGATGTTAACGTCGATTTCCCTACAATTTGCCGTCAAAGACGACTGGACCTTGTCATATTGGCCATAAATGACAATAGCACTGCATGACAGCGGCTGTATTTTATGATTATCTGCACCAAATCAGAAATCAATGGCAATCATGTCAC
The DNA here is from genome assembly GCA_963675035.1 of Allygus modestus. Taxonomy (NCBI): domain Eukaryota; kingdom Metazoa; phylum Arthropoda; class Insecta; order Hemiptera; family Cicadellidae; genus Allygus; species Allygus modestus. The sequence continues at coordinate 48,853,506 of OY776116.1, forward strand.
TATCCGCTGTGACAGAGGACCATACCATGTGATATCGGCAGCAAATGACGATCAAACTGTGTATGTCAGCTGTAAATGATGGTCACACCGTGTACAGTAGAATTCAAAGTTTAACGGACAGTCTCGCAGGTAGCCTCCTCCGTCCTTATCCTCTGTTTAAAACTATTATTAACAAATGAGTTTTCGTTTATTAATGAGAGTGCAATGGTTCAATTATTAGAATCTTTAGGCAGAGGGCAAAATTCTAAGAATCGCCGGGCAGTGAGGGTGCCTTCCGTCGTCTAACCAGTTAGCCGCGCTCCGAGCACGCTTTTCATTTTCATTTCATTTCCGTTTAACTTTGAATTCGACTGTAATCTGAGCTGTAAAAGGTGACTGGACCATGAATCATCATTGTTTCAGGAAATAATCCTAAAGTAAAGTAAATTCCGCTTGAGTTCCCTTTGATGTGGCCCAAACACCACTACTAGAGTGAACTTGGGCAAATTCCTCTGAACTCGGGCAAATTCCTCTGAACTCGGAACATTCATAAACGTTCTCGGTATTTGTGAAGCTCCCACACTTCGCCAAACATTCTTAATCAACACAAACATTCGGGCATACCCGCGAATACTGTGGGATCGGCTAGTCATATTATAATTAATTATTATAATATGTAAGATTTCATTTATTATTTTAGTTTGTGTTACTTAACATGAAGTTACTGTTTTGTTATGTTGGCTATACTGATGACATGTTCGTCTCTACTCTCTCTTTTTGACTAAATACGGCGAACTGAAATGTGGCTTTCTTTTACTAAGCCCACGATTAAACATATCAAGTGATTATGTCATATGGTGCAGTCGTAATGAGCAATTTAATAGCTTGCCAAATATGTAGTGAATGTAAATGTTACTTGTAAAGTAACTGAAAATGGGTAAAGAAGATGGAAAAACAGAAGTTAAACATGAGTCGTCTACGAGGATGCAGTCACAGGCCATTACAGGTTCCATTAGGCCTCCGACAGAACTTTCATGGATTGGAAACATGGGTGAGAAACTGGCGTTTTTCAAACAGAAATTTGAAATTAATTTAGTTGCCAGCAGATGTTCTACAGAAGATAGTGAGTATAGAATTGCCTTACTTCTGAATGCCATAGGAGATAGGGCTCTCAAAATATTCAATATTCACTTATGATACCTCTGAAGATAAGGAAGACATTAAAGTTGTGCTTAAAAAGTTTGACTCATATTTTTTACCTGAAGTTGATGAAACATATAAAAGACAATCATTTTTCTTAAGAGAACAGAAACCTGATGAAACTATAGATCAACATGTGACTGAGTTGAGAGACATGAGTAGTTCTTGTAATTTTGGTACCCTTACCGACAATTTGATACGAGACCGTATTATTTTGGGCATTATGGACAGGTCTATTAAAGAGATTACTTAAAATCAAAGATCTAGATCTGAACAAGGCTTTAGAAGTCTGTAGGGCCGCAGAAAGAACAAAAACTCAGTTAGCAGAAATTTTTACTCAAACTGATGAAGTGTTAAAAATTAATAAGGCTAGGTCATCTAAAGAGGGTTCCGGTAAATCAAGTAGGCCTAATTGGTCTCATTGTGAAAAGAAGACGCCAGGGACTTGGAATAAGCAGAAGCCTGCGTATACGCAGCCACAGAAGCCTTGCGGTAAGTGCGGGTATAATCATGCTCGCTTTAGGTGTCCAGCCTATGAGAAGCGTTGCAATTTTTGTAAAAGGGTTAACCATTTTGCTTCACAGTGCAGAAATAACAAGAAGGTCAATGCTGTGGACAATGGTGAAGACTTTTTTGTTGGTGGAATAATCTCTGTAAATCAGGAACCAAGTAGGCCTAGGCCTCAGACCAAACCTAATGACTGGTCAGGAGATTTAGAAATTAATCATAATTTGATTTCTTTCAAACTTGATACAGGAGCTCAAGTTAATTGTTTAAATGCAAATGTATTAAAAGAAATAGGCCATGATTTGCACAATCTGACACCTTCTGTAAATAATTTAACAACTTAAACTGGTAATAAAATTGAGGTGTTAGGCAACTGTAACCTATGTTGTTATTATAAAGGTAAGAGACATATTATTGAGTTTTATGTTGTAAATGCTAACTCTTCATGTATTTTGTGGTTAGAAACTTGTACATTTTTAGACCTAATTGATGAAGGAACGAAGTGAAGGAATCTATGTATTAGCAGAGACAATGATTCGTTGTCCGCCAGTGTGTGGGTGTGTGTGTTCGTAATGCAATACCGTGAAAATGGCAACACAGATCGTTTTCAAATTTTACAAAACTGTTTTCCAGTACACTTTACGCTACCAGTTCAAAAATGGATCACATTCGTTTAGTCGTTCTTTAATAATTAACATTTAACATTTGTAAAATGTCCATAAGGTAAAGCATTGGAAAAAAATACGTTTAGTAAAGTATGAGATGCTAATAAAATATTCTTTCGTAATGACAAAAAAAATTTACAAACTATCCTATCTATATGTTTTATGATTAAATAATTAAAGTAGTACCCGTTTAACATGAGTTAATTCAATTAATAAAAGGTTTTTAAAATGTTTAGATTAAAAAACTGATACCGGTACCAGTTTTATCAAATAAAGATAACGTTCTATAATGGGAGTAATGTGAGTAAGTTAACAGTTTACCCGCTAGATTGCGGGTACAGTTTCATAAGCGGCCACCAACTAATCGGACGGAATATATCGATCTTAAACATTCGATATATCTAATTGCATTTTAAATCGATCTTTAACCTTAATAACACAAACACCCAACATTTGAGTCCTCATGGCGTGTGTTGAAACGGTATCTGAAAACTGGGATTAAGAGCGATGATGTCAGTTACAAATATATTTCAATGAAACATTTAACAAATAACAAACAAACAAAAACTAAAATTTTTAAATACAACAAATAATAAAGAAACGAGTAACCAACCTAAAACTTAGTTATCTTTGCCATGAGTTCATTCAATTCATGAAAGCAGCCCATAAAGTTTACCCTGACAAAGATAATTTAAGTTTTAGCTTTGTATACGTTTATTTATTATTTTTTGTGATTTTTATTGTAGTTTTCGTTTGATATTTGTTCATTGGTTCGTTAAAATATATTTGTAACTGGCATCGCATATTATTATTGATATTGATAAATATCGAGTGAATAATTTTCGATAAATATACTGTTAAAATGTGATTCAAAATATCAAATTTTCCGAATCGATACCAGTATATCAAATATTCAAGATCGATATATTGCATCCGATTAGTTGGTGGCCGCTTATGACACTGTACCCTAGATTGCAGCTGCCATTTATTTTGTATTTACTTCTGCCAGCTATGTTCTTTTGTTGTTCCGTTTATGATATTTAAATACAACGTCATAGCAAACCTGCGAACTCAGCTAATTTTTAATTTAAAAATAGAGGCATACCTCACTGCTTGGTAAACTTACTGTGTTATTTTTTGTTGAAGAATTTGCACATCTAATATAATTTAATATATTTAAGAACGATTTTTCCTGACCTAAAATCAACCCAAATAAAATAATATATTTTCCTACAGAGTTCTCAGGATCAAGGCTATTTATTTAATATTTTGTGAGGAAATTTCTGTTCAAACTTAAGGTAACAGCAGTAACTTTCATCTACCATTTCTGAGTTCGGTCATACCATTACGCGAATATTTGAGCGCACTCCTAGTTAGTAAAGTTAAAACTTGTTCTGTAATACTAAAACCAGTAGTAGGCCTACTAAATTGTTACGAACCATAACAATGAGCCTAGTATTCTTTATGAGTATCCTGACATTACTGAAGGTATTGGTTGTTTTTAATGGGAGAATATGAGATCACACTGAAACAAATCTGTGTTCCAAAAACTCATCCTCCTAGAAAAGTTCCTTTTAAATAGAAACCTATTTTAAAAAGTAAGTTAGAGGAGATTGACAGTTTGGGGATAGTTGAAAAAGTGGTAAAGCCCACTGATTGGGTTAATTCTTTGGTTTTAGTACATTGTAGATACATTAATCATCAAAGTTTCATCATTACAATGACTGAGTTGCCTCGTTTGACACCTAGAAGCATCGGTCCACCTACATATCAAGTGATTATGTCATAGGCTTTAGAATACATTGTCTCTTTATTCAGTATTAAAAAAAAAATAGAAATATTACAAAATTATATCTTGAGCTAATACATTCACATTAAAACTACCAAGCAGGCAGCTACTCTTTCACTTTAAAAACTTGTGCTACTAACAAGCTCAAAAATATTTAACTTAAAGGATGACTGTAAAATAGAAAGAAATATCAGAACTATAAATATAAATCTTATTACTTCATATAAATTAAATAAATTCCTGTTACATGTTACGTATTTGTATGTTAAGCAAAAACTGAGAAAATCCAAATATATCCATCACAAATGCTAGAAGTAAAAGCAAGCTTTGAACAAAATTGGAATGAAAACCCTTTGTGAATAAAGCTTCAGGCACTTTTCCCCATTCAGCAAGATAACAAAGCAAAGTTTGTTTAAGTATTATCAAATTATAATCAAGAAATGTAAAAATGAATACTGTGTGAGCAGTACAAGTCTTACATTCCACAGATTTACAACAGATAACATTAAGTGCACCTCTAGTGGATCGAACCCGATACTAGTTGGCAACTATTAGCCCTCTTCATTTCACCTAATTTTGTAAAAATTTGCTATTAAACTGTAGAGTTGTGGTAATCAGTTTTAAATACAATTGTATTAGTTTTTTTACATGGATTCTTACAAAAATGTTGATTTTAGAAATACAGTCATGAGTTAAAGTTAAATCAATAAGACAAAAAGGTTAGTAATTGTAAAACTGAACAATTGAACTGAATTGAAAGAACATCATTAGCAAGAAGACAAAAGTTTCTGCAGCCATAATTTTTGAATGGATCTATTTACTTGTACAAAACCGCTAATACTTGGGAGCACAATTGTTTTGTAACTAAAAGACTCCTTAGTAAAATTATTACAAAAGAACAGTAAACCCCGCCTCACTTATTAAAAAGCTTATTAAAAATTCTCTTTAAGAATACGCCAACAAAACAAAAACCTCTTCATTAAACAATTTCTCTCTAAACATTAATTTTATATTGTATGAACAACTCCACTACCCACTAATAAATTTTATCCACCATGACCTTAGAACAAAATATACATAAATGCTGGTGATTATTGTCTCCTGCATTTAGTTGTAAATAGAATGCAACATTAAAAGTACAGAATATAATATGTTTTAATACGTTTGATATTAAACGTCACATATGTGTTATACATGGGTGTTCCAAGCAAACCAACTCTAAAACATACACTTTCACTAAAGAAAAAATGCAAAAATAAAATCAAATGAACGTACCAACAGACCAACAATTTATTTTGTTGTTTTTCATTGCTAGTATGGTTTAAAATGTCAGTAAACAATGCTTAATTCACTATAGTCAACAAATTCACATTTTGGTGGAATTATATTTTGTACCTCACATATGTGACATCGGTCCATGGCATTTTTCTACTAATGATAGTGTGCTGCAGACAGACCGTCACGCATATGTGACTGTCAAGACAAATTTTCATCATCCATCACTCAATATCTCAGTCGAGAACAACAGAAATAAACAAAGCAGAAATGTGTATTAAAGCCAACTGCAACGGTTAGCTAAACATAAATAACAGATTGGCCAATACCCCTCTGGAGTAGAAACGAAAAGTCGACCAAACGACTTATATAGGATGGACATTTACACAGACTGACATGCAATAATAAAGATGATCAAATGCACCAACTGACAGCCAGAGCCTATCTAGGAACAGTATCTCGTGTCGCAAATACATGATTATAGGCTGTGCCGTGCACCCCAAGCATCAAACATATGTGACGTTCGTCTATAGTATAAAATGGAGCTTCACAAATACGTGACATCGATCTAAATTTTAAAAGTCCAATTTTGGAGTTGGTAACAAATGCGTTAAAGGGGCCTGTCAATATGTTTATTTTATTTTATTTTTTTAGTACTAAGCATCTATTTAAAATCGAATATAATGATTATTATTACTATGAATAGATATTATATAAAATCAAAGAAAACTTGAAAGGAATTAATCATTAAAGACTTAGGGTCCGTGTAAAAAACTTAGTTGATTTGTACCGGTACGGCAAATAATTTTTTTTCATAAATGAAGCTGAAATTGAATTATAAATTTAGCAATGCAAAATATAAGCAATTCATTCAAGTTTGTATCGGTGTCGACCCAAAACAATCTTACCTTACAAACGTTTTCAGTCGTTCACTTTTGGAGTTGTCCCATAAAAGTTGTTATAGGGCTGAGGATTTCTACTGTTCACAGAAAACCCAGAAAAATTGCTCTACCAACTGTGAGAAACTAAAACCCTCATACTTAATAAGTTGAAAGTTTACTTTTGGAATCACAGTGGTTTGCTTTAAAAACAGGGAAACAAATCAAATGTTCGCAAAATAATTTTGAAGCTACACAGTTAAAACAAACTCAATTTGAATTGATGGGTGATAAACTGAGCTTCAGTTGTCTAAGGTAGTTAAAAAGAGGAATCCAGAAGTAAACTCTCTTTTTAATGTTATTTTTAGAATATTTGATTAGTTTATAGAAGACTTCCAACGTTCATTACTTAGGGTCTATCGGTTTATCTATAATATCAAGCATGAGGAAAATCCATTGAAAATAATTGTTTCCCCAAAGGTGAAATTTGTACCTACTTCAAACTGTTTTAAATAGCTTATGTCAAGCCTAATAAAATAGTAAAAACAAATAAATCATCAAGTTTTAAATTTTGGTGTTATTATTTTAAAATGCTTACAACAAATATACGCAATATTTCCCAAAAGTTCATTTATGTCTAGTCATGACTATTATCAGTATTTAGCCTATAAGTTTAACTCATGCCCGACTACTTAACACATTTAATTATGTTGCGTATACATCAGTTACAAAATTAATCCTTAAATCTTCTGTGTTCATAAATGTAAAATATTTTATAATAATAATTATAAAAGCAAGGAAATACTATTTTCAGTAAAAACTTAAAACAAAAACAAAAGGCAAACAAATATATCTGATATAGGCTATATTACGTACGGTATGGCTATTTTCTCTGTCAATAGATGTACAGTTTTACAAAGAGAACAGAGAAAATAGATTTTATAAAAACCATTCAGTTACAATGTACTTTCACAGTTCAAATAAAAATTGTTTCCCAAGATTCAAAGGGCTAGGTCCAACCCCACAAGCCAGTCAAGTGCTTCCGGGTATTAGACATTCGAGTCCACAGGGAAAAGAGTACAAGGGACTCTGTAACTTATGTCTAATTGTTTGATATTGTGGTTTAATATAGCGAGGGTCTTTAAGTCTACCCTGGGGAATGTTTGCATGGCTAAAAAGGAGTTTTTTAGTGTATCAAAAATGTTGCCCCTCATCCAAAAATGGGGGACCGGTAAGTTAAGACTTTTAAATACCACCCACAATCAAACAATTCCTCATTTTAAAGGTCTTAATAAAATAAAAACAAATGGTACAAATTAGATGTCTACATGCCAACCCTATCTGAAATGACAGGCAATCAAAGTTAGAACTATTCTAGAAACTATTCGTTTTAATTACGTTAATTAATTTATGTAAATACAAAATCACTCTTTCGCCCAATTTACTATGAAGTACGAGATCTAGTCCAGTTATAAACGTTGTTAACCAAAACCAATAAAAAATGCCAAAACATGAATTAAGTCAAGTAAATCCGCTATTAGTCATGTTTTGGATTTGTTATTGATGATAATTATGTCGTCACATAAATTAATTAGGTATCATAATTAAAATGAAGAGTTTCTAGAACAATTCAAACTTTGATTGCCTGAAATTTCAGATGGGGTTGACATAAATGCCCCTAATTTGCAGCAGTTGTTTTATATTATTAATACTTTTAAAATGAGGAATTTCTTGATGGAGGGTTGTACTTAACATTATTAACTTACCCCTATTTTATTTTATTTGTTGTAAGTGGTGTTACATATTTTTATACACTAAAAAATTCCTCCTTTTGGTCATCTAAACATTCAACAAATTATATCCATTAATTTCCACTGGTCAAACAATTAATATGTTGTGGGATTTTTAAGACACTCGCTATCTGTTAGGTTAGCCTAACTGAAAATCACCACACTTTCTATTTACTCTCCCCGAGGCCAACAGTGAGGCGGGATGAGTACCTGTCTGGCACAATGTCCACGAGGCTGTCAGGGTCCATATCCGACAGTAGCTCCAGCTCGCAGCCACCCAGCAACGACACGTGACCGACGTCGCCTCTCAGCCGTGTCAGCAGCCCACTGATACCCCGGCCGCCGTCTATCTCATCCCCACTCCTGCCAGAACACAAACACATTAGGAGTCCATGTAAATGTTCAAGAGGGCTTTAGGCTTACCTCTTCTTTTAAAAATTGTCCATTTGCTACGTGTGACTCTCCCTCGTAATTATTTGATAATTTTTAACTCTTTCACCATCAAAGACGAATTCAGTAACAGTTATGATAAGTTGCTTCGGCAAACCTAATTCTATATATTTCATCAAACACTGTTTGCAATGAGATTAAATTTTGCAAATTCAATACGATAAACAAGGAAATGATTTAGTTAGCCTATTAAGTTTATGTAACACTATTAGAGAGGAATCCATAGATTAACCGTCATCAATCGCTATTTTAAATCCATAACTATATCATCGGAACACAATAATTCTTTAACATTTGACTGACTCTTTTGACAGTTGTTATATTTTTTACTATATCCTAAAACCTAAAACCACACAACTTATTTCAAAATGCAAAAATCAATATAAAGAGTCTTAACTTTAGTATTACATACATAATTATCTAATGCAATATATTTAAGACTGCCTCATTTTCACTTACTTCAGCTGGTCCTGTACCCGAGCTCAATATCAACTATTTTTATTGAACATGGATCTCAGAAACTGTATATTTTCAAACACTATATGTGTTTTATTCAAAATCAACAAAATTGTTATTTACGATTAAAATTGTTTAGCTAAACAGATTATTGGTTTTAACACATTTGCTATCGCAATTATAAGGATTTTTATCAATTTGTAATCAGCTGGTCTTATCCTCTTTCATCTGAGTAGTAGTGAGCAGTATTATTACTATTATTCAACACAAGTTTGAGTCACCTTCTAACATATAGTTGATGGTGAGACGAAAGGTACATTTACCACTTTTTACCTCTGCACACGTCCTGGAGGCCCCCATTTTTCATTTGGAGCCAAAAGCATTAAGCTTGTATTCCTCTCCAACGTGTAAAAGTAATCCTCTTCGTCCACTTCAGTCCCATCTTGTTCAAGAACGACTTTCACTGCTTCTCCGTTCAGGCCTAGCTTCTCTTTTGCTGTAAATTATTAGAATGAATTAAGTTAGTAGGCCTATCAGAATAAGTTCAAAAACGTTTGGTTATTACCCAACAACTATCAGCCACCAATTGAATAATGTCCTCTGTTAAAAGAAAGCTACGGTACGGTACATAAAATGACAGACAGTTTTTAACATTCTCTTGTTTAAACAAATTTCCCTTTAAAAAATATTTCCCAATAAAATGTTGGCTACAATCACATATTCTAAAAATAAGACATCGTTAAATTTGAGGAAACGTATAGAAAAATAATATAAAATTAATTACCGGTAATTAATTTGTTGTATTTTGTATTAGCTAACACTGTTTTATTACGGAACTGTTTTTAACTGAGGCCTACAGTAATTAGTTTTAAAATTAAGAAAAACATTTATTAGCTAAGTTTAGTTTAAATAAAAAACAATAAAAACAGATTCGAACACTAAATAAACTAGGCTATTTAATTACATTCAAGCTGAAAAATATACAGGGTGGGGCAAAAGTCAGCTGACCGAAAATGCGATAACTTGTCTTTCACATAACTAAAACAGTATTATTTTAATTTATCTGATAGAGAAACTGTTCAAAGTGGCCACCTTCATTGCCTATACACTTTTAGCACCTCTTCACCTCTGAATTGTAAATATTATTGCATAATTGTGGGTCGAATAAAGCTTCAAAATGTCCCACTATTAACTCTTTTAAACCACTTCGCGGTAAATAATTTATTGAACCTGTCTCTTCAATTGCTTTCCAACTAAGTCGGAGGTTGAGTTGCAGGAAACTCTTCTTCGAATGCTGCAATTTTATCAATAATACTACGATTCATGATTGTAAACACTAAAGTATAGAAGTGAATAAAACAAACAATACACTCGTCACCAGTGGTACACTAATCAAACCAATAATAAACTAAGAAAACAATAATCAGTGACTAGACCTTAGATTAGATAAGCAGCAACAATGAGAGATAAAAACAGCACACTAAGACGTAAACAATGTCACTCACCAATGTCACTCACCGGCCTGCCGCGGTTAATCGACTTTTTGCCATAAGCTGTACATGTCTAAACTAATAACCATTGTGAATACCTCCGAAATCTGGAGCTTGGTTAACCAAAAGTGCCCAGCGTTTTGCTTCATAATTTATGGACTAAGAAATCAACAGATCAAAATAACTAACCTCTGATTATAAAATCCTGCAGGGACGTTGCCACAACTCCAAACCGCTTCTCTCTTGTGCAATCTACCACTTTAAAAGGCACAATTTCACCATCCAATTTTTCCATCGTGTTGTGTTATTAGTACTCAGTCAATGTAATAATGAAGGCGACCTATTAAAGAAAACATAATATTTTGTGACTTTAATTAGTTTGTTGAGTAGCATAATACGTGTTGTTACAGTTAACAGAATAAAATAAAACTTCGTCTCACAATACTACACAATATATTTACACTTAAATACACTGTTTGGGCTTTCAGTTCGCTGATTGGGCCTGATGTTGACCAGTGTGACTGGTTGAAATCGATCGCCTTGTACCATCTTTTTGTATATTTACCGTCTTGCATGTAAGTACACAGTATAAGTGTAAATATATTGTGAAGTGTTGTGAAACGTAGTTTTATTTTATCCTGTTGACTTTAATTGAACTAGCTTACAAGGTATAAAACTATACTATTCAACCTAGTGGAAGTTAACTTAAAAAGAATTATTTACAAAGTATGGGTAAACTGTGATTACCATAAGATAAACATTCTATTATAATATACAGGTACAGTTTCACAAAATGTTAAAAATCAATGAGACAGACCTGAGCAATAAGCCTACATTGATATACCGGTAACCTCAGTTGGTTGAAAATGTTACTCAACTTCTAAGATTTGTAGAATCAAAAAGATTTTGCCATAGTCTTAACAGTAACTTAATACCGTAACCAATTATGATAGGCCCCTAAACCAAACACAACAAATTAATCTAGTTCCAGAACTAAGAAAAAACCCTCCTTAATTCCTTGGGGGACAAAAATATTTCTTTCAAACCTAAAATAATCCTATAAATTAACAAAAGAAAGGTGGTGTCTGTATGTCCATGTTGACTTGTATGTTCCGTTTTACCGTAACTACTGAACCAATCGGGCAAAAATTTTTGTGGATAGATCATTTATCTGGGCTACATCCCCATCCTGGCAAATTTATCCTATCCCCATCTTGGCAATCCTTTAGGGCTCCGCCCCAGTGACCCTAAAAGATACAATTTTATTCTTGTGGACAATAGGTATAATGGATCAGATGTAGTTGCAGCAGAGAATTTTAATCAGGTGTGAAAAGTAAAATAAAGTAAAATTCGTCAGCCAATAACCACTTACAGAAAACATTTAATAGAGCTATATGCAAGAAATAGTCGACTTTACTACACTATCTATAAATTATGTATAATTCTGTAGGCCCTAAGCAACATTTTTAAGCCAAAATTGTGGGAGTTTGACAAATTGCAGGATGATGGGATACGGCTCAAAATGTATTGATCCCAGAGGCTTGGGAAGAATAGCAGTATTTCAAAAAGAGTTACCAGCAAACAAGGAATAATGTAAAACATCCCCTATAAAAAAAGCATGGGGATTTAAAAACGTCTACTTTGTTTACATCAAAACTTAGATTAAGCGTCTCCTTTGTTTACGAACTGACATGTGTTCTTACTTATTTTGTTTTACTTGTTCAGTATATAAATAATACAGTAATACAAATTTCAGAAAGGGTGAAACCGGGTAGGATGACAGCTAGTCACTAATACTAAGGATCTAAAGTATAACTTACAGTGGCCTGCAGCTTAGATAAACTCACAAACAAATATAAATATAAGAAATCTAAATAATTTTTAAAAAGTAAAGTTGATATTTATGAAAGTGAAATTGCCGTTGGAAGTTTCAGTTTGACCCGAAGTCATTTGTAAAGTTAATAAATGAGATTTTAATATGTATTTACATTAGGCTACTTTGTAGGTCAAAGTAGCTATCAAAGTTGTTGTCAAATTAGCAAAGTAGGCTATCTAGATCAAAGTATAAAACTGTTTCCCCTTTTGTATATACAAATAAAATATGCCCATATAAGTTATTGTCTTCTGTGAACCCTTAAAATATTCGGCCATGTAGGGCACTTGGACTAAATACTGGACAACAAGGATTTTTGGTAAAACTTCCCCTAAATGTTAATATATTTTAATACAATTTGTACATGATGTGTGAGACTTAAAATGATTTAGGCCTATTCGTACCAAATGTTGTGATAGTCGTAATATTTTAAGTAAGGTCCAACAACTCAAGACTTTCTTGCCAGGTTGTCCTAAGTTAGCTTGGCCAGTTTATAAAACTGCAAACTCAACTTTATATTCTATAAACATAGAGGTGTAATTAAGGTAATAAAATATTCCCTTACATAAAATTACATTAAGCTATTGTATGAATGCATAAAAATCTACCATAAATTTTATTGATAAAAGCAAGTTTGAATTTTAGAGACTTGAGACATTTCCGTACACTTCCTATAGGCTACCTGTATCAGATCAGGAAAACTTAATTGATTTAACTAGGCCTATAACAACTAAAATCATTAATCTGGGAAATATTGAGTCTAATCTTAAACTAACCTATACTTGAGATATCCTTACCAATTGAATTCTACTCCAAGAATGGGAAGTAACCCATTTCTGTGAACTAGTTTTTAAAGGAACCCAATATCTAGGGCAAAACAGGGAGAACAGGGGGATCTAACCTTCTCTTCCTGTTCTACTTTTAGAGGATCAATATCCTACCTACCCCTGACATCAGTAACCCAAATACTGTGAGGATACGCCCACCCAAACTGAGTTATTCAAACCCAATTAAAAATTATTCTCAGCTAGGAGTATATAATTGGTTTACCTTGGGTGAATCTTGTTATCCTATTGTTTCTTTGTTCTTTATGACACTTCAGGGCAATTTGAGCAAAGAAAATAAATTAAAAACAAAGATGGGGTTATGTCACTTTAGGCACTTTATCCTAAATAATATTAAAACTAAGATACACTTAAAACTTTTTAGGCTCACAGGAAAAAAACTGTTAATAATTTAAAGATTAACTGTAATGCAACAAATCAACAATTCATTATG